>BMAW01131257.1:0-40291 GCA_019974015.1 Nephila pilipes
ATTTAAAAAGGTAGTATATGTAACGTAGTTGAAATCTCTCCCCCCCCAAAAAAAAAATACCTATTAAGAAACAGAAAAATATATAAATAGCGATCATTTATTACATCTATTCGAAATCTTATTATATACTAAAGATATAATCCCTTGATGGTAATGTATTGTTGGAGTCTATTATCGACTTTTTTTTTTTTTTTTTTTTTTTTTTTTTTTTTTTGAGTACAGATTTAAGAATTTTCCTCAGGTAAAATTCAAATAAGGAGAATACGAGTCATTTTAAATCGGAAGAATCTATTTCAAATTAATTCTTTTGCCAGATCAAACATTTTGAATTATTTTGTTTATGCATAGATTTTCATTCTAAATACAAACCCTCGACCGTAAATTGTCTTATGTTTTCAAATATCTTTGAAAAATTGAATTCTGAAAATTATTTAATATGTATTAATGAGACACTGTGTGATAATGTTTTGCTAATTGACGAAAGCAATAAAAATCATTCAGCAAATTCCAGAACCCACGAAATTCTTTTCTTGTAATTTAATTCTATTGTTTAGTTTAAAATGTAATAAAATATCTATACAAAATAAATATTACTAAGAGAAAATACCCCTTAAGATTATTTATGTTTCATTTATCCCAATAAAATCACCGTCAGAATTTAAAACTGAGGTAAATTGAAAATAGAATAAGCTGTAAACTTTTTATCTAGTATTTTTTTTTGTCTGGCATTAAATATATTAAATTAACTTAAAAATTATACTGCTTTCATTTCGAATAGTTGAATCTCTGCTGCTCTGATTTTCTGTTGCGTTTAAAAGTCATATTCTACTAAAAGTATAGTTAAGACATCGGCAATTTTCCCTCGGTCAGTTGTTTTAAATCTTTTGTATCGAACTTGAAGCTATTTTTATCAATCAAATATTAATACAACGTTTATGAAACATAATTATTTCATAAATTTTATATTATTATGAGTACTTCTTATATCCCTAAATTAGGAAGTTTAAACATACGTACTCATGCTGAAGAAGTAAAAATATTAATATCTTTAGGAATCATTTCATCAAATTGTTTAGTCATAATTCGATATTCTATTTAACGATAATTTTATGCTAAAAATATTTTACTTTTGTGAAACCAAAAACTCAGGAATTCGATAAGTTATATGAATTTTTATACTTGATTATATAGAATTTTAGATTACTGAAAAAATTTAGTTATCTAATAAAAAAATAAATTGATATTTCCACTTCTCGTATGCCTTATAATGAATTTTATTACAGATTTTCATCAAGAATACTTATAAAATTATCCGATGTTCAACTGATTTATAATCTAATGCTATCTCGTAAGAGTTCTACTATAGTGACTTTATATGAGAAAAAATTTCTATTTTTTAAGTTTTGATGCATGGATAAAACAAACTACGAATATAAAAACATAAATATAGCGTCTCTGACACACGAATAATACATGATTGTAATAGTATCTGTTTGTACTTTGGAATATATTTATACTATATTTTCTCTTACAAAATTCATAATTCGATTCTTTAAAGATATAAGCTATTACATGAATACAGGTTTTTTTCTTATTCATGTATACTCATAGTTGTGGCGTTACTTCTATGATATTATCCATAATTACATAAATTAACTTATCAACATTATCACACAAATACGTAATTAAAAACAATTACTTACACGTGTATCCTTTTAAAACGATATACAATTGCTTGATCGCTTCAGAATTATAAATTCTGATGCTAAAATTACTTTAAGTCCTTTTATTTTATTCTCCTTTTTCTTCAATTTTTACATTTTGTTTTATTTTATTTATTTTTAAATTCATACTATTTGTTCACACTCTCCCTATATATATCTTGTTCATATTTTTAATAGTTAATAAAATACTTTTTATTCATCCACTCAAGTTCAGATACATTTTTTAAAACTTGTAGTGGGTGACACTTGATGTTAATACAGTTTTTTCAAATATTAATTCATTGCATTAAATTTAATTGGTGAAAATGCAATTTAGCCCAACCACTTGGCACAATTTCAAAAATCTCCAAACTTGGCATTTTTTTTTTTTTTTGGCTGAACGTTAAATCCGCGGAGCGGACCAGGGTAGCCACATTTGGAAAATACCGTCAAATAATTCCTGATGCCAAGGGTAGTTGGACTGAACTGCATTCCAACCACTCAATTTACCAAATGAATTAAGAAATAAGCCAATACTCTTACTATGTCATTTGTCTTACAATGGCAAAGTTGGTAGAGCGTCGGTGTAGAATCTTCATATCTTCGGATTGAATCTCGTCAAAGCGTAGAATTTTTTTTATTTGATTTTTCAAATAATTTTAGTTTTACGTGGGAGAAAAAAAATTTCTCTTATATAAGATATTTAACAAGATATAAATTTAGGAATAAATACCGTCAGTGACGAAGCGTTTAGATGGCTGGAAAAAAAATTTCTTTTGCCATTTAATATTGTGATTCTGTCATATGTATATACATATTTATATTAATTGTAATAATTTAATAAAAAATTAACAAAAATAGAAATTTTCTTTGTTGACCTAAGTAGGAATTGACTTAATTTCTTTATATATATATATATATATATATATATATATATATATATATTACTTGTTTTTGAACTAGAAGTGCTATTTAAGAAGAATAATATTTCAAAAAGTCAAAGCAAGAATGCAATTTTTAACTTTATACGCCTTCAATTGTTAGCTTGCATATCATGTCCTTTATTTGATAGATTTCCGCTGCTTCTTTCTTTTGAATTCTAAAAATACAGATACAGTTCAATTTATTGGAAGCAAGTCTATTTTTAAAAAGACACTTATTACTATTATCCAAAGAAAGGAATACGAAAAACCTGTTTTCGTTCACAAGTTTCTTTAAAAAAAATCGAAACGAATCTTACATCTTTAGATATTTTAGATTCTAACTCTTTTGCTTACAATTTTGATTGAGAATTGATATTTTGCTCAATTCGTGTAGGGATTATGGATAATTCTGTATGTGCGTATGAAATTGCTTGATGTTTCTCAAGATGTTTCTCATTATTTTGTCAGTGAGTAAACTGAGATTCAGATGATTTTTAGTTCTAATTACTTATAAATGATTTCACAAATATTCATTCCGCACTTATTTTGGTCTATTTAATTACTAAAAATATTTTTGTGTTTAAGTTATGTGTGGGGGGGAAATTTAAAATTTCAGATTGTTAAAATTAAATTTGTTGTAATTAAATTTTTTTCATAAAAATTGCTTAAACCCTTTTATGTATAATCTTTTATTAAATAAGTGCTAGATATTAAAGTAACAACATTGATTACTCAAAAAGTATTTCAAGTACATGAATAACTTCTATAATTGAAGACCTAACCATTTTATTATTCCATTTTCATAAAAGAGATGACTTGGTTTTTAAAATTCTAATAATAGACTAAGACACAGAATTAATTTCGTATCAATTTGTATTAAAAATACATTGTTTAAAGCTGATAACTTTCTTTAAATTGTAGCATAACAAAACGTTTTAAGTTTTGGAAAAATGATATAAATTTCAATTGGGTAAAGTCAATTTATTGCTGTTATAGAATTTTCTTACTTCGAAACTGTTTTTTAACTTTATCCTTTATTTTAAAAAATCTTAATTGTTTCAAGGGATAATAATCAAGCTTTGGACATTGCTAATTGTATTAATTATCCACTTTTGATAAATCCAGCCATATTTGATTCTTGGACAATTGTAATAAACTGACACTTTGATAACCAATTTTATCGACTATATATTTCTTTAAAAAATATGATAACGTAAATGTGTTGTACAAATTGTGAGTAAAAATTACCAATGGAAATTTGCATTATCTCTATTTAACATAATTCGTAGAATTTTGTTTAAAGAATAAGTTATGTATAAATTAATTTTTAAGCGGGTTAACTTATCTTTTTCGATCATTTGTGTTCGGTGAAAAATTGTCGAAATTCATTAAAATTGCACGTTTTCGTATTTTTGATGTTATATTGGATTTCTTAACTGATAATATTAGTCTCCATTTTGCGAAATATTGCAATAATGTAAGCAAATTTCAATTTTTGTGTGGACATGATTCGTAAACATCAAACGTTAATCTGATATGAAATTCTTATCTTTAAAAGTATCGAACAGATTCTTACTACAATATTTCAACAATCATGATGGATGAGAAACGAGGAAATAGAAGGATAGAAATAAAAATAAATATAAAACAAAACAAAACAAATGTGTGTATGCGTAGTCAATTAGTTAAATACAAGTTCCGTTTTTGTGTTGAAATTAATATGATGAATATAACATATTCAGCATGATCGTTTAAACTTGGTTGTGATCGATAACATACATTGTTGATTGTTACGTAAAAAGTCATTAATAACGAAAATATTCAAGAACATACCTTCATTAATGTTTTCTGATTAATATTACTTAGAAAGAGTTAAAAGTAGCGATTTATGGAATATCATACAAAGATAAGTTTTCCAATAAACTTTAAAATTCATAATATATTGATTTCAACACTTTTCAAAATTATTGTGAGATAAAGGTAAAGTATAAAAAAAACTTTTTCAGTTCTTAACTGATTTAGAGAAGAGTGATAGTTAGATTATCTCGCCTTCGGATTAAACGTACCACCCTCATAATATTTTTTATTAGACGTAGATTATCTGAAATATCCTTCTTGTAATATCCCAAACTCCGTTTATCACATTATGATGGACTGTACGGTGTATCAACATCATCGTACATTTTTAAATTAATCTATTTGAAATTTGAATGATTTTGAGGGGGGGGGGGAATCTCCCAAAGTAACTCATTTGCTTTTTAAAAAAAAATGGTGTTTATCACCACATTTAAACTATTATCATTTACCTTTTACACTAATCAATTATTGTATTGTTAATGGGTTCTTAATATGTTTTAATAAAAAAAAATATGCCCTTCTTAACATGCTTGAGGATATTTGGATCTTCTGCCATAAACAAAGACTAACTTACTACGATTAATGCAGAAAATGATTTTAAATTCTAAATTTTTTAATAGTCGGAAACAACCAATTTTATGTACAATATGCAACAAATTGACCAAACTTTCTCTAACTAAAACGTTTTGAAACTCAATAAAAATGAGAAATTATTTTATTTAATATTTTAACGTGTATTTTACTTGGTATTTTAATATATCAGTATGTTAATAAATGCAGAAATGAATATTCGTTTCTTAGAAATATTATACAGTTTAATAGTATCAAGATTATAAAATTGCTAGTCTAAATTAAATAGTATTTTAAAAATTGTAAATCAGAATTAAAAACTCTTCAACTTTCAAAACATTTTGGATGATTAAAAGATTCCAGAGTATTCATTGAAAATATACTTTGAGTTTTTTTTTTTTTTTTTTCATTTACTCGTATTTGTATTAAGTGTATTAACAAACTTTCGATTGTCTTCTCGAGATATGGTATCCTGATTCTTAAAAAATCAAGTAAATGCTTTTCAAATAGTTTGCATTCACTTAAATTTAACTCTTCCAAGCTAACGAATGATATATTTGTCATTAAGCTCTGCAAAAATTTCACCGAAATGTGTTTCGGGTCGATTTGCATTTGGACTTATGGGACAACAGTTTTTTTCAGCTGTAAATGCTGAATTGCGTGTATGAAAAAGAGCGATATGTACACAGAGACATAATGTTTATGGAATTTGTGTTTTCGAATAAATGTGTATCCTAATTTGTATCGAGAAATCTTAATAGTTGTTTGAATTCTATCTTTGGGAATAATCAGCATCCATAACTCAATGACACAAAATGCATTAAAAGCTTGGTTTGGTTTAATTAACATCGCCCTAAAAGTAACACGAGGCTGTTGGTGACGGATCTTGAAATTTTAAACCTTGAGCAAGTGCCAACCATCAAAAGCTGCAATTGATGTTTTTTCATTAAAGCCATTTTTGTAGAGAAAATTTACAACCAACCCTTGTTTTTTCCATAAAGAAAGTTGCTATAACTTGAATATTCTACTCTTTTAATTTTCCTCTACATAATATTTTTTATGTCTCAACTTTTTCCATTTTATTTCTTCCTTGTTAGATTAAATTTTATTTTCTGGACTAAAAATATTATTCTAAAATTCACCTTACCTCTTTTACAGACAGTTTCGATATTTCCAATCTTTTCACGCATTAATGAAAATAAATTTTAAATTGCCTTCAATTTTCATTAAAAAACTCTAATAATTGGTTACAATTTTTATAATGAATAACAGAAACTTGGATGTATTTTCCACGAGGCATCGTCTTACAATGAGCAATTTTCGGCGTTTTAAACAATTGATGACCTTACAACTTTATCCGAGTTGAAAATATTGTTTACTTAGTTATTTCTGATATATGTTATCTTAAATTAATAAATTTTTTTTCATTCATGCTAATAATTTGGTGTTTTTAAAAAATTTAATAAAATAGATTATAGTAAAGAAAAAAAAAATATCAAAACTCCTTTCAAAATTGGAAACTCATATTTCATTCTTTTGGGTTAGAAATGCATTGAAATATCCTTTCACTTCTATGTACGTGTTTATGAGCTTTTAATTCCAATATTTAATCGATTTACTTTATCACACTTTGTTCATATTATATTTTTTCTACATTTTCACGATGGTTTTGAAAAAAAATCGATGTATTTATTACATTTCGATATTTAATACCAGACGCAATACCAAAATACATGAATTGTTTTCCACTCATCTTCCAGGGGGAAAGGGGGGGGGTAAACTTGTTTTTATACTGATTTTCTATACAAGTACCTAAATATATTATGATATATAATAGGTTTTTGAATATTACTCTTAAAAAATAACAAAACTATTTTCCACAATACATTTAATTATCGTTAAAATTTAGTTTTTTAAAACTCTTTCGTGATGGCAGGTGCAGACATCTGACGAAATGGGCATTTTCTTGAATATGGACAAAAAATTTAAACTATCTTTTTCAGCTTAATGAGTTGAATATCATCATCTTATAGGCTCTTGGGCATGAAAAAAGCGTAGGGATAAACATGGTGTATTAACGCTGCGCTCCGTGATTGCGGTAAATATACCTGTAATAGAGAGCAAATTGGTTGAATTTTCATAAAATCATATCTTACTCAGTTTAAACGTTCCTTGAAGACTCAGAAAGTTCTGGTAGTATTATTTTGCAAATAATGAGGTCAGTTAAAACTTAGAAAAATATTAAAAAATGAGTGGGGTCGAAGTAGATTATAACCCTTGATGATAGCTTATTCTGGGTATTTTTCGTACTTTTGGGGGCATTACAAAAAAATTCCAAGCTGTTTCGAAAAAAGGACTTCATAGAAGTTTACCTTGGGCACTTTTAGAGAGAAATATGTAAACATTATATCCAAAAGCTATGTCCTATTCTGCAAGCAAATCACGTTTAAGGATATTAATATGGGATGAAAAATATTTGTTGCGTAAAACCATGTTGTAAAATTTATTTTTCCATAATGATAGTTATATTTTCTTAAGATATATTTAATTTAGTTATGTATTATTAGCTTTAATTTTAATATGTGAAAAGAATATCGTCAATAACTTTAATAGCTTATAATCTGCTTTAATAGTTTATTGTCTGTCTTTATTTTAATACTTGAAAATAATATCATCAATAACTTTCATAGTATATTGTCTACTTTAATATTTTATCTGTCTTTAATACGTGAACAGATCATTGACAAAATTTTAATAATTTATTGATTACTGTGTAATTCTTATGCATATCTTTATTCATTTAATTGTAAAATTGGCACCACTTTTGAACTTTAGAATGTTTTTTGAGTTTTTTGAAGGTTGTGTATTCTATAAAACTTCAACTGTTGCGCTTGGAATTCATTTTAATTTTACAATAAAAACAATTTTTGGAAAAACCCGCGATTTATTTAATTTATTGATAAAGCTTAGTAATCCACAAAATTTTCTAGTTCTAACAGTGGAAATTTTGCTCATCATGTTTGTTTTGAATTTATCTCAGAGTAAAATTTTACTTCTTGAAAATAAACTTAAATCATTTTGTACCTTTTTGGATAAAAGTGGATAAATGATTACAACAAAGGATTCGTTCTTTGTAAAAATGGAGATTGGCTCAATAAAGATATTGATTATCCTGAGAGAGTTCTTCAGTCTCCTGAAGAAATCTATGTTACGCTCAAGGCTTTCAGTAAACTTTCTGAAAGGCAATAAAATGCATAGAGTTGAAAAGTTGAGGGAGAAGTATTCGGTAGAACTACTTTTTGCTTCAAAAATGAATTTGAGGTAAGAAATTCAAAATATCAAAGCCAAAATTGTCAACAAAGTACTGTAAAATTCAGAAGATTATGTGGTATTAAAGAATGGGTGATGTCGATAAAAAACCTGACTTGATTTTCTTCTCTCTCTTGCATTTGTCTTAATTACTTCCCTCAATCTGTCCAAATCGCAGCACTTTATTTTAAGAAATGCCGCTTTGAAAGCAGGATTGAAAGAAATGTTATCTTGAAGAACGTGAGGTGAGTTGGGAGCAAAGATTCCTCTTCAGGCTCTCCTGAACCAAACCGCGTTGAGAATTTTGTCTATAGTTCCCATGAATAAGAGATTAAAAAAGAGAAACCTGAAGCTCATTTCAAAATAGGGATGCAATGAGTTATCTATAGCCAGATATGTACAATCTTTTTCATCGCACAATGCCATAAATACGGATGACACAAAGCACTGTACTTGAGTACGATAGTTCCAATAATATTAACTGATATAGATGACTCGCATCAATTGTTTAGGAAAACCGAAGACCTTCTTCGATACATTTTTGTAGACCTGTAAAATTTTAGTTCTGCAAAGAAACTCCTGAAATCATCAAGCCGGAAAATAAACTTATAGAATCGGATACTGCGTCGCTAATTCCTACACAGACTAATCAAATAAAGATAGAATAAGAACTTTACATGAAGATGGTCTATAAAAAAAAACCATAAATGCTGTGACTGACATAAGTTCTTCCATGCGCTGTCATGTGTGCGGTGCTACATCTACAATGATGAACACCTTGTAGTGAATTGACGAAATAATTCCTATTGCGAAGCACTATAACTTTTATAGTTCTCTTCATTCCAAAATCGGACTTTTCGAGTGCTTGTTGAACACTTCTTATAAGCTGGAGTTCAAAAATTGTTCAACAAATATAGATTTGTACAAGAATAAAAAAAAAATTAAAGATGAGTTGGTACTTCATATTGATTGGGTGAAGCAAGATCCTGGAGCATATAACAATGGCTAGCACGGATGTTTTTCAACGATCTGATGGCTACAGCAAAAATCACTGGGCTTAATGAAAAGATTATCATTAGACTCTTAATTGTATTGGAAGCAATTTCTTCTAGTACAGATAAAAAAAAAAGAAGATACAAATTTAAAACCAATGGAGAAGTCTACAGTTCAGTAATTAAATTTTTAAAAAGCTTTCTAAGTAAAATGTAGGTATTATTAAATAACAATAATTACTATTTTTTTTCTAATGAATTTGTTTGTTATGAAATGTTACATATGTATATTATGAATGTATGAATGAAAATGATGAAATGTTACATTAAGCTTAACAGAAATTAAAATTCAATAACTGCAAAAATTACATTTAACAAAAATACATAATATGTATCAATAATAATCAAACATTTAGAATAGTACTTCAATATGGTTTTTAAATGATGAAGAAACAAATGAATGAATATAATCTCTAAGAGAATCTTGGAAGAATAATAAATAATTACAAACACTCATGGTGAAATGTGTATTTTTGGAAGAATAACAAATAATTACAAACATAAATAATTACATGGGGGCGCTAGTTTAGTGGTCATAGTAGTGGACTTGTGGCCGGCAGTTTTCGTTGAGTCACGGGTTCCAAACTTGTTGCCTCTTCGATCTGCCGTGTAGATGGAGCTGATCCACCTTAAATCTGTCTGAGCCCAAAGTCCTCTCTTTGGCGTGATGGGGAAGTTGGGAGAGGAAGTGCCAGCTCGGGTGAAGTCCTCGTCCTTGACCGAGGTTCAAATTTACAAGGTCCATCGCCAAAAGACTTTTTGTTTCTTCTAGTGCGACGTTAATAAAACCAGATCCAAACACACACATAGACAGTGAAGTAATTGTGTGCCAGAACTATGCTTAGTTTTCTCTACTCAGAAAATCAAGAGCGTATCTTAAGCAAATCTTTAGCAAGCGCGAACGGGAGGAAGAAAGCAAAAATTCATTCATTCGTTCTGCAGTTAAAAATTTGCTTAAAATCCAACTAATTAATACCTTTTTCTATTTTTTTAAAGGTGGGTATATTTTCATTTCATTTGTTCGATGGATTTCTGGCTAAAATTATTTTAAAATTTCTTGAAAATCCAAAACTAACCCCCAAAGCACATTTTTTAGAAAAATTCGCTGAAAGCTGGATAATTAACTTACACACCCGATGGTGCAAGAATCAAGTTTTCAATTTTTTATTCGAGAACTAGTCCATAAGGTATAAAAAAAAATATCGCTTCAATATTATTAACAAAAATCTTTAAAATACGAAAAAAATTATTAAAAAATAATAATTAATTACAAGAAAATAAATTCATGAAGAAAACTTTTAAGTAACTCGAAATTAGAGGAAAAATAGAAACGAGACGAAATTTCTAGAAAAAAAAATTGGAGTTATTCCTCCTTATGTTTTGTTACAAAAATATTGCTGTCATCTGTTAATGGCGAAAAAGGTTTTTTTTTTTTTTTTTAAAAAAAATCACCCAATATAAATTTTTGAGTGTTGGAATATGCTTACATAATGGAATTGCTTGTATGTTGGAATGTTTATAATTCTATTAAGTATATGCTTATTTTATTCGTAATATGCTTACGACTCCTTCCACACATCAGCGAAAACCCCTAAAAATTTTTGGACGAGAGAGATCAATGGTGTGGATTTGTAAAACGGACAGACAAACATTTAAATGTATAAATAAAATGAGGGTTGCAATATAGTTTTCTTAGTAAGAAATAGCATTTATTGTCTTTTAAAAGTTTTACATTTACTTATTTATTGCATTATTTTAGAATCTTAGAAATACTAGGAAAAGGAGATCGTTGCTCTTCATGTTCTAAAAAGAAGCATAGTATGCATATGAAATGAATGCGATTTTTTAAAGTAATTACTGGCTAAATTTTTTTCAACACTTGTTCTTCAAATTTGAATTTTGTAATCTTTTTTTAAGTTCAATAAACATTGGCATGCGTTTAATACGTTTTTGGAGTTTTTGTTTGCTAGTTTGTAAATGCCTTTCTCTTCCCTATAATATTACGTAGATAGTTATATTCATTAAAATAATGGGAAAACTAATTATTTTGCATGAGAATAAAAATAGTCCCATTATCAAATACATTATAATTTCAACTTTAATTTTACTAATTGTATAATTCATTCCTAAACGATGAAGTGTTAAAACATGATTATAGCTATTTAAGCAAAATGAATAATGTGTTTATTAATTAAAGAGCATTTCGTAATTTTTACCAGATACTTATACATTTTTTTGCAATTTACTTTTGCTGGAAATAAAATGAAAAGCTATAAAAATTGTAATTTGTCAAGTTTTATGGAAGTCTTGCAAATTTTAGTCAAATGATCATACTTAAATCATTCAATAATTTTAATAAGAAACAATATTTTTATTGCAACCATTTGTATAAATTCCGAAATTTAAGAATTAAAAAAAATTTAAATGTTATTCTAAATATGTTTTATTTCCTTCAATTAAAAATACAGATATTCAATTCAAATTTTCTATGTATTATAATAATATAAAATAAATGAAGCTGTAGATATAATAAATGAGGTACGTAATAAATAATAATTGAGGTGGTTATAACAATAAGTTTGGTATAATAAATAATAATTCAAAAAATAATTCCACCGAAAAACAATCATATTCAAAAGATTTTTCAATCATATTATGTATAATAATATATATAATAATTATTATTGATAATGAATCTTTTGAATGTGGATTATTCTTCGGTTGGAAACATCATCAGTATCGTACCTTTTTTTATCTGAAACATGAATATACAAATAGAAATGACGCAGTAAAATGTTCAGAAGCATATACTATCGAGATTTTGCACTATCAAAAGATGCATATTTTAACTTGGAGAAACATATTGAAAAAATATCCATATTTAGTGCAGACTTAGTCGTTGCGTGAACTTTTTGTAGAAATAATCAATGAGAATTCCAAATATAACTCAGATTCTTAATATTTAAAGTGGATAAGATAATTTACTACACGCTTACTTTAAAATAACTTGGAACGCAATTACACTATTAGAATCAAATAACGAAAAAACTAGATTATGCACAGAATAAAATCTTTAATAAAATTTAAGATTACAAAACTCTTTCACGAAATAGCTATTTTTCTGTAATAGTAATTAAGAAAACTATAAATGAAACCGAAATAATCAACTTTGTAAGCCCTATTAAAGGTAAATGAAAACAATTTTATCGCTCTTTTGATAAGAGCTGTCTGTTAAAAGAACATTTAAAGCCCAGAAGTCACAATTGCGAACTATTTAAAATCAAAAACCATTTTCAATCGTAAAATTAACTTCGAAATTTACACAACTAAAGGTGCTCAAACAACACATTAAGTAAAATTGCATATCTTAAACTGAAATAAGTACTATCTCTGAAACTTATTTAAAATTATAATTTTATGATAATAAAGGGAAAGATAATTTGGCAATCAAATGATAGTGATCAAACTTAATACGGCCATAAAAGATAAAATTTAGAAATTATACGTATTTTAGGTAAGGCAATACCAAAAATGAAGCAAGAAGCAAAACTTTGCAAAAATACTTATGACATATAATAATAAAATTTGAGATGATTACGCGTTGTTGTTTGGCTATTAGTGAATTTAAATGAAAGCAGTTACGTATACGTTATCATACTTTTCTCAATATAAAAAATTTCATTTGATTTTATATTGAGATTTGAGTCATCGTTCAAGACTTAATATACATAAGACTATAAAAAAGGGCAAAATTTTCAGATTAAAATGCTTAATGCTTTTAAAATTTTAAACTATTTAAATCCACAATAACTTTATGTTAATGAGTATTAAATAAGTCCATTGCAATCTATCAAATAATGTGTTTGCTTCATGACTTGGGCAATAAAGACTGATCATGCGAGAATCCATTGGCAAATCGAAAGCGGACTAGAAACTAATAGATTGCATACTCGTACCCGTTGAAAAATATCATGCGAAATAGTAGGCATAGTAAGATTAATTAATCTTCAATGTTTCTCACTCCTTTGTTTTATAATCATCGTTCTATCTTTTTAATTCATCTGACTTAAATTTGTTATAACTGGTGAAAGGACCTCAAAATTTATTTGCCTTTTATATCTTATTTAAAATTTCAACTAGGTTACTTTACAGTGCATTTCATGAATCATTGAATTATATCCATAATTTTATCTTTATATTGCTGAAAAAAATATCGTATGTTTGGTGCGGCTTAACCACATTTGGTTCTTGCACTCTACAATTGTTCCCTGCACTCCCAACCCCACAGGGTTATCTTAGTTAGGTAAATACGGGCATCATGAGATCCAGAGGCACCCTAGTGATCTTTTTCTTTCCCAAGGGGTTTACTGTCTTTGCTAAAAATTGTTGACAAGCTCCCAGGATATCCTAGCGATCCTTCTCTACCTTTGACAATTCTTCTTACTATCAAATTCTTATCTTCTTTATTTTTATTTTTCAAAATGTCTAAAGCACAGCTGCACCTTGTTTCGCGCACCATAACCACATTTATCTCTTGTGCCATTGAACCCAACTGTATAATTCACCCTCTTACTCAATATCTCTGTTTCACTTGGTGAGAAGTATTAGAAAATCTATGCGCAGTTCAGGATCTTTATATGATCTAGGTCCTAAATGTGGATGCCCTTTGATAATTCTAATGTGACGTAAAATAATTTGTTGCAAAGAATTTCTTATAAAATAAAATTTTGTTTTCAAATAATAAAATAATCATTGGTTATTGTCAACAATATACTATAAGAACGTATGAACATTCTACTGAAAAATTCCAGAAAAGGAAATAATAACCGTTAAATTTGGCAAAATACATACCTAAAAGAAATATTCTTTAATTTAACAATGAAGCCAAGTTAAGCCACACATTTAATGGTGATATTTTAATCATAAGGTTCAACTTTTTTAAAAAAATTACTTTATTTTCTATAGTTAATTTCAATTTTCATCTAATGGAGCAAATTTCATTTCAATTTCCATCTTAGGAGACATTTTTCAGATTACCCAATTCAGTTCTTTGTAAATTAACTGAATCGAGAAGAATACATTTTATGTTAAAAAATTTGCTAGCAGATTTCGTATTTTTTCAAACGATATACGAATTTTAAAAAAAGTAAATGATCGAGTAATGCTTTTTAGTATAATTGCTTTAACCGATATTCAGCGTACAAAAAAGTAGTTTGAATAGCGAAATATATTGTAAGATACAGTATATGCCTGATTCCAGTTGGTTTTTTACTAGTGTACTTTTTTGTTACTTTTAAAACTATTTCAAATAAAAAATAAAGCAATATTATTTGATAGAGAAAATTTATTATTGTTAAGTATTAGTAAGTTTTTTATTGTTAATGCAATACACCACAATGGTTTGAATAAACATTGAACAGTTTTAATAAAGTATATTTTCCCTAGGGTTCGTTAATAAACAACTTCACAAATTACAAAGCTTCATTCAAAAATTATTAGTTTTTTTTTTTAATTTTGTTCTAATTTTATTAATTTTATTCAAAAATTTAAAAATAAGTGCCATGTGTCTTAGGTTAAATAAAATGCGTGAAAACAAGTTTCGATTAACTAAGCAGTACATTCGCATTCAATAAAAGTTGCTGAAAACTTTAAGAGCTTTTACAAAACTTTTGTTTCTTTTAAATCACACCATGGATGAAGTTTACTATCTTAAACCTAGTACTAAATGTTAGCATAAATGTACTGACTATATATGTCTACATGAATTACAATCAAAATGCAAACTATGCCAAAAGACATTATACAACATAAAAACTGCAATATTTATTTTTCCGAATCAATTTCGAATTATATTTATTTCTCCTCCTCCCCTCCCTCATTTGTTCTATATGTAAGTAGACATAAGCAGTTAATTAAAGTTATAGGAAACTGTGCAAATCTTCTTTAAAGTAATCGTATGCTGATGAATTCTGTTGAAATTGTTGAAAAAAAGAAATCACATTTATTTAACAAGATATGAAAAATTCAGAAAAACATCTCAAAATTACATTTCGTCAATTTTTGCTCAAAAATTAAGACTGCCTGTCTGTCAATATGAAAATGATTGATGTTTACATTTCCTAAATTTTTTGATGCTATATTTTAATTCACGAGGTAAATATATTGTATTACAATTTGAATATCTCGCATACATACAAGGATGTTCTTCAAGCTGGGAATTTCATGACATACTCTTGAGATAAACATGTATAAGATTTAACAAATAGTGATTTACATTATCTCTTTTTTAATGAAACTCTTCTCTGTTGAAGCTAAACTACTGCTATTACTTAAGTATGACTTGAATATCTTAAGATTCTCGTCTACAGGCCACTTTGATTTCGTAAATGTAATGTTAATCCTATGGAATATCTAATATTGTCCTCGAATCTTAAATATTTAATCTATTTGAATGTAAAAAAGTGCGTCCAAAAGAGCAAAAAATAACAAAGGTTTATGCACAATTAATATTTTTCTCCGACTTTTGAAAATATTTTCGAATTTTTTTTAATGATCAGAAAATCTACAAGAAATCATTAAAATAGGAGTAAAAATATTTTTAAAAATTGGAGGGAAAATGAAATTCTGCAGAAACCTTCATTGTTTTCTGCTCTTTCGAATACCTTTTTTGCATTCAAATAGATTTGAGGGTAAAGATTTGAGAAAGGTAGTCGAAATTCCATAGGATTAGCATTACATTCTCGGAACCGAAATGGTTGGTAGACGGGAGCCTTAAACTTGAAATCAATAATTATTCTTAGTTTTTATTTACGTATTTCAAGTATTTAAAGTATGTTACGAAATAAGCTTCACACTTTTATCTGCGAACTTATTTGATTCCTTTTTATGTGCCTAAATTCCTGCATATTTAGTAAAAAAAAATTAACTTTTTTTTTAAAACTGTTTTACTTCATAGATAAGGTATTGACGCAAAACTTTTAGTTTATCCATTCAACAATTAAAACCTTATATTCAATAATATAAATATTTTAAATATGTTGTAACTGGAACTCTTACGTATATATGAGTAGTTATAAAATATTATTTTAACTCTTAAGCAATTTCCTACATTCATTTTTTTTTATCTTAAAATTGCTTTACATTTGAATAGTCAATTCTGATAAATATTTTGAATTATTTGATTATAAAAATTTCTAAATTTCAATAAGTATTTTGAATGATTTCGTTATAAGAATTACACATGAAAAAGTATCGTATACAAATATTTTAAATTAATTGTTATTCTTTTAAATTTAAAAAATGGCACATTGATTAAAAATTGAATAAAAATTAAATCAGCTATCTATAATTCGTTTCAAATACAACGAAAATATTTATTATGTATTAGAAATACTACATCAATCATATTATTGAAGAAAAATATTTAAAGTATACATTTAATTGCAATGCAAATAAAAAAAAAATATGTATATATGATTTATCATCTATCTATACTTCAATCAAATTGTCTATATCGTATCGCTGTCTCCATTTCTGTTTCAGAGATGAAGACGATATATTAAACGAAGAGGAGGAATTGAGAAATTTCAGTGCTTCGACTCAATCCTTGTCCGTGCCTCGTCTTCAGGTAACACCCCACCGACACAGGTATCGAAGTGCTGTTTTTGCATCTAATCGTAGGGATCGGTCTTCATCGGAATTATGTTTACACGCAGGCCCGTCGACCGTACCACAGGTGAGCAAAACGCAAATCAATCACTTTTCAAACTCAGAGGAATATGATATCTGTGTAAAGAGTTCAAAAATTAATCTTGATAATTTTGCTTCATATTGCTCTGCAGTTTGTGTAAAAAAAAAAAAAAAAACCAAAATTCCAGTTTTCATCAGAAAATAAAATCGAATAGACTATATTATATTACTGAAATTGTTCAAATCGAGTATAAAATATTTGAGAGCATAATTGCTGGGCAAAATAGTACCAAATAAAATATTATGAGGAAATGAGTTTGAAATTCGGTATTTTAACTTAAATCCAATAAACTGTAAGTACTATTTTATGCTTGTTTCATTTGTTGTTAAATTGTGTTAATATTTTTTTTTAAAAAAAAGAAAACTATTTTGTTGTATTCTTGTTAGTTTAAAATACATTAAAAAATTCGAATTTTTTTTTCCGAATATTTTTTTGTTTTTATTAAATATGTAGAAATTGTATATCGTGTGTGTGGTTAATTGGGATCCTCGATTACTGATTGTAAGATTACAATAAGTTATCTTACTTATTGTAAGATTTACAATAAGTACATGAAATTTAAAATTAATTTGATGTTTTACGAGAATATTTTGTTATAAATGGCATTATAACTCGTACCAACTGGTTACTTCTGATTTATCAGATTAAAACAGAATTTTGTGTTTCATTTGCTTTGAAGCCCTCGGGACTTCTTTAGGACTTCTTTAGGACTCGGGACTTCTTTTCTTTAAGTAGGTACAGACATCATGACTCGATGCACCCTTGTAATTTTTTTTCCTTTGGGGTTACTGTCTGCGGTGAACACGAGTTACGGTCTTCTCCAAGATGACCAAGCGATTCTTTTCTATTTTCGACCCATCTCCTTGTCAAAAATTTTTAAACTTACTTTTCTCTTTTTTACATTCATCTAGATCACAATTACACTTTGTTTGGCGCTTCGAGTTTCCTCCATTAACCCTGATTTTTTTATACGAATAATGTGACCATTTTGGTTTTACTTCAGAGTTTCTAACCGTTCGCAATTTTTCTCTTTAATTTTGCTGTAAATAAATTTATTTTGTGAACCCTTTAACCCTATCGAAAAGAATAAACAGAGAAGAAAAAAGGATTAAATGTATCTTTATATGGTTATTTGGTAATATTTTAGAGAATGTATAAAATTTATAAATGATACATATTAAATACAAGAGTGTAATGTACGTAAATCATATGACAAATATTACAAACTCTCTTTTGTAAATTAGGTTAGGTGGTAGCCCTGATTACCGTTATTCAAATTTGTAGGTATACTTTCTCTTGATCATTTATATTATTTCCTAGAAGAAACCAATGCAAATGATCATACTTAATGAAGAAAGAATTGTTCCTAGAAGCAAACAATATAAATGATATTTTCAAAATGAAATATATACACAACTGAAATTCCTAGAACATTTAAAGAAATCTAAATTTTTCCCAGTAAAAAATGATACATATCCAATCAAAGGAACTGAAATTTATGCAGGATAGAAAAGTTTGGAATCTAGTTAAACCACTCTCATACGCGTGAAAGTGTTAGTTTATATGCGAGTGCGCATAATAAAACTTGTCAAGAATAAATGCGAAGAAATAAAAAGCTAGACTGATAGCTCAAGAGTTTAGGCGAGGACTCTATCTTGATTCTTACAGAAGTCTTTCCATCACTTGTAAATTTTGATGTCATAAAATTTTTATTTGTTCTGATAGTATTTACTTTAAATTAAACATATGCCTTAATAGATGTAAAAGGCGCTTGTTTGTACAGAACCTTTGTGTGCGTGTGCTTCTGTTATCAAACAACAACCCGAAGGATATATAGTAAAAAAGATGCGAAAATTATGTTTGTATGTTTCATATGAGTTTTACTCAATTCAGAGTTATATTGTCTGTATCAAAGTAGCAGACAATAGAACTTTGGATTGAATCAAATTTTGTCTTATCTCGGCTTTTATCAAAATGAAAAAATAACGGTTTGTATACTAAAGCGAATAGTATATCATTATTGTTTGTTGATCACTACAAAGTGGCCTTACAACTTCAATTAAAAAATAAAAGGCAATTTACAAATAACGGAGGTGAGACCATTAAGGTGTATATACTTATTGCAAATTTTGAGCAAATAGAAGAATGTTCGTTTTTACATCAGAAAATCATGTACATCCATACCAACAGTTTTGGCCATGGATGTATCCTAAAAATATATTAATTATTCGGGAAAAAAAATTCTGATAAAAAAAAAATCTACATATTCTTACATTAAAGTAAGAAAAGCCAGAATCTTTGTTACAAAAATGAATTTCATTTTTATGAGTGCATGTTTATATTTATGTAACAGGTATTACATATCCCTCACATTAGTGTAAAAAAAAACTAAGAATTAAAGTAAAATTCGTTTATTTTTGGTCGAAGTGTTCATAATTTCCTCTTTTTTGTTAAAATGATCTCGTTTAATGCTGCTTAATTTAGTACTCTGTAGTCTAGGAATGTACCTTTTCTGTATGTTTTTTATGACTTTTGACCTCATCTTATTAAATAGAAATAATTCTGTTTTGCTAAAGAGGAATGTAAATGCTCATAACTTCGCCCTTTCAGGTATTACGAAGATATTGTTCTCAGGGCTTGGCTGTCCCAACGGGTGAATGTTGCTTACGAAGAGTCGCGTCTCTTACGCTTGACAAAGCTACTCTCGAGAAGCACGTTGACAGACCCAAATACCTTCCGCAAGAACTCGATTTCAGCATGTATGAGAAATTTCAAGGTGAGGAACACTATCTGTTTGGATCTGCATACGCGAAGTAAAATTTTCAATCGAATTGTGAAATAAACATGATACAAACTAATAATACATTACAAAACTAGAGCAAAAATAATCGAACCAAATTTAAAATTAAAATTAGTAAAAAAAATATATATTGTTATTTAACCACTAAACTTATTCGAATTTTTTTTTAATTCTTCAGTTAAAGGAAGACAATAAAGTTAAGCGAAAGAGAAAAAGATGAACATTAAAGGAGCCGAAAAGTGAAAAGAAGTCTTTAAGTTACTATAATTTTAATATAAACAAGATTTTACAAGAATACATAAACACATGTATCTAATCTAACAATGAATTTTATCTAACTATTGTGAAATATAAAATAAAACACTATTTAAATTGTAAAAATAAAACCAATAACTTAAAAATATTCGAATACTACAAAGTTCATAACAGACAAAAAAAATACCACCAAACCTTTCAAAGCAGAAATCAAGGGAAAAGAGGAAAGAAGCATCAACGTCAAAAATGTGGATAAAAAAATTTAAAAAGCTACCTCAGGCTTGGAATTGAGAATTCGAGGTTTTACTATTATAACCGATCCAACCCTTCTCACTCAGCATAAATGCTTTATAACAAAATGATAAAATACAAATATAAGCAATTGTCCATTCTAAAAAAGTAATTAAACCCAAGAAAGAACAAACAAAGAATACTAGAGTTTATATATATATGGGGGGGTGTATGTATGTATGTGTGTATGTATATATATATGTGTATGCATATATATATGTGCGTGTGTGTGTGTGCGTATGTATGTAAATGTATATATGTGTTTGTATATGTATATATATGTGTATGTATATATACATACATATATATATTAAACAACTTCCGGTTCGTTTGATGGAGAAAAAAAGGCATGGATGATCTGTAAAACAGTTGTTGAACAAATTGGTGCAACAAATGTTTTGTTCCAGATGTCCAGAAATATATGGAACAAAACAAATTCAAAATACTTTTCCTATTTGATAAAGGCCCCAGCCACCAATGCTGAATCATCCAAATCTTCAAATGCTGATTTTACCCCCTAATACCACCTCGTTGATTCAGCCACTCAATCAGGGTATCATAGAAGCATTTAAAGTGTACTACATAAAGCAAATGTTTAAATATACTTTAGACTCGATGGAAAAAAGAATTTTTCTGTTGTGGAAGCATGGAGAAAGTGTACGATTATGGATTGTATTATACATTCTTTTGCCCTCAACGTAATTTTAAGTCTTGTGTAGCAGGATATCAAGAATTTTATAAGCAACCTGAGAAACCGAAAAAAACAGCAGCTTATAACAGACTTTTTAACAATAAAAAAACGAACAGAGGCTGTAAATAACGAACAAAATTCATGATTTGAATCACAGCCGACAGTTGTGCTAGACATATCTGACACATCTACTGATGATAGCATCTTTGATCCAGTTCGTAATAAACGTGCACGCTTGGTATCAAGTAGCGATGAATAGTTGTTAGGTAATAGTTTTATTCCTAATTTCAATTTGAATTTTTACATGTTGTATGTACCTACAGATTGAATTTTCGCTGCACATTATTTTTAGTTTTTTTCTAATAAAAATGAATTCTTTTTGTTTTTCGAATATATAATATGGAGTTCATTATTACTTTTTTGCACGTTTTTTTTTAGGAAAATGTTTAGAATTTTTTCATCTAAATATCCCCAAACTTACCATATGTCGTATGTATTTCTTTACACAATTTTTTTGCACAGTTTTCTAAGGAACGTATCTATCTTGTAAAAAAAAAGAGTTGAGTATAGATATATAGATATATATATATATATATATATAAAATCCAGTAAGTAATTTTTAATGAAAACACTATTGTGCTTAATTATAATTTATGTATTTCTCAGAAAAAAGAGGTAAAATAATTTAAGAAATTACTGAAATATGAAACATTTTTCGCTTCAATGCCAAAAGAAAAACTTGGACATTTTTTCCAAAAGTAATTTCATAAACGATTGATGAAAAATCAAGTATTCTAAAGTCATCCAAATGATTCATCTTATTCGAGAAATTTCTAGCTTCAAGGAAATTTTTCGAAATTAAGTAATAGTACATCTAAAATTTTAAATAAGCAAGACTTTTGCTTTACAGCACAGCTGAAAATTTTTATTGACAGCGAACTGTCTCTTTCTTTATTGGTTACCAGGCATTCCATATCATCTCATGGTTCTAGCAACGCCGTTATCCCCAGAATCAATATTTTGAAATTCAGAAATGAGTTTTTAAAATTTTATTATTTTAAGTATCATTCATTTAGAATTTTATTTATTTTTTAAGTATCATTCATTTTGATATTCATTTTTAAAGAAAACCATTGTGTGAAAGGACAATATCCCTAATGAGAGAGAAATTAAAACAAAACATCGCCATTTTCTCAGTTAATTTTCTCTACCATTGATTTCGTATATTTCAAAAGAATGCTTACTTTGATTTCCCAATTCAATCTTTTTTAGGCCAAATGTTGGTAAATTGGTTTTGTTCTGCCTTCCCGGAAGATCATCAGCTCAGCAGACAGGAATTGCGATTAATGGCCGCACAGTTCTGTACAAACCTCCTTTATGCTGGAGTTCTAAGACATGTCGATCCGGAAAATAAAGAAAAACTCTTTAGGGTGAGCATTTACTCGTATTCTTTTAATAATGTTCTTTCGCTTTATCGTAGGAAATATTATTTTGGACTAAATTTAATTAGTAATAAAAAAAAAGTTTCAAAAATTAGAACATCAAGACTGTTGAATTTTGTGGCATTGAAAAGGGATGCTACGAATAACTGAAAGTAAAAATTAAATTATTAAAATTGGATCTGATAAATACACAACTTAAAATTACAATCTTGAGAAGTTGGGATGTTCTTGATTTTCTCTTCACTACACCCACAGACTTTTTGATAATTTGAATTGCATAAAATTTCTGCTTTACAATAAAAATACAACGGGATCAGGAAATAAGATAAAAATAAGAAGTGTAATAAATTGAATTAGACAGTGATATATAAGCGAAATAGAATTGAAAGAAAAGAGAGGAGAGATAAAGAATAACAACTTGTTAATAGATATGTGTAAATTGGATTGAGTTATCGCAATTGATTGCTTATGTTGAAATCCAATCAGCTGTAATCTAGATGTCTTTTAATCGGAATTGGAGAGTTGGTAAGCTAAGACTTTATTATTTGTACATGAACTAAGATTAACTAACTAAGTTAAGAGAAATTTTAAAGAGCGACTTTACGTATTATATGTTGATAGTTAATAATCTGATTTGTCCTGCTCTTACGTATCTTCAATTGGAGTTTTAAACTTAATGGTGATTTAATTAGACTTTAAGATGCCTTTGGAGTTAAATAATGAAGGAAATACTTAACAATTTTAGTTTGGATCAGTCACATTTTCAAGATACCTAATGCGTATTAATGTTACTTAGATCGGGGATTGAATTTCGAAAAGAGGTGTTTACACAGAAAATATCGAGAGATAGTTAAACATGTCTTGTGAGTTTTTTTAAGTTTCAGAATGTCTATTTTTATTTCGGAAATGACTTTACTGTAATTTATGTATGAACAATATAACTGGATATAATGTAAGTGTGATGAATAAAATATTTTAAAATATTTAGGTAAAGTTTCTCTTTCCTAAATTTTCTTTTATATCACTTGCAAGATTTAAGATGGACAGGATTCTATTTCAATATTAGTGAGAAATATAAAATATTGTAATTCGAAGGCTATATTTATTTATTTCTTATTTTATTTAATTGAAACGGAATACTTTTCAATTGCGTATATTTTATTTCTAGAATTTTGTTTTCTAGAACTCGTCATTTTCTGAAAACCTTACTTTCATTGAAATAAGCAATAAAAGTATTAAGACAATCAATGCAATAAAAACTTGTACCTTAAAAATCTTTTAAGAATTTGAAATATATTTTCTTAAAAATTTTGACTACTTATTTTTATTTCAGTTCATTCTTCAAAATATTATTAAAATTATATCCATTATATAAAATTTGCAAAACGCGATCGAACCTCTTAACTAAAAATGTTAAAATCTCAAAAAGAGGTATTCGAACTCTTTATTACTATTTGAACTTCGAATTACTTTTTCAAGGATTGTATTGAGTGAATCGCTTTTCCCTCTCTACAAAAGAACTGAAATTTCGAGCAAATGAGCAACTACACTTTTCCCTTTTGTGATTTCTAAAAACTGTCGTTATGGTTTCGATTGCATTCTTCAGCGGTCACAGTTCTTCTGAATTGCGTCGTTGGCAATTTCCTAGAAGAGAGCGAAGCAGCAGTTTTGTTTTGTAGAACTCGATCGATGGCTCAGAAGCCCGAGAGAATGACGACGCAGTTGCCATGGTGATTGGATGACGCCTCCCTATTTGTTTTCTTCTTCCGCATCGGAGAGAAATCTCGTTACTTCCCGCCAGATGGCGTGATTTTTCTCCAATATTCCTAGGACGCCAAATAAGGCTGCGTGTGCACGAACCTTTATGATGAAATTTACGACTTTTTTTTTTTATCTTTCTGATTGTGAAAGAGTTTCTCCGCAAACTGGATGTATTTTCGTGCTTATAATGAGATCAGGGAAATGAAATAAAAGCGAGATTTTTAAGAAAGTTTAGGTAATAAAATTGGGCAAAATTCTCTGCAAATGAAGCTTTAGGGGTCTTTTTTATTCACATTGACTGTTCTTTTTAAAGATGAAAAAAATAGTTTGAGTATTTGCTGTTAGATATCTTAACTTGTAAGGATATAAATTTTTACAATTTCGTAATGTAGGATAATATTAATTCCTCACTATCTTTCCTTTTTTTTATGTATTTTTATGCTGTTATTCATTTTATATTTTAAGTTTCGATTAAAGTAAAATTATTTTTTAATCCATCAGATTCCAAACAATATTTTTTAATTTACTGTTCCTCTGATGTTCGAAACTTATTATAAATCAGAAAGCGTATCTTAAAAAAAAATTTCGGAAGAAAGATCGGAAACTATATTCGTATTCCATTTAATTTTGTAATTCATGAAAATTTTGGGTTATATTTAGTACCCAGAGGATAGTATTTTAGAAAATTTTATATTTAATCATTGAATGAAAATGAAATAACACCGAATACCTTCATTAAATGTAAAGAAAATTTTAAAAATTTTTGATGCAGTTGATATGTAAATTTTTCTTATCTTTAATGAGATGCACCTGTTTTCCTTTTACTTCATTTATGTGTTGGACAAATAGTCAGGAGATCTATTTTTGTTTTTTGTAACTTCAATTTTTTATAGTATGGTTTTATTCTATTTTATCAATAGCTCTTCCAGCGAACTCAGTGTTCATCTCATTGCGGCTGTTTACACAAATATGCAAAGAGCTGATAGTAATTGCATTTTCTAGTTAAGTATATAACGGCATACTTGAATGCAGTCGAGATAAGAAATTGTTGTAATTTACACAACTTTTAAAACAGGAAGAGACGCCAACCACATTTAAAACTGTATTTTAAATTTAACATCGTTAACAAATTTTACTTTTTTTAACTACAGCAAGTAGGCTTTGAGTAGGCTTTGGATAATAACTAGTTTCATAAATTCCTCAGTTGAAACATGCATATCATACCTTTTCCTGTAAAATTTGTGACGCATTTCCTTCCTTATTTAACTCTACAGCCATCTTTAAGATTAATTAACTAGTCAATAAGTTAAGAATTCCAATTGATGAAACGCAAGAGCGAAACAAAATAATTTATTGATTAGCAGAATGGGTTACGTATTGTTGCTCTCTTTCGAATCTCTCTTAACTCAGTAAATTCTAGTTTATATTTTAACAATAAAGTCTAAACTTATCAAATCATTCATTCTAATTCAATCACTTCTCGATTATAACAAATTCACTTCTGACATAAATTATTAATTACGATGATTCACTTCAATCTACACATCTATTAACTTGTTACCCTATATTTTACTTTCCTTTCAATCATGTTTCGCTAATATATTATCTCAAATTCACTTCCCTTCTACCTTCCTCTAATTTACCTAATCACGTTTCATTTTGGTTGGGAACAAATTGTAACTTTATGCAATTCAAATTACCAAAAGTCCCTGAGGTTAGTGAAGAGAAAACGGCGAATAGGCCAACGTCTTTTCATGTTTTCAACGTTTGTTTCTTATAAAATAAGCAAAGGCACTATTAAAATTAGGAACCATAAAGTTTTTTTTATGTTCACCAATCCACAGAAAAGTTTAATCAATTTTTTTTTTGAAAGTTATAGAATCGATGATCATCAAAATTTATTCGTATTTCAAATAATAAAACTTTGATTATGAATTAATAATAAGTTTAAATTGTAAGATGCAGCTACACAAATTAGAGTCAATTTAGACTTTCAAGATTCAGTATTTAGAAAATATTATTTAATAAAAAAAAATGAAAATATAAATACCAACTATTTATGAGTCATTGCCATTTTCAGCCAAAACTTTTTTTTATTTCATTCTAGTGGCATTGAAATAATTTGCCATTGAGTAATTATTTATTTGAATAGGTATAAACTAAACTAAAAATGTATTTTTATTTCTCTTTTATAAATGAACAAGTGATTTTTCCCCGAATAATAGCTTAGTTAAGTTAATGAACAGAAGAAAAATAATTAGCAAGATTTCTAACTTTATACGACAATCAATTGTCTTATAAAGTTAAAAAAAATTCGAGGAAAAAATAAAACAAAAACTACACTGACATAAAATATTTGGGCAAATAGAATGTTATCTAATGTAGCTCAAATTTTGAAACCGTTGTTTCAAATTAATTTGAATATCCGATCAGACATGCAATAAAATTAAATAAGGTTTGTAGCAAATAAGATTTTAAAGAGAACCAATTCTGGTCTATTTGCTGCTTTAACTCGGATACGTTTGAAAATTGGTATCTATGGGCATACAAATCTCGTGCTAATTAATGCCCAGAAAGAATTTCCACCAAGTTAAAATCCGGGCCAGTTGTTGGACAATCCGTAATGGTAATTTGATTTTGTATAAACCAACTTTTAGTTAATATAGAGGAGTGGATTGAAACATTGTCCTTCTCGAATATCCAGTTATCACCTAACCATAGATTTTCTAAATGGATGCAAATGAATTTCAAGCACATCCTGCTAATCTTCTCAACTTTTATTACCTTGTAGGAAATATATATCAGCTGTTCAGTGGAAACATAGCATTGCTTCACTGCATGATAAAACCACCTCCTCATTGGCGGCTAAAGAGCGAGTTTCGGGTCTGAGGTCGTGCCAATAATAGGCCCAACCATCTGAGTCATCCATATTGAATTGCGTTTCATTCCTGAAGAGAACAATTAACCATTCCTTCTTGCAATATATATGTTTCTTAGCACAAAGTAACTGCACCCTTCTGAGATGTTCTTTGAGCATTTGTGTTTACCGTATTATACTATGACATATATGTGAAGTTTGCTCGCATATAAACTCGCCGGAGTGGGTGAGTGAGTGAGTAACTTTTGCAAAATAAATACTAACATCGAACAGTTTTAAAGTAAGATAAATAATTATGTGCGGGTGAAAAAATTAAAAAAAAATTAGTTTCTTTTATAACCCAGCAAATGTAATGTGATCTTCTGAAACTCTTTACAAATACTTTTTGATTACAGCCGGATGAAATGTACCAGTGGTCGAAACTTGAAAGCTCAGCACCTCCATCAGCTTATCAAACTCCAGGACGACTTTCTCCAAGCGCCTGGCCGCCGAAGGCTCCCTTGTCTCCGGCCTATTCGGAAAGGGAGCTTAGAGAGGTCATTGCTGACCTTCAAGATCACAGGTTTAAGGTAGGGTCACAACGAACTTGAACTTAATTGTTCATTACTTCTGTATGTTACGAGCTATATATATTATTCTATGGCACTTTCTTTAAACTACGCAATCAAAAATCTATTTTTAGTAGACTGCCGTAGTTTAAAATGTATTTACTACAGAAATGTAATTTTAAACCGTCAGAGAAAGTTCGTTTGCTTCTAGATAAATTTTCTTAAAAATTAATTTCAGCTATTCATACAGTATGGTAAATAATAAATATATTAATCAATTTAAATAAAAATGGACAAAATCTTAGTAAATTTCGAAGTGAATATAAAATTCTATGAAATTTATATGTAATTTCTGAGTAAGTGTAAATAAAGTATTTCAAACAATTTTTTTTTCAGGAACGAGAAAAACCACCTGTCTTCCATTTTAAACCTGCTCATAGAATAGATTACGATGAAAGAGTAGCTAGGTAAGTTTGCTCTAAAAATGTAATTAAATTTACAATGAAACATTTTTTTCCTTGCTTACATTTAACTCGAAAGAGTTAGTTTCTCCACTTGAAATATCATGTAACACGTTAAAGTTGAAAATTTTTTAATATGAAACAAAAAGTAAATTTTCTTCGTTACTTTTACATTTTAATTGAAAACAGTTTTAAAATATTTCTGTTTGATCAGGTTTCAGCTTGTTCCATTAGTATACGCAATGTTGATTATATATATTTTTCCCACTTTCAAATTTATCTCTTAGACACAATAAATTTCTTGCATTAAATCTATATAAAAATAGCTTCTGCTGTATGAGATACTTGAATCCATCCATTAATGGATCAAAGGCAAAAATTAATTACCTTGATTGATGTAAGGAAATTTACTCTTTATTCTTTTTAAAAAAGGTCATTTGAGATAACTAAAATTTGAGAAAAAAAATTACGCAAGATGTTTTACTTGCAGATTAGAATTGCAGTTGGAGAAATACCAAACCCTGACCGAAATTGAGGAGCTTACAAAGAGAGCCAAATACATGTCTTGTCCAACGTCGCCTCATTCACCTTGTGCTTCGACGCAAACGGAACCTCCCAGACCCACTCTGTCCTCTTCGAGCCAATACGACATCGCGTCCTGCGTGTCTCTACTCACACGATCCCGCTATTCACAGACTGAATCCCTCCGATCTTGGAGTAAGGGTGTCCAAACTGATGACTGCTCACCTCTCGCAAGAACATCGGTCCGGGTTCAAACCGAAGACACGGGACCGGATGTAATCAGAGGACTACCGCGGGCTCGATCCGATGTGTCGGAAATTGTACCTTCACTCGTCGCAGATCGAAAAACATATTTTTACAGACCATCCGGAAGTGTTTCGTCCTTTTCACTGAGTACGTCCACACTGTTACCTGAAGAGAATGAAGTCAAAGCAGATGAGGGAAAACTGCCCAATGCTATGATCTGTGAACGTTGCTCAAATATGAGTGTGACAATGGCCTCCACCCAAACAGATTGTTTAACAGATCTTCAGTCAGTTCCTATTTCAAATGCACCGTCATTCCCACCGTCAACTCCTTTTCCAATTTCTAATACATGTTCCATATCACAATCTTCTTTTACACCATGTTCTGGTATTTCACCTTCATCCATTTCTGGTTCGAGTTCCATACCACCACCACCTCCTCCACCCCCTCCTATGCCTGGATGTGGCCCACCACCTCCTCCGCCGCCACCTCCTATGCCAGGATGTGGCCCACCACCTCCTCCACCTTTACCTGGATGTGGACCTCCTCCGCCTCCTGGACTTGGCTTACCAGTTCAGCGGCAGCCATACATAGGTATGCTTATTACATAAAAGCAAAGTTTTTTTAAATTTTTTTTCACAGAGCAACTAAAGAATTGCTAGTAATGTTTTCCCCATTTTCCTTTTCAGTTAGGAAAAAAGCTGTAATTCCTAAACAACCCATGAGACCACTTTATTGGACAAGAATCCAAATTAATACCCCAGCTTCTGTTGAAAAGTAAATCGATGTTATTATTTTTTGCAATAATAATTTATTTCAGGTATGAGAAATTCTGATAATTAAAGGATCATTATTCATTCCTAAATTCTATTGAAATGTAATATAAACAAGAAATGGTACTTATTTGGTAGCAACATTGTTGTATATGCCCCATGAAATGAAATTAGACCATCTGAATTTTTACTATTGTTAATAAATATAAATTTCAATTACTTTAAATATACTACATACTCAAAAAATAAAAATATCATAAAATTCTAATAATATCCTCCCCTATATACAACTGGAAAACTTCTTTATTTCATGAGAGAGCTGGCAATATCGAAGTTAAATTCAAATTTGTCTTTATAAATTGTTTGCACAAATATCTAAAGTACAACCTCTCTAAATAAAAGTTTCAGAACTATTTGAAAAAATTAATATAAGTAAATACAGACTAGAATACATAAGCAAAAATTCAGAAGGAGGGCATGTTTTCAAGAATAATAATACTTTAAGTGGGAGGGGGCTTATTCTTAAACGGAAACGTATTATCTGGTTTTGCAGTATTCAAACATGAATTATTTCGTATTATTTAGATCGAAGCTCTACTATTTTTAACAAGTCCTCTAATAAATGTGTGTCGAATGCATTTCGAGTTACGGGCATTTTCTAATACATACAATTTTCGAGGAATACCCTATGCGTAGTGATGGTGTTTCTCATTCGACTTTTCAAAATTTACAACTTTTGAATATGCCTTTAAAGATACATCGAATTTTAAAAATTCAAAAATTTATCGATCTCTTTTTTTTTAGAAGTTGATTTTAAAAATTTCATCCACAAGATATAATAATATTAAATTTGGTTGTCTTAAAAATAAATAATTGTAAATTACTAGTTACTAAGCCTTATATCCTTGCACAAATATTGTCCACTTAAAATAATTTAAATTTTTTTTAATAAGCCTATGGAACTGATAAAAAGGAAAGGAAGAGTTACACCGAATTCAATGGTTATTTTTGTGACTATAATCTACCTCAATTGATCAATTGAACAACTATCCAGCTGATGACGGAAAATAACGTAACGAGAGAAAAAAATATTTTTTATGTCTCTCAATAATTATTGATATCAAAGAGATGAAAACCCCGTTCCAAAACTAAAAATGTGTTACCTAGACGAATTATTTAAATCTACCCGCACCATCTATTTCAAACATTAAAAATGATTTAATACTTTCGGCGCTTTTAAAAGTACGAAATAATTAAAAAAATTGTTGGGAAGCTAATAGTTATATACTTCACCTTAAATGAAAGAGGCCTTTCTAACTGTATGGTTACTTGTATATGTCATATTACATAAAATGATTGATATTATCGCAGGCGTACGAGTAAAACTGAAACCGGTTTGAAGATCATATCCCTATAGAAGCTGATAAATGAATAACATAGACATTACATTGTTATATTTTGCTAATGTAATGAAGATGCATTTTTTAACAATAATTAGTGTGAAAAATAAAATATTACACATTTCTTTGAATTAAACATCATTAACTTTAAAAGGAACTTTAAGACTCGCCTCTTTCAAGCAATTCACATTACAATAAAATTATATTTTGTTACTGGTGTGTCTCACGATTTCCTATTGTGAGTAATTTCCAACCTATTCAGTGTATGTAAATGTATGTTAAACCATTTTCAGGGATAGTGAGTGCCTTTGGGATAACCTCAAAGAAGCAGAGCTTCAAAACTGGGAAGAATTCGAAGAACTTTTTTCTAAGCAGACTAAAAAGAAAAGTCCTACCGAACCAAAAAATAATACTCAGTCAAAAGCAAAAGAAGTAGGTACACTATGTAGTAATTTTATCTCTTTAAATGTCTCGTTATTATTGAGTTTTAAAATATAGTTAATCGCCAAAAATTTTCATTTGAATATACGAATTAGCTTCTTTTTCTTCTCCCTCAAAGTTAGAGTTTGGTTTCTCATTTCCTGAATTTTTATCCTGGAATCCAGAATAAACGAGATTCTGTTCCCAGTATTTCATATATCTTCAGGACAGACTGATATCTATATAAATACTCTAATAAATTATTTAATTCATTTGAGTATTTATATAGATATCACTACTTTACTCTAATGAATTATTTAATTTTCGTGTTGCTTCTAGTGCGGCGTTAATAAAAACCAAATCAAACAATTTTTAAATCAAATTTCCTAAATAATCATTAACAATTGCAAATAATTTATGTATTATTATTGTGAAATTTATATTTATGTTAAAGTTTTTTGACGAAGTATATATCTTTCAGGTAGCTAAACTGTTAGATCAGAAGCGATCCCAAAACGTAGGCATTCTCATATCAAGTCTTCATTTAGATCTGTCTGAAATACAAAATGGTATTGAAAATTACTGTATTTTTGTTACCTAATGTCTTATTCACTTTACATTCAGTCCATCTTAAATTGTAAGAGTTAATAGTTTTCGAATACGTTTATTGTATTTAATGTGTCACTTATGACTACATTTGCTTAGTATTACGAAAAGAAGAGTAATTTTAATATTTATTTTATAATATGTCTTTTGATGACTATAATCATATTTAAAGATAAACTAATTTTCATAAATTAACAAATAACTTTTTGAGCAGTAAAGATTAAGTTTTAACATATTATAATAAACAAAATATATTAGAAGGAATATATTTACATTACTGATATCTTTTAGTATTATGTGAAATAAAAAAAAAACATTGTGGGTAGGTTTTCATGATTTATTCAGCAATTATTAGATTATTTCATAATTGTGTTACTACTTTTTCAAGTATTCCTAGAAGTTTCTCTAAAAATCCATATTTCAACTCATAGTAAAATGTATTGTTTACAGTGTCTTTGTTAGATATTCATTTCTAATAAATTTTGCTGTCAAGTTTGGAGTAAGATACGTATGTAATATATACTTTGATTAACAATAAATTCCTTTTTTGTCCATGATAATAACACAAAAATAATATTTTTAAATGTAAAGTGAAAAATGTTACTCGTACAGGTATATATAAAAGAGTTTAATACTTATTACAAAGTATTCGATGAAGTATTTAAACCATTTTACTCACACTTATAATAAAATGACGAAGAAAATATATTTCTGTACTTCTTACAGTTTTCAATTCATTTCTTACTTATCTTGTGTTTAGCACAACATGTCCCTTGAGGATTCAGTGCCATAAATTTTTCTAACCAACTATTTTTTATTCAGCTGAAAAATATCTGTAAAAAATTATGTCTATTAAAGAAATAGATGCACAAATTTACTGTTATATTTTTAATTTTATCAAATAGAGAATTACTTTTGTCTATGGGGACAAAATATTATTCAATCTTCAATTAGTTTTTACTTTCACATAATGTGTTTCTCATTATTAAGGAGACTATTGCTCTCCTTTCTTATGTTCTGTCCTTCCTCGAAAAGTGTCCTCCTTCCTGACATTTTAAAACTAATCTGTTAATCTCTGTATTCAGAGATGCCGCGCCAAACTGTTAAGCAAATGTTGAATACAAAAAACTTTTAGGATATTCAAAAGTTATATGGCTTACTCTAACACCTGCTATAGCTGTATTTTTCAATTATTCGAGTTTATTTGCTCATTTTTTTAAGTTTAGACAAATGTCCAAAAATTCTTGAATCTTTTTTCAGTTATGAATTATTAGAGATATTAATGTGTTTTGTACATAAACAGAGGCATCTATTTTCCACAAAACAATTCAAAAGATTGACGGTAAACACATTTCAGCTACAATAGCTAGTCTTATTTTGAACGATTTTATCCTTCATTGTAAATCACGATTAGAAGAAAAATTTATTCCTTTAATAATAAAAAGAAAATTGTCAAACTTAGAGGAATCAATTCCGAGAACAGAGGAAAAGTGCACTAAAGAAGAGCAGAATTTTTACCAAACATACTTGCAATATGTCGATGAATAATCTGAAACAAATATCACAGGAAATAACAATTTTCATTGATGCTTTTGACTTCATCGCAAGTAAATTGGGCAGCAGATATTGAAAACTGTGCTGAGTTTTTATTGAAAGAAATGCCTGATATTAAAATCGATGAAAGTTGAATGTTTGAAGAAATTAGAAGACTGAATGTATATTTAAATTCTGATAAATTAGAACAATGGGAAAATCATTATGTTGAAATTGATAAAAGATGGATGGAAATATTTAACCATTTCAAAAATAAACACATTCCGTATGAAAATTTATTATTCTCGTTGAATTTACGTTGTGCTGCCATGGAACTAATGCAGTAGTTTAGAGAGTTTTTCTATTGGTAATGATTTTTGGACAAGTGAGAAATCAAAACTGAATGTTGCTCTAGCTGCAGCACTAACCGTAAGATTCAATGTGAAGGATATTTCTTGCTCCGAAATTTCCAATATGTTGTTAGAAAATGACATATTGACAAAAATATTCATTTAATGGGAAAATAATCGTTTAATTAAATAATTAAAAGGAATGTAAGAATAATTAGTGTATTTCTGATTGAATTTATAAAATGTTTGATTTATTTACCTTTTTCTTAAATTTTTTCATCCTCCTTTTCATTGTAAAGAAATTGGTCTTCTTATAATTTTTAATTTCCATAACTATTTAGAGAATGTTTATTACGGGAAACGAAGGATATCGATTATTAAAGAAATCTAATATCAATGCAAATAATTTTCTACGTATTATCTATTGTGAAAAAATATATTTCTTGGCGATCGCTATTCAAAATGTCTAATGAATTATGCAAGCTGATAATATGTAATATATATAAAGCATTTAGTCCAGCTGCGAAAACAGATATTAGAAGATAGCAGTTGTATAAATTTCTGAACTTTCGATTTATTTATTTTTCTTTTACAGCTTTGTATAATTTTGATACTTCCGTCATCAGTACCGATACCCTTCAATCCGTCTATGACGCAGTAAGTGATGATATTGATACTTATTATTCTAAAATACGTTGTATTTCTGATTTTTAGATATTGAAAATGCCTAAGTAAATGTTCCGATGTATTAAATATTGTGACTCTGCAGTTAATGATTTTATTTTAATGACATATTATGAAAAATGATTCAGAAATTTTACATATTTTCAAAAATTAACCCATATTTTTGTAGTCGATTAATTAATCGATTCAGGAATAAATTATTGTTATTATCAAAACAGAAAACACCTGAAAACGATATTTGAAAAGGGTTACATTCATTTTCTGGCGATCAAAATAACACCTTAGTCGAGTGGTAAAGGCATCGAGCTCGTTCCGGCATTGATTAAGTCGAATCGTGGGTTTGAATCCTAATTCCACTAAATACATGTCTCACAGCGGGCCACGGTAGCCTAGTGGTAATGGTCTCGGACTCGCGGCCGGCGGTTTTCTTCAAATCTTGGGTCGTCCAATCGAGCCCTGATGCCACTAACGATCTACCGTGTAGACGGGGTTGATGCACGTTAAATTTGTTGAAGATCAAAGTCTTCCCGTTCTGTTTGGTTTGGAAGTTCAGATGTCGTCCTCGTCACTCGACCAAGGATCAAAATTACAAGGTCCGTCTCCAAGGGCCCTCGTTTTGCTTCTCAATGTGATGTTAATAACCAAACACAATCGCGAGCAGTAGGGCTGTTGCATGTTAACTCTAATCTGACTCACAGTAAACACTGTGATGTAGTGTTGAAGTTACAAGAATATTGTGCCCTCTCATTTGTCGTCCTCGTCCATTATTCGAGGTTCAAAATTACGAGGTCGGATGGCAGTGGATCTCATAGTGTTTTACGTACGACGTTAATAAAAATATTAGTTGATCAATTCATCAATCTTTTTTTTTTTTTGCTTAAATTAACCAAATAAATATTTTGAATTTTAATCCATAAGTTTTGAAATTCATATGCGATCATTTCATTATCATTTTTTTCCAGCGGCCGACTCCAGACGAATTACAAACTATTTCTCAGCACCGAACCGCCCAGCCTGATGTGCCTCTCGATAAACCAGAACAGTAAGTTTTCATTCTCAATGCTTTCTTTTTATATTATCAAGTTCAAGGACGATCAGTAATTATATATTTTGTATATATGCAGGGTTATTTAAAATGATTAATCAGATTTCAATATTCCATGTTTCCACAAATAAACGACACAGAATAAAAATTAATACATAAATACACAGGAAAGATATCGTAAGTTTCCTTTTCACGCTAATGAGCGTCTTTAAAGTAGAAAATAACTACACATTTTTTTTAATCTTACCATTTCTACAAATAAAATTCTTCACAAGGACCAATACTCAAGGAAGAATAATGAAGACAAATAACATAAGCTGACGAAGTATACGGCTATATAATTATGCAAAAAAATTTTTGAAGGGAAATGCAATCAGCGTTATTCATATTCCTCCTTTATTTTCATGCGTATTTTGAACTTTATTATTGTTAGAGAAAATTTCCCCCAATCCTAACTTAATAAGGAGGGGGAAAGATTCTTATAAAGATAGAATTGATTTCGCTTGCGTGGCCACGATAATCCAGGGGTCATGGTCGCGAATTTGCGGCCGGCGTCCTTTCCATCCACTCCTGTATTCCAATCCTGTTGCCACAAAAGAACCGCCGTGTAGCGAAGCTAATGCTCATTAAATCTGTCGAGGATTCAAGTCATACCTTTGGCGTGGTGTGGAAGTTTGAAGAAGGAAGTACCAGATCAAATGTCCTCGTAACCTGAAAGAGGTTCTAAATTATACAATTAGCAATAAATAGAGGTAAATCTCCCTTTCTCTCAAATACAAAAGCTCTCGTAAGCTCTGACTAAAGAATCTCTTTCTCCACTTACTACGTGAGCAGCGCTATTCAGCGTGCAAATTAATCATGGAATGGTCAATATCACTCAATTATTAAATTGCTCTAACATTTCTAAATGAACATGATGATGAAATAAACAAGTAATTCAACAATGATTGACTACCATTCAGCAAGTAACATCAGCTTTGATTTCAAGAATCAACTATTTCCAATAAGATCAAACGAATATTACTTAAATAATAGTTCTACATAGTTCGTTGGACTACTAAATTGTTTTTCTGTGTTCCGAAAAATTTCTGATGTTAATATTCTAGAATTATTTTCACAGGTTTCTATGGGAGCTTTCATTGATTTCTGAGTATTCCATCCGAATAGAGTGCATCATGTTCCATGCTTCATTTAATGAAAATTTGGATCATATCGAAAGCAAACTATTGAATCTGTGTTTGACATGTGATGTAAGTTTCTCATCAAAAGTTATTATTTTTAACGTCTTGCATTCCAAAATAGTGAATATAAAGGTTTGATAGTGCAAAATAAGAAGGGTAGACCAGTAATTTGAAAATATTACAATTGACTCTCAATTGCTTATGTGCTCACGAAAAAGGATTTCATAGAAATTTATAAACTTAATATAATTTTATCAAGCTTTCGTGAAAGGAGAAAATGTTAATAATCTGGGAGGTTTAACTTCCAATTCTAATAAAAGGTTTTTGTATTGTGCAAATTTACTATGGAAAGAATAATTAAGGAATCAGTTATATTCATAGACCTTAATTGTTGAATGAACAGCTTTCGGGGTAGTTTTTTTTTTTTTTTTTTTTAATTAAGAATTAAAGAGCAAACCCAAAGAGTGTTACCCTCTTTCTCACAGGTTAAGAGAAATTTTAATACAAAAATAAAAGAAATTGATGAACTTTAATTCTATTAGGGAAGACAATTTTGTTTCTATGATTTTAGGAATAAAGCATAAGATAATATTTTAGTCTATATCAGGAAACACAAGAATTAAATTATTTCTTTTCTCTACGTAATGATTTATATTTTGAATATAAAAAGTCTTAATGATATGTGCACAGTAGCCGAATGGTCACAGTCACAAACTTAGGGAAAAGCGATGCTAAAATCAAAGCCTACCAAACCCCGGGCTACCCTAGCGATCATTCTCTATTTTCGACTCTCCTTTTTCGTCAAACAAAATCTTACCTTTTTCTTTCTATTTTATCACAAGTCTAAATCAGTTTTACACTTTACTAGCTTTACATTCTCTCACTTACTTTGTTTGGCGCAACATGCCAACATTCGGCTTTTATACCGTTTCAAATACTATCACTCATTCAAACGTCTGGGTCACAGTTGCACCTTGTTTGGAGCAGCATGTCTAGCTCATTCGCCATAAAACTTCGCCATCACACACACACATGAGTTTTTTAGTGTATTATATTAGGAAATGATTTAAACAATGGGAAACATTACGTAGAAAAGGGTTAGTTTTTAATCAGAAGAATGAGATACTAGCTCAAGTGTCATTCTCGTCACTCGACTGTGGTTTATGCAGCCGAGTGGTCGAGGTCGCGAGATCATAGCCGTTGTTGTTCCCGTCGTGTCGTTGTTTTAGTCTTGTTGCTAAGAAACACCTATTATATAGAGAGGCTCATGCATATAAAATCTGTCGAGGATCAATGTACTTCCTTTGACGTGGTGTGGAAGTTTGAAGAGTGATGTGCCAACTCAGGTGTTGTCCTCATCACTTTGACCGAGGTTCAAAACTACAAAGTCCGTCGTCAACAGTCCTCGTGTTGCTTCTGCACGTTGTTAATAAATAATCAATGTATAAATTAACCATAGTTCAAAATTACTAGATCCGTCATTAACAGCTGTTGTGCTGCTCCTCTGCGATGTCTATCCAACCTGACCAAAGTATTTATAGATATTTTGCGATAAACAATAACCTAACCAAAAAAGCTAAAAAATATTTTTCTAAATAAATTTTAATATTTTATCCATCCTGAAAATATCAATAAACGTCAAATATTTGAAAATGTTTTGATTAATCACATTTATTAATCAAATTCATCAGCATTATTTTAGTTATCAACTACATCACTTAATACTTTTTATATAAGCATCATTTAACTTCTGAATAATTGAGTCCCATTTCTACGGAACTTATATTATTTTATTTAAGCATCGCAATTTTAAACTTGCTCACAAAAAATTCATCTTTGTAACATTGTCTCAAAAAAATTCATAGATCACTTGCAATAATTCTGAAAAGTGTATACAAAAATTAGATTTATTTCTGATTAGTTTCAAGCAGATGATTAATATTTATTTTATTCCTCTTTAATACAGTAAATTTATTGAAAGTAGATCTGAATGTATTCAAAATTATATATTCTGATAAAGCATTGATTTAAAAAATTGTTTTTTGCATTTTTTTATAGTTTTTGAAAAATAAGAATGTGGAGAATGTAATCAGTATTATTCTGTCTCTTGGAAACTATATGAATGGAGGTAAATATTGTATTAGAAAAATAATTATTCGTTTATAAATATTTCAACGTTATTTCATCAATGGAGATTCAAAATTCTTATTTTTATATTCGAACAGAAATTTCGAAGTATTAATCAAATTATATTAATTGCTGTACAGTTTATTTTAATCATTATATTAATATACGATTTTAAATATAAATGTTTAAAACATTTTGTCTTTCAAAAATAATTCAATTATATAGCATTAAAAAAATCTCCAGACCGAGATAAGATATAAGAGTGAGTATTGAAAATATTGTTCTTCAGAATAAAGTAGGAATAAAATCGATTGTTTACTTAAAACTTATAAGCACTTTTATGTGACATGGTCTTTTTTATAAATATTATTATTATGCTCTTTATTATTAACTACTTTAAATCCTTTTTTCATACCTATGCAAGTTTGTAATGATCATTTCCAAATTCATTTTGAAAAAAAAAAGTTTTAAAAAATTATTGTTTACCCAGAGCTAAAAGATTATTTCCAATTAATAATTTTTAAACTATTTTCTAAATCCCTTGTTACTTTTTTCAGGCAACGGTAGTAGAGGACAAGCTGATGGTTTCGGCCTCGAAATCCTGCCGAAACTTCGAGATGTCAAAAGCAAGGTAAGTAAATTAAATATCTATTGTATAATTACCCATTTAATGATTATTTACATATTTAGAAGAATGTTTAATATTCATTTCATTTCTTTTTTTTTTTTTCTTTTTGTAATATTTAGGACAATTCTCTGACTTTATTGCATTTTGTTGTGAAGTTATATTTCACTATTTTCGAACAAGTAAGTAAAATTTAAATTCTTTATTTTATGAAAGAATTTTTACATTCCTTTCTCATTAGAGCAAGGATAATATAATTAAACTTATTTAATTTTTTTATGATTTTAGCAAACAATGCAATTATAATCAATATTTAACTTAATAAATCTAAATGAAATTAATGTCTGAAAAATACTGCAATTAGGAAAATTCAATACAGAAAAATCTGCAAATCAAGGATACATCACAACTTAAGTATTGCTAAATTAAGTGATATTTCACTATAAAGAATATCCAATAAACCCAGTAATTAACTTTATATTGAAACA
>BMAW01131272.1:0-17037 GCA_019974015.1 Nephila pilipes
AGAAAATGCAACACCATGAAGGAATCATCAGAATCAAATGAAATTCGCAGCAAATGTCAATTATAGGATATTATGCAAATTAATAAAGTTTCAGAGCCATCGCGCGTGCGCGGCGCGCGCAGCGCCCTCTGAATTGATGCTGAAAGCGTATAAATAAAGTGCTGTAGCGGGACGTTGAAAAAAGTCTATGATTATTTGTTAGTGGCAAACGTTTAGTGAGACCTGAGTATGCCTCCACGACGGAAGAATAAGAAATTCAAGCAACTTACGGAGTTTGAACGAGGGAGGATAATCGGCCTTCGAGAAGTAGGATTTTCCTATCGCGCAATAGCAGTTCGTATGCAGCGGAACAGTTCCACAGTGATGCGAGTTTGGAAGCAGTGGACCGACGAGCACCGAACAACTCGAAAAACAGGCACTGGACGACAGAAGGTGACGTCAGAGCGCGATGATCGACACCTGCTCCGCATGGCGGTGAATGATCGCACAGCTTCCTCCAGGCAGCTGGCAGCACGTTGGTCTACTGCTACAGGTGTACAATTGTCGGCTTCGTCAATTCGTCGTCGTCTGCTGCGCCGTGGATTGCGTGCAAGGGTGCCTTTATACAGGATTCCCCTCACGGCGAATCATCGACGGCTGCGTCGGCAGTGGGCTCTTGAGCACAGAGACAGGCGAGCTGATTGGCACCAAGTTGTCTTTTCAGATGAATCACGCTTCAATTTGTGGACCCATGATGGCCGTGTTCGTGTTAGACGTTATGCCGGTCAACGCTGCCTTCCTGAGTGTATTATTGAACGACATAGTGGTCGAACACCCGGAGTTATGGTCTGGGGTGCGATTTCGTATCATGGACGATCCAATTTGATACGAATTGAGGGTAATCTCAATAGCAACAAGTACGTCCGTGAAGTGCTACAGCCCGAAGTCGTTCCTTTCCTTCAAGGCATCCCTGGAGCTATCTTTCAGCAGGATAATGCACGCCCACATGTTGCGCGGACTGTTCGAGACTTCTGTTCAGCACAACGCATGCAACTTCTTCCTTGGCCTGCTTATTCACCGGATATGTCGCCTATTGAGCACGTGTGGGATATGGTTGGTCGGCGTCTCGCTCGTGATCCGCGTCCTGCAGTTTCCAAAGACGAACTTTGGTTGCGCATACAAGCGATATGGAATTCTCTTCCTCAAGCAGATATTCAACATCTGTTTGACTCCATGCCACGTCGTATAGCAGCACTTATTGCAGCGCATGGTGGCTGCACCAAATACTGATTTCGGACGCTTAATTTGTTTCTTTTGTTTTGAAAATTTCATCATTTATTTGTATCAGTACAAGTCGTTTCTGCATTAAATTTCATTTGATTCTGATGATTCTTTCATGGTGTTGCATTTTCTACAAACAGCAGTATATATATATATATATATATATATATATATATATATATATATATATTGTATAGTTTGAATGTAGAGATTTATACCACTCGGCCTTTAAAGTAAAGTGATCGTCTGAGAATGAATATTTAATCGGATCCAACTCACATGTGATATTATTGACTCGGATACAATTTGAAATTTTAAGATAGGTAGAAAAAAGTGCATACTCATGAAAAGTTCTGTTCCATGATCATAATGAGCATATGTTATTTTTTATTATTCTTAAAAAAGAATACGATTAAGTTAAAGATTTGATTGACCAATTATTTCGACGGCCTCTTGTTTGTGTGAATTTATATAGAAATACTATGGAATCAATACTAAATTATGAAGTTTGGGTGTCTCAAGTTTAGTACATGATAATAATATTCAGACTATAAAATTTAATATTTGTTACGAAATAGATATAAATTCTTGCTAGATATTTATGCATAAAAACTATACATTTCAACTTGATGAATACTTAATTTTGTTATTTGTATTCATTATTCATGTTAGAGAGTTTTTTTTGCTTGAAGTTCAGAACAAGGAAAAAATAATATTCATTCAAATTGTGAATAAATTTAAAAAGACTTTTTTGCCGAAATTATATAAATTAAGAGCAAATTAAAATTATTAATCCCCTTAGAAAACTATTCTAGCACTATTTCGTTATGTGTGTTTGATCTTAAAAAATTAAATGCATCTGTGTTTAGGCATTGAAAATGCATGAACTCAAAGATTTCTACAATGTTTTCAATATTTCAAAATACTAACAAAAATAAAATCTGATTTAATACAATATAAAATGTTCTTTTAAGTAGTAAGAATTCTGGAAGTATTTCTATTTAATAATAAAACTTTTATAACTCTGGTTTTAAAAAGTATACACTAGTATCTAAACGTTCAGCATAATTATGGTAAATTTTATGAATAATAAAGAAAATCTAATTCCGAATGGCTGGAAGTTGATATGCGAGTATAAAACGGTTGTAAATGAAAGAAAATAATTGTTCACACTTTAATTAATAAAAAGGTGATGCTTGAGTTTAATAAGGCGTGTGGTCATCCCTGGCTGCCAGACACACTGTCCAACGCTTTCCCATACTTGTTGTGATATTGTGGATGAGTTGGGGGGTTCAAAGAGTTCCAAACACATAAAGAGTTCTTTTCAATTCTGGAACGGGGCTCAGTGGCGCAGAAAGGGGCAGTTGTCTCCCGAGAATATCTCCTACGTGCTCAATAGGATTCAAATCAGGTGAATGAGCAGGTTTTGGCATGCATTGGGTATTTTCCCTTCCAATGAAATCGTCGGTTAGACTCGTACGATGACAAGGTGCATTATCATACATAAATAGGAAAATCAAGGTCGACTTCTCGCCAATATAGACGAACATTAAGCTCTTGAACTTCATCTCTATATCTTTTAGCAGTCACAAATCCCGTCTCGAAGATACGGAGATCTGTTTGTCCGTCCAGAAAATTTCTGTTAACACCATGACTCCTCTTGACAGTAAACGATGAGTCGATGAACGATGTGTCAGAAAATGATTAGCGTGTTTCTCGGCTGAAAACGAGTTCCATGTTCTCGCTATACCATTGGCCGAATCGAATCAGAATTCAGACTAAAGCGATGTTCATCACTGAACATTAAATTGTCCTACTATTCCAATTTCCAATTTATACGAGGGCGTTTATGTGTAGATACGTGAAGAACGCAAAGAACTAGCAGACTGGCACAAAGATGACATGAATGAGTCAGCTGTAAACAGTTTACGATCTTGGCGAACGATTGCAACTCCTGGCATACCTAGAACTGGTCCACCTATTCCTACGTGGTACTGGTCGTCGATTAACATTTCTCACAATTTGAAGCCTCTGCCACAGTCTTGAGATCATACACTAGGGCACATTCAGAATACGAGACACTTCGATTTGTGATCGTCTAGATTTGAGCATTCCAAAGATTCTTCCATTAAGAAACGTGTTCAATTGTTGTCTTTGGGCCTTTAATCCTTCTGTTTAATCGTTAACAACATTCTTTTGCGTATAAATTGCACGAAATCTGTCTAAACTTCTCATAATCAAGTTCATCCACGCCTCGACATACGCAGGTGTTTTGCACGTGGATCGAAATGCCTTGCATAAATATGAAGTTCAACTTTAGCAGATCACACATTCTCCGCATATTATCTCAAACAAATTCACCGATATTAGTTCATGTTTTTTAAGTTAGCAAATTATGCTTAACATTTAGCTACCAGTGAAAAATTCGTTAATCATTCCATTTTATTTTCAAAAGCTCTACGTTCAATCTAAATTTTTTTGTAATAAATTACATTAAAATAAATGTTTATTCTGCATACTAATAAGTCAAACTGTTTTATTCTTGCTTTATGTGATGAATAGTGTTGATTATTTAAAAAACTTTGTCAGTGTTCTATACCACATTCTAAGGAAAAAAATAACCTCTAAAAGTGTTAAACAGTTATGACAGACGAGTTGAAAAGCATAAACAACAAACATTTGTATGCATTACTTAGATTACACATTGAGAAAGTTTTTAGTTTAAGTAGTCATTTGAAATTCAAAATTCATGAGATTTACATCAAAGCACAAAGAAATTTTCTTTTTTGACTTTTAAGAACTTTCCTTTCCAATTCTGTACAGAATTATTCCTTTTTCTCTTTCATTTTCTTGAGATATTCTCCCCCCCCCTTCCAATTTTTCGTATTCCCCCTCTTTTTAAGTACCAAAGAAGCTGTTGTTTTATTTAACCTCAATATGTCATAGTCAACCATTTTTCAAAGTTTTATAATGTTTTTGCGTGTGTTTGATAACTGCTTTCACCAGTAATGATCTAAAAATGTTCAAAAATATGTTATAGTAAATTTTTTCCTAATTTTCTTAATTATATTTAAATAAAGCATTTATAATATATGCTTTGTTCTGATTTCACAAGGAATGAATTTCATTTACAAAAATGTCATAATTTTTCCAAAACTTTTTTTTTTTAAATTAAGTAAAATATTTATAAAAATTAAGTATTTTTTAACATATCGATTCATATATTGCCTTAAATTTTAGATAAAAGTAATAAATAAAAGTGACTGAAAATGAATGAACTTATTCATAATTTTAAGACTATTGTGAGACAGACATTTTTGCTTCAAGAGTTTCCAACTGATACTTTTTAATTTAGCTTCCTTCTTCGAATTGTTGGGGGTTAAACGAAATTAGTATTAATTTGCCATTGCTTCTTATTGCTTATGAAAATTAGAAATTCCTCATTCTAATTATTCTAAATTTAATTTATAGGGTATATTTTCATAATTTACTTCCTGGGAAAAAAGTATTTTGTTTTTGATTAATCGATATGAAATAATAAGACTTAAATCATGAATAATGCTTATAATATGATGATTTACAATTATATGTCCTTTATAACATTTGAAAAATTAAATAAATTATTTGTGAATGATTAATGCGTTACATATATTGGCTAAAACTCGATTAGATTAAATACATAATTCTAATTTGCTTTAATGTAACAAAATCTTTTTTTTTTTTTTATTTCTATAAGGTGTAAAAACTGATAAGCCTATGTAATAGTATAAAAAATAAAACAAATATTTACTGTTTCAGTAAAGTATTAAGGCTCCCGTCTACCCGCAAGTTTGATTTCGTTGACCTAATGTTAATCCTATGGAATTTTGACTTTAATTCTCACATTATTACTATTTGATCTATTTTAATGCATCTGAAAGATTAAAAAATAATGAATGCTTCTGCGGAATTACTTTTTTCTTCCGACTTTTAAAAGTATTTTTACCCCAATTTTAATGATTCGTTTACGACTTTTCAGATCTTTAAAAATATTTTTAAATATTTTTGAAAATCGGAGGGGAAAAGTAATTCCACAGAAGCATTCACTATTTTTTGCTCTTTCAGATGCATTAAAATAGATCAAATAGTAAAGATGTAAGAATTAAAATCGAAATTCTATAAAATTAACATTACGTCTACGATATTAAAATGGCGGGTAGACGGGAGCCTTGAGCGTCTATAACTATAGGTTTTAAGCATTTTGTTAACAGATTATTAAATTAGGAAGTGAAGGATTATCATGGCAGTATATTTTCATCAGAAAGGGGAAAATTGTTTTGCTCTTAAGATTGATCAAAACTTTTTTTAAATTCCTTATTTTGCAGATTTTGTAAAATAAAAAGCATTAATGAAAAAATATCCAAAAAGATCTTTTGTTCTTAAAGAAAGCTTTTTTTGGAAGATGAATTTTCCTAAATCTTGATTTTTTTAGAACTCTATTTTTATATATTTATTATCGTTTTCCTTAACAAAAGTTATATCTTCAAATTATTTATTGCATATTTATTTCTAAATAAAATAGATAAAAAGGCATTTAAACAGTTTCAATAAATAATAAAATGTTAGAAGCATTTATTTTTTATAATTTCTTTTGTGTGAGTACTGAAGAAAATAATTTTAATTATATTCTCTCTTACAATATTTATTCTAAGACTAATAAAAAAATAAAAATTGATAATTAATCGCATTTGCGAATTACATAAAGCGTTAAAGGATTCATCCAAATTTTCCAATATAAAAACCCCCCATAAATTATCATATTAAACTTTAATGAAAATTAAATATTATCAACACTTTAGAACTTTTTCTTTCACTGACTCTATGTAGATGATTAAACTAATATTTTTCTATTTTCTAGTTACTAAATAAAATACTTTAACTCTGTCTGTTTTATTAAAATTTCTAAACTTTTCTTAAATTGTGAATTCTTCTTGCAAAGCAATAAATGAATATTTACTTATTTTTTGAAAAAAAGTCTTTATTCTATTAAGAACCAAGCATTTTACTAAAATTTCTTGCTTCAATAAGGTATATTATTTATTTACCCAATTGTATTTTAAGTAGCAATATTTTTATCAGTACTTATACTTTATTCGTATTCATATTAAAGCTATATCTTTGATATAATTAAATGAAATAATTCGAGGTAAAAACCAACGTTTTTATATGGTGGCAAAGTTTATTGAAAAAATTATTTAAATATTAGTTAAAACTTGTCGCAAATGTCTAAATATTGCATTGTTAGACGATTAAGAACGATTCCCAAGGTTTCAGAGCTCCAGCTTTATAGAAAGTTGGTTAAATTAAAGATCGAAAATTTGATGACATTCTGATACACCCACCCACCAAGAGAAATACATAAAAACGCTAAAACTAACTAAAATTAACTAATTCATCCGGTAAATTAAATGGTTAGAATGCAGTTTAGTCCAACTACCTTTGGCCACAGGAATTATTATTTGGCGGTATTTTTCCAAATGTGGCTACCCTGGTCCACTACGCAGACTTAACATTCAGCCAAAAAAAATCGCCAAGTTTCACAATTTTTGAAATCACGCCAATGGACTGAACTGCATTATTAAAAAACCTTGTCGCAAATGTCTAAATATGACATTGTTAGGCGAATAAGAACGATTCCCAAAGTTTCAGAGCTCTAGCTTGATGGGAAGTTGGTTACATTAACGATCGAAAATTTAATGACACACTGATACACACACACGCGCACTGAGTGAAATATTTAAAAACGTTGTAAAAAATAAAGTTCTGAAAAGATAAATATTATTTAAATGAGAAAAGTCGCTTATGGAAAATCATTCAAATTCTTTTCGGAAGTATTAGATTTTAAAAATTGAGAATATATTTCTTTGTTTTTTCTCCTTAAGCAAAGCTTAATAATTTATAATAATCAATTATTTTAAAATATTTAGTTTAATGAAAATACTCATTTTTTAAAATAGATTTAACTTCTTTAAAACGAAAACTCGGGAGAAATTGCTTCAAAATACCTAAAAAATCAATGGATAAAAAAGTATGCATTACCTATTCAAACACTTTAAATACATAAAAACTTTAAATAACTGAGTAAATAGACTAAATTTAATCTCTGAAAAAAAATGTAAATATTATTTAAATCAGAAAAGTTTCTTTTGAAAATCGTCAAACTTTTTTAATGTAGAGTAGATTAAAGGAAAGGGAATATATTTGTATTTTACTTAACAAGTCAAAAAACCATAAACTCTTACCAAAATACATTTTTAAAATACGTTTATTTTTTAATAAAATATGTAAAAAAATTTCGAAATTTCTAAAAACAAAAATCGGGAGTTTTATTTTTAAAAATGTACTTTGCTTATTCAAACACATTAAACACTTTCATATTCATAATTTTTTAAATCAAATCAAATCAAATAGTGCAATCTATAAACAAAATATTAGTTGTATTCTATTTTTTTTATTTTAAATGTATATAAAAAAAATAACATTCTGTAAATATTTATATAAAACAGAAAAAATATTGTTTAATGAAATAAAAATGAGACCTCATTTTGAAATACTTATAAAGTCAATTTAAATACTCAGATTCCGAAATGGAAAATTAATTCAAATTAAACTATCTGATTACAGATTTATAATTTAGTAATTCTTTTTATAATTTTTGTCTCAAACTAATAAGTTTAAAGTATTATTTTAGAAGGTAAAGTTAAACCAAAAATTTGATTAATCAAACTGTTCATATCATTGTCTTTTTAAAACTTTCCATATATTTAGATTATGTAGGTTATACTTTTATTTTTTCTCAGTTTTAAAGTGCTTTTTTGCATAGTTTTTTTATAACATTTCTAAGCATTACGAAGTGTTGAAATTTTATGACTATCAGCCAAGTAAACAGCACAATCTTGCATGCATTGCTTCGATTATTTAGAAACCTTATTTAATATATGTGAAGTTTTGAGATTTATAATTTTAAAACACACACTGTATAAAATGCAGCAGTAGAATTTTTACCAACTTTACGATCTGCATCTTTCAACTTTTAGAATTGGATTTTATTTTCTTCTTAGCTTCCCTAGGTGAATTTTCATTCTTCTTTTCTTCATTCTTTTCTTTGAAGTGGTTGCAAAAATAACGGCGTTTTTCAAATGTATTTCTTCACATTATGCTAATCGGATCAATTTTTTCTTGAGGAAAAAGATTTGATAAAACCATTGTTTCTAAAAAAAAAAGATGGAATTAAAATCACATATTACTTAAACATTTTTAGACAGTAAAACAGAATTTACATTAAATTTTCCAATTTGTAATTCTTGAAGAAATTACAAAGCTATTGCGTAAATCTAAAAATATTTAAACTCAATAAGAGAAATCTAACAATCTGTAACACAAACTCTATCACTGTTTTCTCTAAGAATAACACTATGGAATTTAAAAGTAATGCAGTTCGAAATAAAATCTCTACCAATAAATAAAACGTGACTTGTGTAGATTATTGAATACAACTGATTATAGTTTAGAATTATTATATAATGCAATTGAGGAGACGCATACGTGGGTCTGGAAAGAAGTCCTTAGAAAAAGATAGCAAAACAAATAATTTCAGGTCGAATTTTTTTGACATAAGCTCCATACACTCTTCCAAATGTTACTCCAAAATTTTTAAACAATCTTAAGAGCAAGTTTTCGAAAGGTTCCTCAAATCGTCATCTGTTCAGGTGAAGATTTCTTTTTTCGACGTGAACCGTTATTTAGCGACCCATTTTTTTAAGTTTGGTTAGAAAAAAAAGTCAGTAGAAGCCAAATTCGGTGAATACGGTGGATGATGTAATTATTCGAAATTTTATTCCATGATTTTTGCCATAGAAAATTGCACATGTATAGACATGTGCAGTTTCATGATGGAACGGGAACTTTTTCTTTTTCAAATGAGAACTTTTTTAATTTCTTCGCTCATCCTGTGCAATAATGATTCATAATACTCTCAAGTTTTTGTTTCTCCTTTTTTCCAAGTAATCGGTATAGATGATTCCACGTGCATCTTAAGAACCCTTGGCCATCCCCTTGCCGGCCAATTTCAACGTCTTTGCTTTCTTCGGAAACATTTCGCCTTCAACAGCCCACTGTTTTGACTGACCTTTGTGTCTGAAATGTAGTAGTGTATCCATGATTCATGAATCGTTATGAAACTCGACAGGATTGTGACAAAAAGGCGTCAAAATATCCTTAGAGTCGACCAGACGATTGAGTTTATTTTCACGAAGAGTAAGCGCAGCACCCATCTCACCAAGACTTTTTTTACCCCTCATTACTCGTACAAAATTGAAAACACTGTATCTAGCGATATCCTAATGGCCTCAACTATTTCATGCACTTTGAATCGTCTGTCACTCAAACCATATCTTGGATTTTGTCAATCATTTCGGGAGTAATCACTTCCACTGGCCGTATCGAATGTGGTTCATCTTTTGTGGAGGTACGGCTACGTTAACATTCCTTTATCTTATTGTAAAGAGTTACAAACACAGGGATAGATGTGCCATGTACTTCATCCAACTCAGTTTTGATCCCTTTCGGTGTTAAGCCTTTTAAACATAAGTGTTTAGTCATCTCTCTAAACTCACTTTTTCCAATTGTCTTTAAACAAAAGCTTCTTGCTTCAGTAGACAATAAAATGAAGCTGTCTGATGGAAATAACTGAGACTTAGACAACTGCCTAGTGACTCATGGTTCATTTTAAAAAGAAACAATTTTCGAAGCTATGAGTACATTTTACTGGATTTTCTGAAAACGTATTGAACGATCCTCGTATGAAAGCAATGAAATATTTAATACGACGTTTGGTAGCTTAGTTAGATGTAAAAAGTGTGTGTGTGGAAGATAGAAGTATTGTTATGATGCCTAGGGATTAAGCGCAATGTAGAAAAATCCAATTCTGTCTTATTTAGCACCAAAAGAAAAGTTATACCAACCTCACACTCTATAATAAACAATTCCCCTAATCTCAGTCGACAAAATTCCATGTAATATATTGAGATAAACAGCTCTCTTGGAAACAACGTATCTAGCAAAGACGCGAGCAATTCGGGAACACAACCATAACATGTTAACTTTACTTCCTAATTTGTCGGAATTCTTCTGCAAAATTTTACTAGAGAAAAGATCTTACTCTATATCTACATTATATAACCAGCTAAGTCTACTAACTAGGAGGTATGTTGTTAGATTGTGTATACCGAAATTCTAGAAAATGCCCTAAGCTCTATTATCCGATTTATGACAAAAGCATGGTGGTTCCTCGCCACATTTAGGAAACATATCTAAAACATTTCTATATTTTTTTCAAAAACCTATCAAACATAGAAAACTTTAACGTTGAAACTCTTGAAAAGAAAAATAATCCTATTACCCATTTCATTAAAATACCCAGAAACACTAAAAATCACCATAAATTTCTTATTAATCAATCATTTAAGTCTTATCAAATTAAAATTATTTTCCTTCTGATGCGGAACTTTGCTTTCCTTTTCCAACTCTCCATCCCAAGGCGGAGCTACAACTCTTTCGCCCACCTCCTTCTTTACTTCCCGTCCAATCCAAACTCTTGCTTTCAAACTTCTTCCTATTTCTAACCATTTCTCACAGTATCCTCACGGGGAACAGAAGTTTTGATGATCGAAAGAGGACTATACGATCCTCCCTTTTACAATTTTTAACAACCTCTGCTCTGACCCTTTCGAGCACTTTTAAGTGCTGGAGATAATTTTCATCAACAATCACTTTGATTACCGACCACTCTGGAAATTTAGATATGACCACGATAATGGATCTAGCGTTCGTATTGGGTACAGGAGATTCTGCTGCAAAAGCAATCAAGCATCCTCAACCAGAGCACCCAAATAAAACTTTTAAAGCCTTAAATACAATTATTAAATTCAATCCCTTATATCCAAATTTGGCAGAGACGATAAGAACTCACCTTCCTCTAATAACTACTTTAACAAGAAATTCTGGAACAACAGATCTTTGATTTGGACTTCAACCAAGATACAATAAATTTAAAAATTGTTCTACAGAATGCGTTGCGAAGAAATAGATATCGCCAATTAAGGGTCTCTCTTCTTTACTACGCCTTAAATAGAGTTTTTTTTAAAAAATTTAATTTATTATATTACGTGAATCTATTATAAATACCTCTGTTTTGGCTAATAACGTCAAATGAATAATAAAATTATTCGACCTCAGAACATTTCATAAAGGAAGATAAATTAAGAAAGAAGCAGTTCAAAACTCTTGAGGCAAAAATGGTTGCCTCACATATGATTTTAAATTCTAAAAAATTTTATACCTTTTTAATCCTTTTTTTATTCTTAATTACCTATGACTTAAGATATTTCATAAATAAAAGGGTTAATAAAAGTCCTAATTTTTCTATATGAACCTGATAAAATTTGAACAATAACCTCTAAAATATTATTATTCAGATTTGTTTGATTGAATACAATTTAACAAATGGCAACACGCAATGGTAACTCCAATATGCTTCAGCAACGCCATCTGTTGTAAGAAACTGTTTTTTTAAAATCAAAATGATTTGTTTGTGATATACTAACAAAAAAGCACTGATAGCTATTCTAAAAAAGAAAAGTGACTTTTAATTTTATTGCTAAAAACCTTTCTCGAATCGCACACCTCAAGATAAGTCATATTTTTCCACTACGAAAGCATTTTTTTCGGATCTAAAAATTAAAATAAAGGCTTATCTGCTGAATTACTTGGATTAGTTATTACTTACTTAATATCTCTTCTTATTTATTTTCATTTTTTTTTCAAATTTAATGTTTTTTGAAAATAAAATAAAGCTTACTTCAATAATAATGGTATTAATTGTAGAGTTTTCTTAAGGACATGTGAGTTTTGCATCTTATTGTTTTCTACATTTTTTGAAAAATTATATTAGTTATCAAAAACACATAAACTAAGATTATTAAAAAGAAATCTTAGTTTAGATAAAAAAAAACTACAGTTTTTCATTTAAAGAAGATTGCTCAGAAGGAATAGAAAAAACATGAAATAAAAATGTATTATTTTAGAAGTTTGTAATAGTAGGTTAAGAATTTAAAAATAAGAAAACGTCAAATGACAAAATGAATAGTTTCATTAAACTTTAAATTTCCTATGAAAATTTATTATTTTTCTCCATTAAAAGTCCCCATCTAGTTTTTTTCGTGTTTCTTGAATATCATAATTTATCAAACAACCTGAAGTTTCAACATTTCCCTCTTACAATTCAAGAATTTTATTTTATTGACTTTTAAGTTTTTGTTCGTAATAAATAAATTTCAGAAATGAACAGTAGGAATTTAATTTCTTTCCAAACGCATATTTCGTAAAAATATTTTTCTTAATTTTTAAGAAAATGTTTCTTTATAAGTTTTGCCCTTGTAAGAAAAGTAACGAATAAAATAAAAGAACATGAAAGGGCAAAATAATTTATCGTTTTCTTTTTATCATTTCTCTAAATTTTCTCTTTCAAAAATTATCTTCATCTAAACATAAAAAGGAACTCCATCTTGTGTAATAGTAATTTAACTTTTAAAATGCTAAAACATTTTCTAACTTTGAATTTTAACTGCTCAATAATTCTTTGTTTTATCGAACTTAAAATTTTCTCCTTTAAAGATTTTTTACATTGAAAGATAATGAAATTTGACTTTTTTAAAGTGAGTTGCTTTATTAGCAATTTCTTCTAAATTTTTAGAAAGAATCTGAGGAAATTTTAACTTCGTTTCTTTAATATAAAAGATATATTTAAAATTAACTTTTTAAATGAATGTAAAGAATTATTACTTCGTATAAAGATTAAAATAATTATCTTCCCTCTCTCCCTTTTATTTTAAAAGAAACTCAAAATCAAACCATATAATTTATTCAATGAATACTTTTAAATTATTCAAAAATTACTTTTTGTAATTAATTTAGACGTAAATAAGAAACTTTAACTCAAAACAATCTTTTAAGGAGTGATACAACTTTTAAATTAAAATATTCAAATAACCTGAAGACATTTTTTTTCCAGATTGAAACGCAATATAATTCAAATTAACCATTAATTTGTGTAATCGCGAGCTCATGAAATAATTTGAATCAACTTTCCCAAAGTCAAATATCTGTTGGAAATAATCCATACTAGACTGATAGATGTCATGAAAATCCCTCATAAGCTCTTCATCTTGTACTACGGGAATTACTCCGTAATCTGGAGAAATTCTTTCTATAAATTCGAAGGCAGGGTAAAATTCGCTTTCTTCTGTTGTACTTGAGATGGCGGAGCTACGTTTGTTGTTTTTTTCCAGTTTTATAATGTATATTTATTGCCTCTCTCTCTCAGCAAATTGAATAAACTATCTTAATTGGAAGAAAGTGTTTACTTATCCGTTAATGTTAAAACAGATTTTAAACTCTTTATATATATATATATATATTCGAAATACGGAAATATTAAATAAACATTTTAAAGTACGTATTATTTATTTCCAAATTCCCTGTCTTTAAATTCGAAAACTTTCCAAACTGAAGTATGAAATTAATTAAATGTCACTTTTTCTCAAAATATTTTGTCTCCGTGTATGCTGTAAAACTTCTATTAAAAGAAAACTTAAATATTTCTTTTAATCAACGAATTCATTCTCTCTTGTAATTATCTCCAACAGAACGTTCATTTTTATTTTTTTGGTTAGGAATTTGAATATTTTCTCAATAACTATATTTTTATGAGAAATAACACCTGAAATATTTTCTCAATAACTATATTTTTATGAGAAATAACACCTGTGAAAATTGTTCTAGTGGTAGATAAGTTATTTGTATGCATTAAAATGCATTAAAGTTATTGTTAACAAAACTTTTATTTTTATAATTATTATTTTATATGAGTAATTTTCAAAACTTTCTCAATATCTGTATTATTTTTAAGAGTTTATAGCAGAGAAAACTGTTTTGATGGAAGACCAATTACCTGTATGTATTTAAATTCATAGCTTCAAGATTGTACAACATATGCTGAACTTAAGGAATGATTTGTAAGAATTCTTCAAATTCATCATTCATTTTAAAACACAAACAAAGATGTTTGTTCTAAAACCAAACAACTTCTAAATTTCAAACTTAGAGGTCCTTTCTTTCGATTCGACAAAATTTCATTTTCCTTTTATTTTTAACCTCTCTTTTTTTCCTTTAGATAATCCTTGAAAATATTTCTTTTCGATTTATTTGTGTTTTACTCAAAGGATCAAAATTTTGCGCTTACTTGTTTAGGAAGTTTTATTTTCAGCTATTAGAATTTTTAGTTCGGGATATCTGAAACTATTATCATTTCAAAAAATTGTTTGTTTTTTTACAGATAGCTATTTTAAAAACTTTTCAATGATATTATGAAAAATTCTGAATTTCAATTTTATTTTGATATTTTTTAAAAAAAACAACAACATGAACCTCACAAAATATCAATCAAATAACAGTAATTCTGAAAAGAAAGTCTCTTATTTTCCATTTTCTAAGAGTTAACGCTCGTATTTTCTGCATGCCGGAGATAAAGGGCACTAATAAAATTTCCATTTTGAAAATTTTATAGTTACTGTTAAATATGAGTAGTCTATATTTCGTTAGCGGATATTTATTTGTTACTTGCTTTCTGTTTGTATAGCAACCATTTAACTAAGGTTCAGTGATAACAAATCGCTCGTAATCTAGATTCGGGTAGAAATGAAAATATCTGTGAGTTTAATTTCGGAATTTAATAATTAAAAAAAATTAAATGAATGCTTTGGATCATTGCCAATTATTAATGTAACTGAACTACTTTATTTTATTTATTCGAGATTCTCTTGTTCTAAAACATCGGATCAGTAAGTTTAAAATGGGGGTACATTAGTATATAATATGTTTTTAATAACCAAATAACGAATATGATTTTCTGATGTATCTGGTTATTGCAAAGAATTGTTCCAGGATAAGAAGACTATGTCTGTAACCATCTTGAAATGGTGATGCACGCTTTCTAAAAATACATTGTAGAAATTCAGAACTAAATTAGATCAAATCTAATTACATTTAAAGAATTTTTTTTAAAAAAAAATAAACTAAACAAATACAAAATATGGAATTCTAAATACTCAATTTTTTTTTTTCATAATTCTTAAGTACTTTTTACTTTTTCTGAAGTACAAATTTATTTATAAAAATTTCGAAGATATGTTTGCATTTTTATTCATTTCCTCATTATTGAAAAATTAATTTTAATATTTCTCACACACTCTTTTCATTTATTACGAAAGTTATAATATTGTAGAAGTAAGGAAGAGATGTTATCAATCAAATTTAATTCATATGTAAAGAAATATTTAATTTATATATCCACTTAGGAAAACCTTGGAATTTTCTACATTTAATATTCTATATACCATTAAAATTCTATCGTGATAAATAATGTTTAATTCCTTTTTGTTAAGAAATTCAACATTTCATTATTGATTTCTATTAGATTTTTTTCTCAGAGCCATTTATTTTTCAAATTCAAAATAATAAATTTGCATATAAAATTCCACGAAGAAAAGCAATAAAGCAATATCTTATAATAAAAAGGATATTATAATAATTTTTTCAGAATTAGCTTAATTCTTTTGTGATTAAATATTATATGAAATAAAACATGTTATATATTTCTTTCAACTAACAGAAATAAAAAAATAGTTCGCATGAAAGAAATTAAGTAACTTAAAACTGATGTTGAAGAATTAAAATATAGTTTTAAAATTTTTTAAAATGTTTAAAAAGTTCAGAAATATCTTTAAATGTTTTAAATAATTAATTTGTACTACTCTCAAAAAATATTCAAATTAAAACATATAATACAGTTATTAATATATAATGAAATAAAAAAAAATCTTTATTTTAAATTTTTATAAAAATATAGCTCTTTTAATTGACGGAAAATAGTTTTTAAAATAGAGATGAATCTTGCAAAATATATTACACAAAGTTAAGAATCTTGATTTTCAACATGAATCATGTGGTAAAAAATTTGTCTTTCCTTTATTATTAAGAGCATCTGTCTTGTTTTATCAAGTTTAAAGTATACAGGAAAAGTAAACATAAATATTAGAGCTAATTAATGTAATTACTCGAATTCTTATCATTTAGAATATTTATTACTTCGTTCGAAAACAAACTTTTCCGTTTAATTTTTGCAGACATTCATAGTGACTGTACTTCTTCTAAACAGTAATAAAATTTTAATCCGTTTTGTCAGTAAGTGGACTGAACAAACAAAACAAACTCCTGAATACATTACATTGATTATGTGGGAAATCTGTTGAGTTTTAGACTAGAATTCAGTGCCAGAATACTAAATACTCGCATCTAAACACAGGCAAAAAAAAAATTCCTTCTAACTTTAAAATCTTAGTCTTTTGAGGTCCAAATTGAATTATTCTTCGTTCCTTTTCCTCTTGAAGAATTTTCAATCTTCTTTTACTGGTTTCCATCTTTTTCTTTAAATTGCTTGCTAGAATAACTGCCTCGTGTTTATTTATTTTCAGTTTCAGTCTCCTAATTGGATCAACGCTTTTAGTTCATCGAATGAATTTTTTTTGTTCATATGGCTAGTGTTAGATTTGTTCATTTTGCATACTCATTTAAGCCAAAATATGAATTTATATTAAACGCTCTTTTAAAACTTTTGAATAA
>BMAW01131277.1:4521-63406 GCA_019974015.1 Nephila pilipes
ACCTAAGCTGGTACCCCCCTCTCCTAACATCCACATCATGCAAAACGGGAGGACTTTGGGTCCCGACAGATTTAACGTGCATCAGCCCCGGCTACACGGCGGGTCTTTGGCGGCCAAGGATCGAACCCGCGACTGAACAAAAACCGCCGGCCACTAATCCGAGACCTTGACCACTAGGATACCGCGGCCACTGGAATGAATGTCTCTTTCTACGGGTAACTACTAGCTGAAAGAAACATATATCTACTTTTTTTGCTCATTTGCGTATGGGTTTTGCTTCACAGCCCCATCTATCGGAAAATATTCCAACGATTTTTTTTTTTTTCTCTCAGACCTCGACCTCATGATCTATGAGTACATAACCATATTTGAAGTTTCTTTCGGATCCGTTCTCTATAACTTGAACTAATTTTTTCAATTGATCTTATAAGTTAGAATAGTGTTCGAGAGGTTTAAACTCACCATGTCTTCTTCCTTCAGGTCTTCCAAAGCATACCACTTGTTCTGTGATTTATGTTTTCCCTTTTGTTTTTCTATGATATTTCCAAATCAACGCAAAAACATTTAAATTTGTAACTTCACAATTCTTTGTTCTTTTTTTAAATCCAGCAATTGTATTTCAAAATTGCTAATGTCAACAACAAAAGGAGTAAAAAATTTTATTCTATTACAGTAGCATTAAGAGGATTTTTAACAAAGGCTAAGGTCGTTTTATTGTTTCTGAGTTTCTGAAATCTATTGAGAAAACTTCCCTAATTCTTCAGATTGTTATTTTGAAATATGATCAGAATTATTTTCTTAGGGATGTTTCAACAGACTTGGAAATTAAATCAAAGTTTCTCTTTATAAATCTTGAGCAAAAGAAGGGTCATTTGTTTTGGAATAAAATAACATCGCTAACATAAAAAAAATATATATGTTTTCCTTCCTCTGTACGAATTTACGATGAAGCTTATTTAGACGAAACGTAACGTCTACCATAAATACAATTCGGGGATCCACTGATCATCTGTTAGTTCTGGATAATGAATAATGATTCTGGATAATGAATAATCTGGAATAATTTTCTCAAGGAAAAGTGCTTTAATTTCTGTTTTAAAACGTTTCGCTTCTTTGTAAGCGAAACGCTTTAAAATGTTTTCGTTTGATAACCAACGCACCTTGTTATGCATTAAAAGATATACGAACTCACTCTCCATTGTAACTAAAAAAATTTTAAACAGTCGATAATTAGTTAAGAGCTTTAGCTATAATGGAGTTATGAATCTCAATTGCTTACCTTTGCAAATTTATACTGGAAATATCTGCGCACAAAGCGCTTCTTAATGAATGAAGAAATGATAAGCAAGTATTCAGTGATTAATATTTCTTTCAAAATAGCAATAAACCGTTTGATTACTCCAGTCATACTTTTCGCCCCGTTTATTGAAATTGACAATTTTATCGAGTGAAATATAATGTTCTGTCATGCATTCAATTAAAGCATTTTCAATATTCTTTCCACAGGTTTGACCTTTGAGTGACAATAATCCTAAAGTTATTCTCTAGGGGCCCTGTAGAGAAAGTAAATCGTACAAAAAGTGAAACTTGCGCTGTGTATCGTTAATGTCACAAAATTTCGTCAACTGCTATTGTGAAATATGAAAAAAAATTAATTTACGATACCAAATTTAATTATCATTTTTCTGAAACCACTTTAAGATATTCGACTTCCTGGTCGGTTATTTGCAAAGATATTTTGATTGTACTATCTTTTATCGTTTTAGCACGCGAGGGTAACTTTTTTAGAGTTTCTGCATTGTTCTTAAAGTCCCGAAATAGGTCTTCGCATGCATTTATGAAACAACTTTTTTATGTATTCGCCATCTGTGTACGGTTTTCCTCTCTAAACCATCTCTTGACTAACCACAAAACTTGCAATATTAATATTGTTGTAAGATTGTATCCTATAATTAAATGCAGAACTTTTTATTGACTCTTCTCAAGTTCCTCAATTGCTTTTCTTGTATCATCGACAGTATATTTAGTGCTAAATGACTCGTGTTTAGTTGTAAAGTATGTGTCCAAATTTGTTTTCTTGTAAAATGTCATTTTAATACAAATAAAACAGAAAACAATTTAAGTTTTTAATGAACACAAAAATATCGCTTCATTCTACTTGAAATTCAGGGCTCTTGTCATCCGTTTTTATTTGCTTCATCTTTGTAGCCTTATCAAATGGAAAAATATTTTATTTTACTATTATAAAGCCATCAACATAAAAAAAATTAAACAATTTTGATTGATAACAAAATTACCCGTAGGATTTGCTGCTTACTGGGAAAATACAGGTAACATTATAATTTGAGTATACAATGGGCACTGAAAATAATATGTAATTTTCGATTCATCTTATTTGTTATCAATACTGAATAATCTCGACCTCTCTCTCCAAAATTCTATCCTAACTCACTGTCCTAATAATAACTGAAATATAAAATATTTTATCAAGTCCTTTGCTTTTGCGTTCGAAGTGCTTTTGATAGTAACCTCGTTGATTAATGCAGTTAGTGCAATTATCAATCCAATCCTTAAGGTCGTCACAATACTCGAGCTACCATTTCTTGTCCTGTAACCTGCATATAATTTACTTAATCATGTTTAATTTGGGCATGGAAGAAATTGTAATTTCTTGCAATTAATTTCAATGGAATGAACCAAGGTAAGTGAAGGAAAATTGCGAAAAACCCAGCGTCACAATCCCTCCCCAGAAATGAAATGTGATTTATCGTTGAGTACAATACCCAGCAGGAAATTACAATTCAAATAAAAAGGAAAACCAAAAACATAAGAAGAGCTAATGAACTGCAGAAAAAAAACCTCAACATTTTAAACTACCTGTTTATCCATAAATTTGCATTAATTCGAATATTGTAAACTAATTAAACTCCTCAATTAATAAATAGCTCATCTAAAACGAAATCCAGGGATAACTTACAAAGGAGTTGAATATACAATAAAGTGATCACAACAACAAAATTTAATCAGTCTTCGGGATAGATGTTCCCTTCTTCTGTTCTTTGGTCTCCACAGCATAATAAATAGTTTGTTTAGGCCTGTTAATTCATACCTGTTTATAAATCATACAAATAACCTGTTACACTAATAAGCATATAATTTCACAAGAATGTATCACATCTAGCTAGAATATATGCTGGTTGTTTAGGGGCTAGTTCCATTACCGGATGGTGCCCTCGTAGAAATTCAACGACGATGCTTGCTGTAGTTTTACTTAAGTTCATTAGGAGAGAGGAGATGGGAAATATTTACAATAGGAGATGATGAATTGACCAGTTCATCGGAGCAAAATAAATGGCTGCCTCATTTAACCCATATTGACGAAGGGCGCTGGAACGCGCTCTGGCATTCGGAGTTTACTTCCGACGCGGGTAATGCGAAGAAAAAGAGAAGCGGAAAGCGGAGGAAAAAAGAGAGCTAGAACGAAAAGTCGTTTAGTTTTGTTCTGGAATAGGTGGCACTGCATGAGCTATCATATGACGCTGATTTGTGGTGCCATCTGTCGAGTATCTGAGGAATTGGTTTTACAGTACATTGGAAAATAAAATTAATTCTTTGATAATTAGCTGAAAAATCCTACATATATAAGAAATAGCAATAGACAGCTACTTTTACAAAACAAGTCAATGTGTAAACAATTGTTGTTTACTTAATTACTTAAATAGTTTAACAAATGTTCAAATTTTGAAAATCTAATTTTAAACCAAAACTCATTACTTTTCACTTGCAAAGATCACCAATATGGCGAGTTACAAATTTTGAAAAATTTTAGTTCAATGTTAATGTCCGTTGAATTTAATGGAGCAAGAACCAAAGCAAGCTATGCTGCTCCGTAGTTCAAAGTAAAAACCAAAGACTTGCTATGATACAAATACCTTGACATCTCAACAAAGGGGAATATCAAAGAATAATAGAACTTGTTATTCGTCTTGAGATCTTTTTGCGGTCCATCCCTGTTTAAAGAGACCATGCATCTCCTTCTAGGCTTTCAGATTGTTGTGTGAGGATAGTCGATGCTCTCTGTTACTTGTAACTTGTACTACGTAGGTTGTAGGGTTGTTCTTGGTTGACGTCTGGGGGAGATCTCTTTGATCTGGTCGATGTAGCTAGTACTTGTCGATTTCTTGTCAGGCGTAGTTGTGTCTTGATTCCAACTACTTTTACCGAATGTTACTAGAGATCGCATAGCGGAAACTGGTTTGCAGTGACGGTGTTGGGGCTCTTTTCCTACTCGGCAGTGGTCGATAAGGAGCTATTCTCTTTGGAAGTGATATCAATCCATTGGAAAGCGCTCTTTTTAAAGGCGAATTCTTGTTGGGGTTATCCATTATTGTTTATCGTTCACCGATTTTCCTCAGCGATGCTTCTTTTGAGATCTAATTCTAATTCTTGAAAAAAATTGGTGAAAGAAAAGTGGTGAAAACCACTTTGTTCACTAGAACCCTTCATCATATTCTCATTTATTTGATGGTGGAATCTAATATGGTCTTCAGTGATCGTTAAATTTGGGCTGAAATTTCTCAGTCTGTTCTTTGCTGAGTTAATGAGATGTGTTTCTACTAAAACCTGATCATTTACCTTCATCTACCAATCCTAGGGCTTGCTTGACATGTAACCCCTTGCACTGTATGAACGGAAATATTAGATGCTTGTCTTTTGACAAAATAAGAATATTGATTATAGAATGTAAGGGATTCAAATGATTTCTCAGCCACAATATCCCATAACGCTGACACAAAAGTATCGTGAATAACTAAAGGTATATGTGGATTACTTACGGGTCGTACTTTCATAGCATTAGTAATTTTACGAGGATTTTGATTGCTATGAGGTCACGAGCCCTCTATTATTCGATCGGCTATTAGTTTACCCCCCCTCAGCTTTTGTATGCGCAACCCTGAAGATGGATAACTACGTACCTGCTAATGGTATACATTGTTGTATAACGGACGTCTATCCTGTGCTCACCTATCTGGTGATCGTCGGGGGTCAAAATTTCGTCTGATGTTAACCTGTTGCGAATATTTCAGGCGTGGATATTAATCCTGCTTGGGTGGTGGGTTATGAGATTAATGACGTGCCTCATTATAATGTTGCTATTTCCAAAAGTTGGGCTTTAGTAGTGGGGTTCCTTACCTCAAAGTAATCCAGCACATTCGGAGCTAAGCGATTTACTATGTGCAGAACTAATTTTGCTTTTGTGACCACAAGGTTTATTAATTGGGCAAATTTAAGCATACGAAGGATAAATAATGGGGGTAACTGGTTGCATCGCCGTCTTGCCGCATGGTACTCAGCTTCCAATTCCTTGCGATCTCGACAAATTGAAAGCAAATAACGTGTTTCCATTTATATACTCCTTTCTCGAAATAAAAAAGGCACTGACCTAATTTTTCAATTCCATTAAATAAACTATGATAATCTTTGATATAATTATTTTGATCAAAGTTTAACTCTAGAGGATTATGTGGAGTTGGTTGACCGTCTACGTGAACACATATGAAATTGATGTCTCAATGCTTAAATTCAAAATGAGATTTCGCGAATGTACCATGAAATGCATCGTTATCCACACATCCTACAATAATTTATAAGACATTTGGCCAATTAAAATATTATCTCATACAAATGACATACTTCCTTGCGGCTCTGATTATACTTTACACAAAACACGGTTAGTAGTATATTTTGCTGTTTCATTTTCCAAACCTTTCACTTGACCTAATACAACTCCAGGGCTCACATGTACTTTTTTTACTAATAAAGTAATATTATCCGGTATAACTTTGTGTTCCTCTTTTAATTGTAGACAAAACTCTGGTTTACTTCGAATAAGTTTTATTTTTAAATCCACTAAATTCAACAATAATCTCTCTTGATGAAATAAGTTACACTGTAAGCTACCAATCATATCCACAGAACCACTTAAATTGAAAAATTCAGACCATTTCTTCAATCCTTCTTCATTACTTTTATAAAATATTTCAGATGTCAGTTGAGAAGTTTTACTATCGTATCCATGATTCAACAAAGTTTCAATGTAAAATCTGTATAGATACGTGTTACTTGAATTAGAAACCAGTCGTTCATTGAGGGAAATATTTACTTACAAGAACAGAGCACGTAGAAAAAGATTAACAGGACCAATCACTGTGCCTTTTTCTGTGGATGAACCATCTGCTTTCACAATTTTTGCTTTTAAATAAAATTGTGTTTGACTCAAATCCAGATATTCTTCACCGCTTCCAAAGATGTGAAATTCAACAGGACCGCCATCAAAATACATTGAATAATGGATGAAACTCCATCCACTGACCACTTTCTAGGGCTGTTTGGGTGGCAGGTAAATGAAAAAGTTCCAATTCTGATTTGACACATGCGGAAGATCCTTTTAAAATAAATGCCATTCTGTACCAAACATGTCTTATCCTCTAACCTTTCTCATTTTGGTTGAAATGACCCTCTTCTGTTTCTTTCGCTTCCTTTTATATTTTCCTCGTCTAATCATCGATTGAACGTGTTCGATAGCCTTTCGAGCCATGCTTCTACCTGCTTCTTCACTTCGCTTTTTTGCAGATGATTTGAAATCTTCTCCGGATAATACATCACTGACCACTCTCGTTCCTGTCCTCAGAGCTTCTTTTCCTACGACCTTTCCACGCTTCACCAAGAAGAGTAAAGCAGCCCTAAACAATGGACGAAAAATATCTCCTAATCCATAGCCTTTTTGAAATGAGACACCTTCGTAATATGGAACTCCGGCCCCCGCATGATTCGTGTTATGGTCTTCAAACTTTTTAGTACAACACACGTGCGGTACTTTCATGATGCGATTCATTTCTTTAACATACTGTGAATGAATGCTATTATTTGACGCATTCCATATTATTATTATCTGACACATGCGGACATGCAGAGCTACAATCACTTTACCTCTTTCGAAAGGCACTAGAGCACCAGAATTCAAACGAATTTCAATTTCAACAGTGTGAAAAGAATGACGTATAACGGGAATATTGTGAGGTCTATCGTAATGAGCGCTCACAACCTCACCATCGGTTCCAGATATTGGACGACTCTTAAAAGAGGAGCTTCTAAGTGACCTACAACCACAGGATGTGCAATATCTTTGTAAACGTAAAAAAATGGAAATGTTGCCTGTGGATCGGCTACGAAAGAGCTTTTTTCAGTTCCGCTCACGATCTGAGAATGAAATCCTAAGACGTTGCACAAACCTTTTTCCAGAATCACTTTCGCATTGTTTTCAGTTTTTATTTTCACTCGTTTGTTATTAGCATAGAATTTAAATGAAATTTTGCCTTCGTATGAAGGAAATAACATAGATTTTAAAATTTCGAGAATTGATTCGTAATAACTGGGGGGGGGGCAACTTTCTTGTTATTAATTTCCCGTCTCCTAAGTCAAAACCAAACATATTATTCTTTTCATTTATATTATACCAAGTATGCGGATAAATTATTTCGGCCAATCCGACTTCCCACTTGCCGTCTAAAAGAATGGGTGTAGGTAATTGTGTAACGAAACTTGAAATTTTGTTATTTGGAAAATAATGCAGAGAACTGTCGGACGGTAGTGTCACATAGAAATACATTTTTTCTCCTAATGAATGGTATCATATTCGTGTAGAGTATTTATAGCATTTTCATATCACTGACCCACTTGTTAAATTTTTCCAGATATCCTAGGAATTTCGCAAAATATTCTAATTTGCCTTTTTTTTTTTTTTTTCTTTTAAAACTTTTTCAACTTGGTAATAATCAGAATCTGTAACCTTTTATATTTCTTTTTCGTAAAAAGTGCCTTCGATAACTTCACCTTCCAGATCTTTCAGCAAATAAACGATAGGATTTCTGGAAATAATTTGTAAATTGTAAATATTTCCATGCACCAATTATTTTTGTAACTTTTTTCAAATCTTCCTTTCCATTTACTAATACGAACTTTATCATTTATTTTAAACATGGGCTCTTTGACTTTTGGTTCGCTAATGTCTCCATACAGGTTTTGCCATACTTTAGCTTGATACTACATCTAAGTACTTCTGAGTATTATACTCTGTGAAATATTTCATCATTTCAGACATAAATGTTCTATGAAAAAGTTCGACAATGCTGGCTTTCATTTCATTATTAGTTGTAAGAAAAATGAACGTTTATTTTTTTAAAATAGTTTTGTACAGTTTTATTTTTGAATTATGTTCCTTTGTCTGTTTGCAAAGATAAAGGTTTCCGTTCTCTAAAATATTTTACGAAACCTTTCAGTATACTATAACCCGTTTTATCTCTTAAGGGTATTGCCCATGCCTATTTTGAAAAGACATCTATACATGTTAAGAGATATTTATAACCATCGTTGTACTGACTTAGAGATTGCAAATCTAGTAGATCTGCTTGAAACTGTTCATCTATTCCTCCCACTATCACCCTATTTCGTTTGAACCTTCGTCTCACGGTTTTATGTAGAGAGTAAGAATCTTTAGTTTCTAACCGTTGCTTAATATCTTTAGTCTTGACGTAATTTCCCAAGACTCTATACAATGAATTTACACCTCCGAAACTTGCAGGTTGTTCGGGATTCGTATACGTATGTTGAAAAGACATGACTGTGTTTACTTTACTGAGTACAAGAAATGAATGGAACAAAACTGAGTATTCAAGTTTTATATACTCAAAACTACTGAAGAAAATCAGACAAACACAAAAAATAAATTAGTTTTATTAAACATTACAAAACATTTTTTAAAAATAAAAAGACAACAAATCCGATGTATAATCATTTACTTACATGTCTTCTACTTTTTTAAAGACCTTTTCAACTTCCAGGAAATCAAAGATTTATTACTAAAATGTTTTATATGTGGGTTATTTTTATTCAAGTTCACAAACTCTACAGCGAAAGCATGCCAGTTAATGTTATATAATGCCCTTTCAAAATAAATCTCAAAACTATCTTCTTTTTTACATTAATACATTCGTGTATTTTGGGTACACAATAATCATTTTGACATAAATCACAATCTAATTTCAGATACAATGAAATGTTATCAGCAATATATTTTGTTATACACCTGCATAATGAATCAGTAAGTTCGTAAAGTGCAAATGGATTAACTGCATCCTAATTTTAAAAAAAAGTTCATTTTCAGGAAGACGATCTACTTCCAGTGCTATGTATTCACAAAGAGTGTAAATTAATATTTTGTTTTTCACACATTCAAACACTAGTTTGTAAGAATCACGTAGTTTGCCTAAATTCTCTCCGTTGAGCAAGACTCTTTCTGGAACGAATTGGAAAGACAAATCTTTCCTCTGGAATAATCTTTGGATACTCACGTATTCAGTCTCTTTATCCTAAAGGTTAAAAAGACAAATGTCTTTTTTAATAATGATTGCACTCTCGAAGTTTTCTCGACAGCGAAAACTGCAAAGCTGACTGTGAAAGGCACTCCAGCTTTCAGAGATACTCCGTCTATCGTGGGATGTAAAACATTTGTATCGCCTTTTGCATAAATTCGGATATGAAGTCGTGTTTGTTTTTGAAAACAGTTTATCGAAATGAATAGAATTCCTCCTAGATGGATCATATGTTTCGGAAATTTTTCCATAATTAGCTCGTTTACATTATTGGGTATAATATAAGTATTCAATTTTTCGTTGAAACACACTTTTTTAGTATTATTCAAAGTTTCACATTTTTTCTTCTTATTGGGTTCAGTAAAATAAGAAGACATGGTCTTGCATTTAACAGTCACAATTATTCCACAAGAGCAAGTCACCACAGCAAAGAAAATCAGAGCAGAAAATGAAAATTTTACAAAGTGCTGGCTTATATCTTGTCATACTTTGTCCCCATCCAATCAGAACTCTCAAACAGTATACTACGTCATATCTACAACCAATCACAGTTTTTCAAGTAGCCGTGTACAACTCCACTCTATACTGACATCACGTTCAAGAAACCATGCACTCTACAATGACGTCACATTCAAGTCATTTCGTGTTCCGACAAGACTGGATAAGTCCAGGGTTCAAAACCCTTCATCTTATAGGATGAAAAAGTAGGAGGGGGGACATACTAAGTCATATCTACAACCTTTCAGAGAACTTCAAGAAGCCGTGTACAACTCTACTCTATACTGACGTTATATTCCGAGAAAGGGAGTGATCCTCAACCCGGTCTAAGAACTTGGGGGAGAGGAGGGGGGTTTGATCGACAGGTCCCATGCCCCCTTCTATTGTACTCACTGTGAACCTGCTATTACTATTACTGACGTTAATAAAACCAACCATCCCAACCCTTGGCAAGTGAACTGAAATAAATTACTTCTATAGAGTTATTTTATTTGCCATTCAAAACATTATTTTATCATTTTTTTTCAAATTTGTAGGCAAATCAAAGCGAACTCAAATGTACATTATTCAAAAGGAAATATGCTATCAACAAATATTTTTTTTAAATAAATGTAGTTAGAAATTCCGCAAAATATTAATTTGGAAAATATTGTTAAATGCTTATTGATAAATAATCCTCTTTCGTAAATAATTCTTCATCGCAATATTTTCTATCGTAAAGGATGCACCACTGTCAGGGATCCACTTACTCGATATTTCAGTAACAGCCAATTAACTTATAAAACTCATCTTAGATTAATTACTTGTAAAATTCCGAACTAACATAATGATTGATGATTTTAATGTTCCTAACTTACATTTTTTTTTTTTTTCTATTTTTATAATGTTAAAAAATGAGCAAGTTCGAAACGATTTCCTCATAAGGAGATCTTGAGAATTCCATGTTTAATTTTGACTTCTAACAGACTTTTAGCAAGTGCAATCGATATCTATATGAAATATGTAGTTTGTTGTAGTGAACGCTTCTAATTATTTCAACTGGGCACAAAGATTCACTTATCTCAGCCAATACACCTGATCATTTTGAAGCACAGTCAGATGTAGAGGTAGATATGAGGTGGCCCTCCCCTGTACATAATTGTGAGGACTTTAAACATCGACATAATTAACATGCACCAGCCTTTCTACATTACGTGTCTTTAGTGGAATCAGGACTCGCGGTTCGACTGAAACATTCTCGACCATGAGTTTGATACCACTTGACGACCACGGTCAAAAATATATAGTTGTTTGGGAGGTTTTTATTTAAGATAAAAAAAAAACGTATTCTCTTAACACTATTGTATTTGCCAAAACACTAATATAATATAGGGTTATTACACACATTAAAATAGCCTTACTTATAAAATTCAGAATACTACAATTTCTTGTTTTTGTTGGTAAAATCGTAGGGGCGGACCACTGTAAAATAGAAAAAAAAGTTATTAGATAACATTATTTGACACTGACTTCAAAAAGAATTATAGTTGGGAACAATGAATTACTTCCATTCCTACAATGCCCTAGGTATACCTAAGCTAAAATTTCTAATATAAACGAATTATTAACTCATTATTACCCATTTAAATTAAAATAACTGCATTCTGTGTTCTCAACAATCATATAGTGGTGAGTGCCAGTCCCGATGGACTCTTTACTCAGTATGATATAAGAGCCTAGAATTTTTTTAATATTAAAACTAGCATATTAAAAATGTGCTTAATACGAATAGTATCGATCGCATAGTGTCTTTCCTTGAAACATTAAACAATAATATAAAATACCAAGAACTTTTATGAATTACGGGTTAAATTAATGTTTTTCCACTTTTGTACTTTTCTCTGATGTAATATTTTTGTCAATAATTCAAAATTCTTTTGAATAATTAATTTTAATAATAGTAACTATTTATTAAAACTTTCATATTTTTTCTTCCTTGCATTTTTTCTAAAAAGGGGAATGTTAATGAAAACATGATTGACTTAATTTTGTTACTCATAGATGAAACTTGTTTTATCTTCTTTATGTTAAAGTAAGCACTAACCATAATAACATTAAAGCTCTGATATTGAAGATGAAGAAAAGATCTCGCCTACGATTTCTATTTAAATAAGGATTGTTTATGTTGTGGATGTTGATATATGGACATTCCTTAACAGTAACATACACAGAAAATAATTTTGGTAGGTACATATCGTCATTGTCTTAACAAAAGTAATTTTTTAGATTAAGAATATCATTTAGTAAAAAGTAAATAATACGATATATCAATTTTATTTTTCCAATTTAAAACTATTTAAGTATTGATATAATTTTATAAAGTTATAAGAGAATTTAAGATATCATGAGATTGCATTCTGAGGGGGTGCATTTACTTAGGGATGCCCCCTCCCCTCTCTTCGTCTACAAACACTGAACTAAAGGCACTCTTTCAGAGACAACAAAGACTTCTCCATTCTTTTCTCAAGAATTGGCTTAGTTGAAATCTTTTTTTCCCTTCGCGATTGAAAAAAAATTTAAGCATGAGGAGAAAAAAACGTGTTTGTGTTTAAAATTAGAATATCTATAATAGTACAATAAAAAAAAGAAATATCCTGAAATATTTCAATATCGAGAAATAATCTTGGGGGTGGGTCATCTGCAAATAAACAGAGACGTTACAGCGACTCTGTGAGAAGTTATATGTATCAAATTATAACAAATTGGGGAAATTACAGACCCTTGAGGTTGACCGGCTTGTATATGGCTTATTGTAGAAAGAGTATTATTAAGCTTAACTTGGAATGTTCTATCTTTAAGGTAGTTATTTAAGATACTTATTATATGGGGGAGAATTTAATTTGATTAGTTTGAAGATCAATCCGTCGTGCCAGAGGTAGTCGAAAGCTTTTTGTATGTTGAGGAACATACCTCCAGAGACTTGTTTGGAATTAAATCTTTCAGTAATGGCAATCACAACCCGTAGTACTTGATGGATAGTGCCGTGATTATTACGGAAGCCGAATTGTAAATCTGGAAGGATATTATTAGTGGAAATATGAGTGAGTATCCTGGTTAACAGGATTCTTTCAAAGATTTTTTAAAAAGAATTTAATAGGCTAATAGGTCGACAACTGGATGGAATGGAATGGTTTTGGCCGGGTATGGGGAAGATGATGTATATTTCCATTTGTATTGATGTTTCCATTGATGTTGTATGTTTCCATTTTTGTGGAAAATGGGCAAACATGAGATATTTATCAAAAAATTTTGTGAGAGGAGCAAGTGCGTTGGAAGGAAAGAATTTAAAGGCTTGATTGTGAATGCCATCCTCTCCGAAGGCTTTGTTTTTGTTTGATTTTTTAATTATGGTAGCTATTTCAGAGGGGAGAGGGGAGAAATTAAAATTGGTATGGGCTTCGAGATAGTTTTGAACTATTCATTCTGTATTTTCAACATGATCATCATCATATGGAGTTGGATTTTCCTGGAACGAGGATTCAAGATTATGGTCAAGCAGATCAGTTTTTTCTTATCAGAGAATACCAGACAATTACTGCCTATTAGTGGAGGGATAGTGTAATATTTATTCGAATTTTTTTTTGTTCATATTAAAAAGGAAATTATTTTCGTTATTAAGCTTAAGCTGGTGGATTAGGTTTCCCCCCCCCTTTTTATTGTTCTTAAAGGTATTATTTCATTCTTAATTTGCTTTTTGAGGTTATTAATTTTCAGTTTCAAAGGAGTGTATCTGGTGTTTTGCCATTGCTTTCTGTTCCTATTTTCTCTTTAATTAGGTTTCTTATATGTAGAGGGTCTAAGATAGGGTTTTTGGATGTATCTGGTATTACTCGCATGGTTAATTTCATTTGGATATTAATAAAATAGGATGTAATCGATTGGTCTAGATCAGAGATATTATTAATAAGAGGGTTACCTTTTGTAATATTATATAGAATTTCTTGATAGAGGAACCAATTAGTAGTTGTTAAAGTGCGAAGGGAGATAGGGAAAATTTTATTCAAAGAGATGTCCATTAGTTGAGGGTTATAGTCGCTAGGTAGTTCATAACACTTTCGATATTGTGGAATGAAATGTTTTTGATGAGAGCAAAATCCATTACAGAGTAAGTGCTACTATTGTAAGTAATGTGAGTGGGTGAATCGGGAGCAGCTCTTTGGAAGTTATTAGTGTTGCACATAAAAAGTCAATTGAAAAGTCCCCGGTCTGACACATAGATGGCGCTACTAGAATTAAATCCATATGTTTTTTAGTTAGCCGTAACCCTCAAAAGATGCGTGTATAAATTTGACAGCTGTCGGATCATTAGTTTGTGAATTATAGCATTTTGAGTGAAGAAACTTTTGTTATTGTGAAAAAAATTGATAAAAAGGAATTTCGCGTGTTGATAAAATATTGCTTTTTGAAGGGAAAAAATACAGTTGAAGCAAAAATTTGACTTGATGCCAAGTTTCCGGACACTACCCCAAGAAAATCAACCATCAAGGATTGGTATGCTAAGTTTATACGTGGTGAAATGAGCACCGAAGACGGTGAACGCAGTGGACGCCCAAAAGAGGTTGTTACCGACGAAAACATTAAAAAAATCCACAAAGGGATTTTGAATGACCGTAAATTGAAATTGAATGAAATAGCACACACTCTAAAGATAGCAATTGAACGTGTACATCATATCATTCACGAATATTTGGGTATGAGAAAGCTCTGTGCAAAGTGGGTGCTTTGACTAAAAACACTTTGACTAAAACGAGCTTACTTTTGACTAAAAACAACGACGAGTTGATGATTCGGAGCAGTGTTTGAAGATGATCAAGCGTAATAAACCCGAGTTTTTGCGTCGATATGTGACAATGGATGAAACGGCCGCATTTGAAAAAAAAGAAAGTGCTGCTTCATCAAGACAATGCACCGGGTCACAAGTCAGTGAAAACGATGACAAAAATCCATGAATTGGGCTTCGAATTGCTTCCTCATCCACAGTATTCTCCAGATCCCCAGCGACTATTTCCTGTTCTCAGATCTCAAAAGAATGCTCGCTGAGAAGAAGTTTCCGTCGAATGAAGAGGTGATCGCCGAAACTGAGGCCTATTTTGAAGCAAAGGACGAATCGCACTACAAAAATGGTATCGAAAAGTTGGAGGGTCGCTATAATCAGTGTATCACCCTTAAAGGGAATTATGTTGAATAAAAAAAACAAATTTTGCCAAAAAAATGTGTTTTAATATGGTAGGCCGGGGACTTTTCAATTGACCTGTTAGCATGATTAATTTTACCTGATCTGTTTCCCCTGCCTTATTCCAGGTCGAATGTCTTACATTAAAGTCACCTATTAAAATTCTGGTGGGGTTGTTTGAGAGGATATTGATTAAATCGTTATGGCTGATGAGATTCTGAGGGGATGGTAAATAGTAGAAACTATGTAGTATTGGTTGTCTTTGATATTGATATGGATGGTGGTATTTTCAGAGGTGGAGGTATTTTTAATGACCATATAATGATGAATCTTATTTTTAATTAATATAGTAGTGCCTCCTCCTCAATGGGTAGCTTTGACAGAACGATATATATTGTAATTTGGAATTTTAAATTTTTCGTAGGGTTTGAGGTGAGTTTCCAAGACTCCTAGGATGTCAAGGTTGTAATAATCTATGATTCTGTGTTCTCGTTTCCTTGCAAATGCTATTATTGTATATTTATTTTTATTTATCTTGTTATTGATTTTTTATTAAATGTATAATTATTATACTATATTTATTTAAAATAAATTGTATAGTTAATTAATAAATAGTATAATTATGTTAAATAGTAAATAATAATATTATTTCAATACTGAACTAAATTTTACACCATACACGCACATAGAGGATTGTTAAACGAAAAAGAGTTCATGAGATATATCATGGCAAACTCCTTTTAAACTGTTTCCCTTTATTTTCACACACATAAACACACAAGAAACGTTTTTAAAAATTAAATTTCAAAACGGATAAATGAAGGAATCTCAACAGTACGGGCAAACATTTTCCTAAGATGAACACTGTTCGACTGGAATTCCCTCTGGCTACGAGCCTTGTGGGAGCATTCTCTTGACTTTTTCTTTCACGTCATAGTTATGTAGGGTGTTGCCTAACCCTTTAAAAGGGTATATGATAGTAACGTAGATTACAGTAGTTAGTCCAAAAAATCCCTGTTTCAATGAAAATCAATAAACTTTGTTGCTGTCTTCCCAAGTAACGAAAACAAAATAAGACTCTTCTTAAGACGCTTAGTCGTATCAGCAGAAATTTATCTATACATGATGGATGTTACTTATATAGTCTAAAAATGAATTTTTAAGACTTTAGCTTTTAAAATTCATCAATTTACAAAGTTCTGTCATAGATAGTCTCGAGGAATGAGGATTATTCAATTTCGTTTTTGTGAAGTCCTGTCTAAAAAAAACAGACAGTGCCTCATAGTTTATTGTAGATCCTCATCTACAACTTACTCGGTTGCTTCAGAACAACATGAAGAACACGAAACAACATATTAACAAATTGATAATTCTCTCACCACTTAAACCTCCATAATACGATCCAACAATCTTGAAATCTTTCTTAACATTGATCTCTACAAACGAACAAATTAGCACTTCCCTCCTCCACGAAGAGGAAGCAGCAATGGTTGCAGCAATTGCCGCAAACAGTCCTGTCTCTTACCTCCCCCCAACCTAATAACTTAATCATAATAGCCTATTTAACTTTAAATAATTTTATAATTGTTCTCTTAAACTTTTCATAAGCCATCTAATTTAGTAGTAGTAATAATAATTCTCTTGCTATTGATTCTGGATATCTCTTACGATGATTGGTTGATTTTATGGGATATACAGCAGCAGAGGTTATTATCACCTCGAACGATGATAATCAGGTGCTTGCGTTAAAAAATTTAATCTGAAAATTTCAATTTACTTATGATTTTATTACCAAATAAAATTACAGAAAATTGTTCTTCTATTAATAACGAACTGTTTCGTACAAATTAATTTACGCTATTAGCGCCATCCTGTGACAAGCATTAATTCAGGGCAAATTTTATGAAGAATCTAATTGGATTCAAAGAGCTTCAGCTGTTGAGAAATTGCGCGTACGCTTTCAGTTCAGCAAGTCTTGTTTGTTTCTTAATTTCATTTCTATTTTTCAGCCGTTAGTCGTTCTTTCACAGTGTTAACATTTTACGGATGTGTTGTAATTGTTAGTTTTGAATACTGAGCCTTTCTATATAAAAAAAAATCAATACAAGAATTTCATATAAGTATGTATTCATTATTTAGGTGTGCAATTTTTTCTGTTTAAATTGATGTAGTCTCTACTTTGAAATTGCATAAGTATTCCCAAAATTTTTGTTATAAATTACATAAATGTGTTAATTCAGTTTTTAATAATATTTTAATTTTAGCTTTCAATTGTTTGAGTAGTTTATTTTTTTCTTATGACGTATCATGATGCAGTTTGATTACAATTATAAGAACACCAATTGTAATTTCGTTTTCTTAATGATATGCTCTTTACTAGAACGTTATTTTCAGTGCTGTTTTGACTAAAAAAATTTTTTGTCTCAAATTGACGGGCAAGTTTCGTTTGATATTTATACTATCAAGTGAAGATCTTGATTGGAATATAATAAAATATGTATTTGGAAAATAAATGAAATACGTATTTAATCAACCCTTGTTGTTCGTACGTCGAACATATGTGCAATTCGTTTTATGCAAATTTTCCTTATCTTAATTACCTGTGCAATTATAACTTGAGTGTTGCTAAATTCTAGGAAAATTTAATATGACAATGAAAAAAAACATTTTTAAATCTGTAACAGTCTTTAATAACTATTGTAGACCCTAGAGTTCTTATGTAGTCGAAATACGAATATCAACATTTTAAGTGAAATCGTGTTACTTGATGAAATAATTTAAAATGGGATTTGGAATATTTTCTAAACTAATTTTGTTAAATCCATATTTAAAAAAAGTGGAGCTAAGTACTAATAATTGAGTATGAAAATATGTCTAGTTGTTATAATAGCATTGTTGCTGTAAATACTGAAGCTGTTTGTACTAATGAAATCTAATGTTAAGATTGGGAGCAAGAAGATCTAAGAATTTTATTGTAATAATAAATGAATTGTAATATTAAGATTCAACTGCACTTTGTAACAATATTGCCTAAAAATGAAATTATTTTGCATAAAGATTTAAAGCATCAGTTTTAATTAAATTCATTTATCAAACAATAGAAAGAAAAATTCAAGTTTTGCTATTGAAGTGAATTATATAATGAAATTATTGAATATTGATTCAAATAGGTTTTTTAGTTGTCATTTGTCTTAAGATGACTTGTAGGTTTTGTCAAGTTTTTCTGTCTACAATTATATTCAATGAAGTGCAACTTATTTGTTTCATAAAATGCTTTATTTTAATGTACTAACATTTCATTTTGTTACAAATGTGTAATTTTTGATAAATATTGTACGTTTACATATTAAATTGTATTTGTACATAAAGTTTATACATCAAAATATGTATGCAATTTATAAAAATAGTGCCTTTTGGCTGATAAAAACTTGGAATAAATGTTACACAATTAAATTAAATAGCTATGCTTAGGGTATTGGCATTAATTTAGACTAATCTTTTTAATTCTTAAAATAAATCTAACTTTTAATTATGTGCATATAATTAATCACAATTGACTTCATTTTAAAATTAAATTGTAATTGGTATGTTTTTCTTATATGCCACAAATGCCAGTTTTGATTATGATTCAAAATTTATGAAATAGTTGGTTTTTATTCTTCCTAAATATAATTTTGATTATGAACTCTTTATTGGCATATTTCTTGTCTTAGTATTAATATTTGATTGTTTTTTGGAAAGTTGGATGACTGGGATTTTCTCCTGGAAAAATTCCTGCTAAAATATTATTTTTACTTTCACCAAGATAATTGTTTGACTTTTCATTGTTTAATATGAAAGTTACTATAGTAAGAAATAAATTTGTTTCAGAACATAATTTTTGAAATATGAAATCCCAATTTTATTAAAAAAAAATTTCCCATTTAGGATTATTTCTAAAAAATATGCATTTGGTTTGTATTTTATTTAAAATTTCTGTAGTAAAAAAACATTAGAAAATCATTTATTGAATTTTTTCAATTTTTTTTAAGATTTGGAAATGTTTATATTGTATGTCAACAATTTAATAATATCAAATATGAAACTATTTGAAGTAATTTCTAGTTTTGTTATTGTTTGTATTGATTTTCATGGTTATTTAGAATAAAATAATTTACACTTTCTTCTTAATAATTTTTTAAAATCTTTTATTTTAAATGGAATTGCTTTTATTTTGCACTTTTGAGATTTTTAAATCTTCTTTTCTTATTAGATAGATTAATTTAAAATTTCCATCATTTGTTAAATTGTTAGAACAGTAGTAAAATTTTTAATAAAATTTAATTTTCTTCATATTCTAAGTGTAAAAAAAAAATTGGGAGAAGCCTAAAAAAGTATTTTATTTCATGAAAAAGCATGATTTTGTTCATAAGAGAAAAAATGTGAAAAGGAGTATAATATTAAATAATTCATCTAAACTTTAATCAGAAATTTTCATGGATAAAACTGGAAATTTAGCTTATTCCTTAACCAGTGTAAAAATAAAAGGTCATGTGATTCCAACTACCTCTAATGTAAGTTAGAGTAGGATATATCCTGTAAAACCAATATGGAATAAAGTCTGTTTTTGGTGAAAAAATTATAGTGAAAGATATTTACAAGAACCAAAACTTGTTTGGGGAAATACTTTGGTATTGATTTCTTAAATTGTGCAAGTATACTGTAAACATTTTTGATATATTCTAACGGTATCTTCATATTGGTATTTTTGTATCTATTTTGAATTCTGAAGGCTGGTTTCTCAGAAAAATCAATTGGAATAATGCTATGTGTTAAATATATCTAAGCATTAGAGTTGTCATTGGCTAGGGTTGGAGCCAATGTTCCGATCTACAGGCTCTAATCCTGATTCTGACGATGACTCATTATGCATAATGAAACTGAAAAAGGAATAGAGTTAATGGTGTTATATATATGAGATTGGATGTCATCCTTGTTTCACTAAAGCTCTTGACTGTAGCAAATTCCACTTGCAACCTAATACCTGACACTGCATAGCTAAATTTTGTTCATGTGTTTCATATTCCAACCATGGTGTGCCGTATGGAAGCAAGATTCCAGCTCGGATATCGCTTAATTTTGAAACTTGTTGCCCATGTGTTATTATAAATCTGTAGCTTGACAAACCAATCGCTAAAACACACCAAATCTTGTTTCAAACAGTTTATTTGAATTGCAGTAATCTGGTTCTGTAATAGAATAGTAAGATTTGAGTATTAAATTGTAAAATTTTTACAATTGAATACAGTTGAGTTTTAAATTGTGAAAATTTTAAATATTTAAAGAAAGTGTGATTTCTAAGACTTAGATACACATAAACACTAAAGAACTCTATGGCATATATTTAAATATCTGAAATATATATATACCTGATTCCTTGTGTGTAAAGGAAAAATCTGTCTTAAGCTTAATGTATAAGTTCTGCGTTAAAGTTTGTATGTTGTGTATATATATATGATTTGAAGTTTTTTAAAAGTCCTATATTTGAAAGATCAATATCATTTTAATGGAATATCATGCCGTTGTATGTCTTCACTTGATTCTTATTCACTCTTTAGATGAAAAATTTGCTAAAACTTTGAATAGAGTATATTATAAGATAAAAATAATTAAATCTTACATCGTTTTGCTTCATGTGTGCATCTAGCAGATTTTAAGCTGTTGCTCTATTATATAATTGTGAACTTTGGTAGCAGAAGATTTCCTGATTCCCTTAAAGAGTGTAATATAATGATTGGTATTGAATATTGAGTGCAACTACATTGAATCTTGATCCTTCGATTGATATGGCTACAAAAACAAAGTGGTTAGTTTTGTGACAAAAAATAAAATAAATTTTCAAAATGTTAACATTTTTGAATGTCTGAATTAAAAAAAGTTGCAGTCCGAAGTATTAATGTTTTTTGTTAAAGAATAGCTAATTTTCTCTTTAGAATGGATCTACCAGCTGAAGACATACTTCCCAACAGCAATGTTAGTCTTCCAGAGCCTCTACCAGATGTATTCGATGAACTCTCCTTTTCTGATAGTTCAGAGTTCCTGGATGTTGATGAAGAGACAAGTTTACGAAAAAGATTATTTCCACAAATTTTGCAAACCAGACTGATGAACCAGAATCTGGTATGCATTATGTGCTTTTCAATTTTTACATACTTAATTTGAATTTTTAAAATTAGACTTCTTGGTGTTTTTTTTTTTATTTTATTTGTATTTGTTCTTAGGGAAAAAAAATTTTATTGATTTTAATGAATGATTGATAAAGATTTTTTAATGATTTAAAACATTTTATTATTAAATATCCTTTCATGTAAATGGTTGTGTCTACTTAGAGGCTTTGAAAATTGTTACTTCTATGTTTTTTAACCCGTGGGAAAGCGTGTGGGGTGTATTATACCCCACCCCTACAAAAAAAAGTGGAATATTCACAAATTGTGAAACTGAAATTCTTTACCGCTTTCAGTAACTGAGTTTCTAATAGTGTTTGACCTTCAAAATCAGATTTCTACTGCACATGTATTCCAGAAAAAAAATTTTGGTATTTTGTTGCAACTGGAGTGTGACACACCCCACATGACTGTCCATGTAAGTGTTTTTCTGAAGGAATATTTATTTGAAAAATTTATTTCTAAAGTGTAACACTGAATATTTCTACTCACAAGCAATTTTTAAACTTTAAATTGTTTGAAATTATATGTTTAAAGATTTGTAAATGCATTATGGCAAAAAGAATGAGTCTCTATAAATTGGAAATGCAGCGGCTGCGGGATTTATTAGCAACAGTTGAAAGTGATGAAGATTGCATTTCGGAAATTGAGGATGATACTGATAATGAAATATTTAGAGATCATAACATAGATACAGAAGGAGATGATGAATTGGATCATGATGATTCTAAAGATAATTCTGAGGATTTTGTAGGAAAAGATGGAAAAAAGATGAGGAAAAAAAGAAATTTAGACAAAATGGTTGAGTTCGTTCCCATAATATTATGACTCATGTTCTAGGATCTGTAGGAGAAGCCAGAAATGTTACTTATCTGTTTAGTAGTTGGAATATTTTTCTTGATAACACATTATTATCAATTAATGTATGAATATATATATTTCTGAGATAGCTTTACATCATAAACGTGAAAGATACAATACCTACGGATACGGTCGAGATGAAAGCAATTATAGGGCTTTTAAATTTATGTGGCCTTCACAAGTTGTTGCACCTTAATGTAGAGGACCTTTGGGCTATTGATGGAACAAGCATTGAAATCTTTCATACAATTATGTCCCATAAGTGATTTTTATTTCTTTTACGTTGCATGCATTTTGATACATTGCTAGACATGCCACAGAGAAAAAGCTAGGATAAAATAGCTGCAATCGGATATTTTTTTGAAAAATTTGTTTCAAATTGCAAAAATTCGTATAATTTAGGTGAGTAGGTCACTATTGACGAGAAACTCGAATCCTTTCAGATCCGTTGTGAGTTCTGTCAGTACATGCCGGACAAACCAGCGAACATACGAAATCAAAATTTTCGCACTGGTAGACTCAAAAACCTTTTATATTTACACATGGAAACTACTCACATGGAAATATACCTTGGTACACAGCCGGATGGTTCCTTCAAGGTCAGTAATAGTACATCTGACGTTGTGAAAAGACTAATCCAACCACTGTATAAATCTGGAAGGAACCTTACTGCAAATAACTGGTATATGAGTTACTTTCTAGCTATGGATCTTCTAAAAGAAAAGCTGAAAATAGTCGGAACAATGTGGGAAAACGAAAGGGAAATTCCTCTTGCTTTTTTGTTACTTCTAAAGGAAGGGAAGTATTTTCTATTCTATTTGGTTTTGAAAAAGATAAGACATTAATTTCTTATGTTCCTAAAAAAGGAAAAACTGTTCTTCTGCTTTCAACATTCCATAATGATGATGCTATAGGTGATACTACAGGAGAAAAGCAAATGTCAGAAATTGTATCTTTTTATAGTATGAATAAGAGAGCAGTAAATACTATAGAAGAAATGGAAATATACGAATGGATAATATTAAGCAAGTTATTCAACTGCCAGAATAACAAGAGGTGGCCAATGGTAATTGTCTTTTCTGCACTGAATGTAGCTGCAATAAATGCTCGAATTATATTACTTTCAACTTCTAATCCACCAACCAGATACAGAAGCAGATGTCTGTTTTAGAAGGACTTAGCATTACAACTAATAAGAAAATGTATTGAACAACAATCAGAGATTAATACTTTTCCCATTAAGTTTACATGCTGCATGCAAAAGAAGAGCAGAAGTTTCCATGAATAATTCAAATGAATCTATGAAATTTGAAGCAACTGAATATGAAAGTCGAGATGAATGCCCTCAAGTCAAGGACAGAAAAACGCTAATGTGATGTTCAAAATGTGAAAATTATCTGTGCTAAGGACACATGAATATATTTTGTTCTAAGTGTAAACATATAACATAAGCATTGTATATTAGAAATGCCATAGAACATAGATGTATGATGTTTATTTTGTTTTTATTTTCATTTATCTTAATTTCAACGCTCTATAACTTTATTTTTGAAATTAATTTATTTGTAACTCAAGTTTTTTTCACGTATTATAATTGAAAAACAGCTTTGAAAGTTAGTAAAACTATTTATCTTTTTTTAAATATTGGGTATATGACACCCCATGTGCCCACTCTAGTATCATTTTGTGACTAGTCTTTCATGCTGGGTTAATCATAGTTTAAGGATAAGTACATGCTTGTATATGAAAAAAATTCTATTTTATTAGATTTTTAAATAACTTTATAAATATATTTGCAAATGAGTTCCAATGTTACTGATTTTTTTTTTTTTTTTTTTTTTTTGCTTGCATCTTTCAATCATTGTGGTCTTGTTTTTTTTGCTCTTCATTTTGGACACTTTAAAATATGAAATTATTAAATTTAATATTGTCTCTTGCACCATACTTTTTTATTGTTGTAGCATTTTAATTAGATTTCATTCAAGTCCATATTAATCTCTTCACATTTTTAAATTAAATTGTTCATTATCTTTTGCAAAATATTTCACTCAGCAGTTTTTATTTAAAATTAGTTGCTCTGTTTGAAGCGCACTATTCAATACCTTCATTGAATGCACTTTTTGTTGAATTTATATGGATTTATCAGTTTAGTTTCTTTTTTTTTTAGGTTGTTGCTTTTCTCCTTTCAGAATATATCCTAGAAAGCTTCCTGAATATGCTTTATTTTAATATGTATTTAAATCTGAATTTGCACTTTACTTTGCAAGATCGTTGTAATTTTTTTTTTTTTTTTAATTCCATTCTTGCTGAAAGAGTAAGAAGTGGGATTTTGATCTTAAGATCATTCACTTTCCTGAGGAATTTAATATTTAATGTTACTAGTATAATAGTTAATTTTTGCAATTTTTCATTCCTTAATATATTAAATTACCAACTATAAAGTGGGAAGGAAAATTGGTTCCATTTTATACATGCCTATTGCTTTTTTAATACCCTAAATATGATTTCCTATATGTTCTGGTTTAACAACTTTGTCATTTTCATTTTTAAAGCATTTATTCAGCTAAGTACTTTTTTGTACGATTCACCATTTGGTCTGTATTAATTGCATGTGTGGACAACTGCATTATTCAAAATAATCCCACGTAATTGACTTGTGCTATATAAATTACTAGTCCCAAGCAGTTAAACAACTGTTATTGCCTCCTCTCAGGGGCTTATTTTTAGGTAATTGCAGGAATCGTGACTCTGAGGAACCCTTATTGATATTTTCTTTCCTGTGGGGTTTGCTATCTTTGGTAAACCCTAGTGATGTGCCCCCAGGTTGCCTTAGTGATCTGTTTCTATTTTCAACCCTTGACGACAAAGTCTCTTTTTTTTTCTTTCTAATGTTTAGATCACAAATGCATATTGTTAGTGCAGTAGATCCAGCTTTGGCTCTTGTGTCATAAACCTCACCATTCACTGACTCACTATTATTGCCTAATTAAGAAAAAAAATATCAATATATATTGAATCATTTAAAGGATGAAATTACTCTTAAACTTATTTTATAAAATATATTTTAGAGATTTCGCTCTTCCGTTGCATTATAAAAGTTGATTGTATTTGAACTTTCTTTATGGATGTTTGAAATTATGAGCTATTGTATGAGTATTGTATAATTTTTAATCTTTTAGGTTCAAGGAGGTGATTCAGATGATTTTGGTAGTTTAGACATGTCTTTGCCTGCCCGAGCTGCTGAACAAGCCGAAAATATCGTGAGAAAAGTATTAGAAGAAGCTGAAAATGCTGAGCAATTAGTTAGAAAAATTTGGGGAGGTGCTTGGAAGGTTCGTGTCTTGTTAAATTTCTATTATTTTCTCTAATAGGATTTTTGTCCATGGTAGCTGAATGGTTAGGATCACAACTTCACAGCCAGTGTTCTTTGTACCAATTGTTAATTAGTCTTGACTCATGGTGACTTGCAATGTAAATTGGCTGATTCACTTTATATCCATTCCATGCCAATGGGAGGGTCTAAATCTTCCCATTAGCATGGTGTGGAGATTTGGAGACTGAGTGTCAGCTCAAATGTCCTCGTCACTTGACTGAAGTTTAAAATTGTAAGGTCCGTTGCCATTAGTAGTCATGTTGCTTTTAAGTGTGTACCTGTGTGGTAACCGGGTGTAAAAGAATAGTCCCGCTGTAGCTCATGCATGTTGTAGCATGCAACTAAAATAGTTACCTAGTATCTGGGATTATAGCCAGGGCACCCTACCCCTGGGAATTATATCAGGGGACCTCAGGGATTTGCCCTCAGGTAGGTATGGACATCGTGCTTCCTAGTGATCTTTTTCTTTCTCTTGGAGTTTACTGTCTTTGGTAAACACTGGTGATGTGCCCCTGAAATACCATAGGCACCCTTATCTATTTTCAACCCTTGTCAAACTTTTTATCTTGTTTCCGTTTTTTTTTTTTTTTTCCCCAAACATCTAGGCTACAGTTACATCTTGTTTGGCACAGCATGGCCACATCTGGCTGTTGAACCATTGAACTTCACTGTCACTCACTCAATGTTTCTAAGTGTGATGGAAATCAACAATCAACTCAGATAGAAATAGATAAGTGTCTTCTGCTTCAATAAAATTTATGAAGTTAGTTTAAATTTTGTTATAAACTAGTTGAGAGTAAAGTAAGTTTGATAGTGTATGAACCATGTCTTGTATTTATTGCTGAAATCTATTGGCTTGTATTTATGACTTAGAGTCCTATATTCTAGAATTTATATACATTTATAAGCTAAAAATTGCATTTTCAATTTACAAAACCTTTTTTCCTATCTTGTTTATCATCCTGAAAGAACCATTATTAGAATTTGCTAGGTAAAGCAAAAGTTTAGAGTGAAATTAGAGAGTTATTTTAAAAGTTTAATCATTTAGGTTTCTAGGTGTTTTGTGTGTTTTCATACTTTACTTTCTGTTATCTTTCTTAATTTTTTTTCCTGTTCTGAACTTCATAATATATAAAATTTTCATAGCCTAAATGTCAACCAATTTCCATATGCTTTATATTTTAAATTTTCATGATACTGCCTAATTGTAAGAACTATTGATGTGCTATAATTTTTATTATGCTTAAATTACATGAATTATTACCATATATTCTGGCATTTAATTTGGACTTTAATGCAAAAAATAAGTTCGGAATTTATGGGGGGGGGGTATATGCCTGGTATAAAAATGATAGATTTAAAAATAAGGAAAAGGTAGCACAAAAAATTAGATTTCTACTTGTATCTATATGCTATTTAAAAAAAAAATGGCATACCTTATGAACTTAAAATGTTTCAGTAATTGATAACTTGAAAAGTTCATTGTATTCGTCTTCTGTTATATGTTCCAGCATGTCATCAAATTCTATTTCATCTTTGTCACCACTGTTACTCTCATCCATAAATAAAAATCTGTTCAATTTAGATTGTCAGGTATACTACATTTTTTAAATAACTTTTGAATTATGTCTGATTTAATTTCATTCCATTTCCAGACACACTACTTCTAAACTGTCATGAAACATTACCCTTCCTTTTGTAAATGTTTCTTTCCCTTCCAATTTCCATGTATTCCACTATCATTATAAATTTCCTTTATCCATTTGACAGTTAGGCAAATCAGCAGATTTCGCTGTCCTGTGATACACAGCGCTACAATCAAATGGCTGCTGAAAGTGGCAGCTGTTTCCTCCCTTGTGGCCTTCGAAAATGTCACTCTCTTCTGACAGTGACATGGATAGCTTGCTCGCTTTTAAAAAATGGTTTTTAAAAGAATTATTTGCGGTTTAATGTAATATTTAGACCATTTGTAACTTGCACTTTTCAACAACTCAGTAAATTATAAATATTTCAAATATTAGTTTGTAAAATATTAAATTAAAATATCTAAATACACACAATTTTAAGCTTTATAAAGCTTTTTTTAATTGTTATATTTATCTAAAATTCTTTCTGTGTGGGATGCACTTTAAAACTTGCACAAAATGCAGCATTACAGTCTTTGCAATAAATGCGTCATTTTTCAGTAACAAACTCCTGCCGAATTACACAATAAAAATAACTGGATTGGCAACATTTTCTCTTATTACATAATAAAAATTACGTTACTCATACCACCATCTGTACACTATTGTATTAATTAAATTTTGCCAGTAAATGTCGTTGAAACTCAAATAATGCAGGATACTATATGTGGATGAACTCAGCTTATCAACACCCATTGGGAATAAGTTTCACTGCCAGAGTAGGGCTTGGCTGCAACCATTTGGGTTGAAAAACTTTGAATGAGCAGAACTCGTCAGTGCCCATTATAATGTGCTATTCGAATGACACGCTGGGCTCATTCATAACCATTGAAGGGTTAAATGGTTTATTGATACACACAACTGAAGCTTGAACTAATGGCTTTAATCCACCTTGAATGTTTTCTGTAACATTTATTCATCAATTTCTTTTTTCTGTTAGATTATATCTGAACCTGTCCCAAACTAATAGACCTTCTGGATTCTTTAAGGCACAAGGATTATCTTGTGAAGCATTTCTTATTCACAATTTTATTTATTTCTTCCATTATTTCTTGCAAACTTTAATTGAAATACCATTTGACAAATTACATTTCAGCAATGTGTCTTAATAATGATCATGGTTTTAATTTTTTATCGTCTGGTAAGCAGGAAAACACTATGGTGAATTGAGATTTTTCGGGGCATTTTGTTTTTATGAGAGCTATGTTTTTGGTCCTTTTTCACATCATATTAATTATATTCAGCATATTGTGAAATTATTTTTCTCCAACTTGCATATGGAGTTCTCACCAAACCAAACATCCCTGCTGCTACATTATTTTAGTGTTCTTTTGCAAATTGAATGACTTTGTATTACAAACCAGTACTGTGTTTCATTTGGCACAATCCCAAAAGCAGGCATTTACTATTAAAAGGAACCCTAGATCAGCTGTATTTCAAGTAAAGCAAATGTGATTAACTAAAGCCTTTGATGTTCATCTCAAAATCTAGGTTTCATACGACTGAGGAAAGTAAAAACATCTGATGCCTCCATTCACGAATTCATACTAGTTGGAAGTGCGTGTTCTTTCTCCAAATTGTCCTCCTTTTCTTTAATTCCAGAATAGCATGCTTGTGTACATTTGTATTGAATATAACCCATCCTGTTTGTAGAATTATTTATTCCCTCAAGCATTCCCCACATTCACAAATTGTTCCCCTTATCTCTTGTCAATTCAGTATATAATTCTTTGATAACTTGGTAAGATATTTCAAATGAATAACTTCAAAAAGTAGGAGAATAGTACATGTACATTTTCAATTTTATTTCTTAAAAGGGGTGTATGTTATACGGAGAAAATACCTAAAAATTAAAAGATGTAGTTTGAAATAAAGGTGTGCGTTTTATACCAGAATGTATGATATGTAATGTTTAATTTACTAGATTATCAATCTATTGTTGTTTGACTGTATTATATAAAGGAAAATAACCTCAAGAACAGGTATAAAAAAGTCTCAAACTGAATATTTCTTTTAATATTCTAAAATATTTAATCAGAGCTCAATGTTTGGTTTTCACCTCAGTACTTTTTGTTAGAAAATTAATTCTAGTAATTGCATTTGGGGTTTAAATGACCCAATTGTTAATGTTACCAGCTGTATAGCCATTAAGTTTAATACCACAAGAACCAACATGCAGTGGCTACCACATATTAAAGCAATCAAATGTTAAAGAATGAAACCTAAACCTGGAACGTTTTTTCCTCCAAGGGGGATATTGTTTTAATTTTATTTTTCTGATTTCACTATAGAGAACACAGTGTTTTAATATACTAATTTCAACCTGAATTGATTCTTTACTGTATGTTTAAATTATATCCCTGATATATATTTAGTTTCCTATATTGTAATGCTAAAAGATAAATTATTTATGAAATGTTTATAAATGTTAAAGACATAGTATAATGTAAGGATATTTGTATTAGTACTTGGATTTTGTTTGAAAATTTGTGTTTTTCTGCCTTAAAATGTGTTCCAAATTTGAGTTGGGCTCTTTTGGGATAAGTTCATTTGAGGTTGTCTTTTCCTTTTCATTAAGGTCTTTAAATGGTATGTGCAGAATGTGATATGTTGTATATGTTCTTTGACCAAGATTCAAAATTGCAAGATCCATTGTCTCTAACAATCTTGTAGCTATACAGAAATGCTTATTCTTACCAAACATCCCTAGAACATTTGTTTGTAAAATGTAATACTATAATGTTTTGTGATATAATTTTTAGACTGATTTTTAAATTATTAGATTCTATTAAATTTCATTAGAGTATTATAAAATTTTCATTCAGTCAATATGATGGTTAACTGAATCGGTTATTCCCCTTGTATTAATTAAATAGGTTTTTAATGAACTCTTTGTAATTCAAGAATTTTGTTAAAATTGAACTGTGCGAATATGCAATTTTTCTTTCATTTACATTTCTTGATTGTTTTAAAGTCAAATATATTACTTTACTGGTCAATTATTTTTGTGATAGAATTAAAAGCTTATTTGGTTATGAATATGTTAAACAATATTAACCCTTTGCATCCCAATATTGATTCTGACTAAACATCTTTCTTTGTAATAAATTCAATTTCAGATGTCGCTCTACATAATTTTTAAATTTAAAAAGTACTGTTTAATGCAAATTAGTAAGTGTTAGATTTGTAGGACAATTTTACACCTTATAACAGTTTTAGGATTCTTTTCATTGGTTATTGTATTTTGTTTTACTTTAGTGTAACAATTGTAAGTAATTGTATTGATGTGTAATTGTATTTTGTTGTATTTAACAAGGTTCACAAAAATAATACTTAAGATTCAATTGCCATCACTAAAATCAGTGGTGTTAGAATCTGTTTGTTAATGTTTTCATATCAGTATAATTAAATTTGTATAATCTTTCTTTAGTTTTCAATATTAAAATATATTTTTTGTGGAAAAATTGAAAAAATGAGGAGGAAGATAAAGTGTTAAAACAACTAAGTGTACTTAACAGTGATGAATTGTAATTTAATATTATCTTCTGCACTTGTCAAGTGAAAATGAAGAATATTTTTTGATTATGAGAAGTGGTGTTATTGAATATGCAAGTGAAAAATAAGTAAAAAATGTCAGCAGAATTTACCCAGGGCCATCCTCACCTCCTTACCCATAAAGAAAGTTTAAAGACTTTAGTTGCCTGCATTTAAGGAATTGCTTCAAAAGATATCACATTAATGAGAAATTTATAATCCATTAATGCATAACAAAAATTATCCTTAACTTAAATTTCATTTTACTTTCTACATCATATATATGAAAATTCAGTTATAAAATTGCTGGGTTGACCATTAATTGGTATAATTCAAAAATTAATTTGGACCAGACTACTGGGAATGAGAAAAATTTATACCACAAAGGCTGAACCTTTGCACAAGTAATGTTCTTCCTTGATTCGAGATTTATTATTATTTAAGCTTGCTTGTTGAATATTTTGTATAAGGGAAAAGCCTTGGTGAATTCATTGAAAAACAATGCTTGTCTAATCTTAATAATATCTGTAAAGTGTATTTTGAATTAAATATCTACTGGTGGCTAAATCAATCATGTTTATCAATTATTGGTGATCTAATATTATAATTTACCATCAATATACTTTTTTAAAGGTTCATTGATTTTCTGTGTATTTTGTTTCATGATAGTATTATGTATGTTATTTTACATTGTTTATAAAAACATGTATGTTGTAATCATATAAATCTTAGGTTTGCCACTTCAGTCATCTACCTAAATGGCTTCAGGATAATGATTTCCTGCATAAAGGTCATCGCCCGCCACTAAGATCATTCAGTGCTTGCTTTCGTTCCATCTTTAGAATTCATACTGAAACTGGTAATATATGGACACATTTACTTGGTAAGTATTTTTATTGATTTTTTGCAGAAAAATTATGGAAGTGTAATTTTAAAGAAATTTTTTTTCGTGAAATGCAATTTTAATATAAAATTTTACTTTTGTATTATGTATTGAATATCTCTTGGACCATTCTGTTAATAATGTGTATATAGAAAAGTTTATAGAAAATAAAATTTCATTTTATGTGTTTTCAAACTTTTTTTTTTTTTTTTTTTGTTACCAATATATTTTTACTACTATATTAGAAATGAAACTGGGGAAAATATTTCAGATCAATATTTGTCTCTGGTCATTTTTGAGTTATGTGTAAAATATATTGAAAGTTCCTTTTTTTTCTATTTTAGGTTGTCTTCTTTTTGTTGGCATTGCTGCTTATTTTCTCTCCCGTCCTGCTAGTCTAATTCCATGGGAAGAAAAGGCCGTTTTTGCTACTTTTTTTGCAAGTGCCATCATTTGCCTTGGAATGTCTTCCATGTTTCATACTGTAAGCTGTCATTCTGAACACATTGGGAGACTTTTCAGCAAGTGTGTACTTTTCTATACATGCAACTGTAATGTAGTCAACATTGTTTGTAACCATTTTTCAAGTTTTAGTTGTCCTTTCATAATGAATATCTTGCATAGAGCATTTTGTCCTATGTGCATTACTGTTTTGTTGAACAAATTACAGTTAACTGTTTTCTCTATCCCTTGGATAACTAATGATGCATGTCTTTTGTAATTAGTCACATGGACTGGGCTAGTTCCTTAAATTTTTTTCAAAATTCTCATGCATTAAAGTACAATCTTAATTTCATAAATTATTTTCAAGTGAAAAATGAAAACTCAATTTTTTAATATGAAAAACAGTTCTAAAATCATTACTCTTTCTCAGCTTCTCGCTTACTCATTTCTTTTTACATTCCCATATCTATTGTCAAAAAATCAAGACAAGCAGTCAAAATGACTGTTGATTGTTGTTAAAGGTGTACAGGAAACACCTTAATGCTTAGTGCTAAGGACTTTAATCATAATTTTCAATTTAGAGGTTGGTATTGAAATATTAGTGTGAGATCTATAAAGATTTTTTCTCCTTCCATTAACATAACTGCTACCTGTAACTTGTTACATATGATGAAAAGAAAGATGAATTTTTACTGCTGTATTAATTTCAACTCCTGTTAAGCATTGCAATAAAGTATTTTATTTCATTTTTTTAAAATTCCATATGCCTTATCAGTAAACAAAATTAACAATGAATATTAAGATGCACTTGCTCATTTATTGTACTTCATATTCATGATTAAGCAAATTATTAAATTTTTTAGGCTTGACTATTGTGGTATTGCTGTATTAATTATTGGATCATTTGTTCCTTGGCTATACTATGGTTTTTATTGTGATTATCAGCCAAAAGTGTTTTACTTTGTGCTTGTTAGTGTGCTTGGTGCTGCATCTATAATAGTCTCAATGTGGGACAAGTTCAGTGAACCTCAATTTCGATGGCTGAGAGCAGGTATGTTATTATTTATTATAGGTCTTTCAGTTTTAAAGGTGCTTTTGATTTCTAATTGAAAATTATAAATTTGTTGTTAAATTTGACGAGAAATATTTTGTACAGCTTAATTCCAAATATTTATTAAATTTGTAACAGAATATAGTTAAATGTGGCTTAAATTATTTCATTTGAACCTTTTCAATTTTTAATGTTTCCATAAATTTTCATAGTATTTTGTTTCTTATTTATTTCATTGTTATTCTTTACACCTTTACAAATCATCATAACATCTATATAACATCTAAAATATAACAACATATCCCACCCCTTACTGGCTTCTTAAGTATAGAGCTCGTGACCCCATCCCACCCTCCCATGGTGCCCTATTTATCTTTTCTTTCCCATGGGGTTTAACCTCTTTGGTAAAAGCAGATGATGTTCTCTTGAGATGCCCAAGCAGTCTTTCTGTTTTTCACCACCTCGAGGCACCCTAGTGATCTATTTCTTTCCTATGGGGTTTATTGTCTTTGGTAAATAGGGGTGACGTGCCATCGGGGTTACCCTAGCGATTCTTATCTATTTTCGACCCTCCTTCTTGTTAACCAATTTTTGTCATTTCTTTAATTTCTTCATGCCTAGACCATAGTTAAATCTTGTTTGACGCAGTATAGCCATATCTGGCTCTTACGTCAGTAAATTTTGTGTGTTAATCAGTGAGGATGATTTACTTTCTGATAATCTTCCCATTTCTACGTAGGAGTTTTTGCTGGTTTTGGCTTGAGTGGTGTTATTCCTGCTGTTCATTACTTAATAGTTAAAGGATTTTTTCAAGCTGTCTATCATGCCTCTTTTGGATGGTTGTGTTTAATGGGAGCACTTTACCTTCTTGGTGCTTGCTTCTATGCATTGAGAGTACCCGAGCGTTTCTTTCCTGGTAAATGTGACATTTGGGTATGTATCATGTATATAAATTTTCAGTGTGACAAATCTATTACAAATTATGTATTTATATATACGCTGCATTTTTAAGTAGGTTGCCTATTACTGAAATTTTTTATCACTTGTGTTTTTAAAAAAAATGAGCAAAACTGTTTAAAAATGTCCTGTGTTAAATTTTTAAAAATGAAACAACTTAAAATAGGCTCACATTTTTACAAAAGTATATTCTCTGCAATATGCAATTGTTTAATTTATACTTGTTAGTTTAAATCTAACATTAACTATTGTATAAACATTTCTTTCATCTATAGCAAGCAAATTGTTTTTCAGTTAGATAAAAAAAAAAAGAATGAGGAATTCAAAATAACCTCATAAATTTTACTAAAGGTTTAGTGAAAAATTTAAAGTTAATTTTTAAAAATGTAATTACAAATTTATTTTATCTCCTGTTATCTCTTATAATTATCTAACTTCATAAATTTTTGCAGTTTCACAGTCACCAAATATTTCATGTTTTGGTTATCGCAGCTGCTTTTGTTCATTACCATGGTATATCGGAGATGGCAATTTACAGGTTGTCTATGGGTACATGTTCAGCAGAAAATGCTCCAGTTGACTTAGAGTACTAAATTTATTTCTTCACAAGTCAATTTTGAGGGAAATCGCCTGAGTGGATGAAAATTTCATTTGCCTTATTTTGTTGAATATTACATTTTGTAAAACTTTTATACTATTTCATGTATAAAAGTGATCAATTTTTATCTAGAGTATTTTTATAGCAATATGTGTGTGATATACATATGTACTTGTAATTTGTCCTCACTTAAAGAATCTGTGATAGCATTTTATCGTTGCAAAGCTGTATTTTTTATGGATTGTTATTGTAACTAATTTGTTAAATGTTCAGAAGCATAAAGCTTACTAAAATTAAAAAAGGTATGAAACCTAATTTATATATTCATATTAGTCTTTTTTTTTTTTTTTTTTTTTTTTAAATAATAATAGGGCTTTATCTATGTCAACTTCTTTAACATTCTTCATGATTTAGTAAGGTATAATGAAATATGCAACATAGTTAAATTCAAATTTTTGTGTAGTTTCAAAGACTATCATATTATCAACTAATATCAACAATCTTATATATATATATTGTTGTTTAATTGACTTAATCCCTATCTTTAAAAGGTTCATATTGGTGATGAAACTTGAAATTGCTTGCTTTTTTTTTTTTTACACTGCTGTTGACTTTATTTAATGAACAGAATTATCAGGATTATAAATCTTTTGCTTATAAGGATAATGTGCATACTGACTTTGAAAGTTAGTTAAATGTGCTTTGTAAATATTTTATATTATAAATATATAGTGTGTTTATAAGAGATTTTTAAAAATTAGTCCTTTCTGTCATAAATTCTCTATTCTGTCTATGCATTTTATTGTATTTTACCATGTGTAGCTTTAGCAAATATTTCTACATCTGATTTAAAGTTTCCTGTTTAAAAACATTCAATATTTTCCTATTTTTTAAAATTCAATTCAGAGTTTCATTTGACAATATTAAATTTATTTGTTCTTGTACAACTTCTAAAAGAAAAAAATGTCAATCTTCTCATAAATGTCAAAATCAAATTCATAACTTATTCTAATATTTTTCAATGAGTGTGTGTAATTGGGACATAAGTAGCAATTTAAAATACTGTATTTTTGATATTTTTTTTTTTTTTTTTTTTTTCCTTTTTGCTTAATTATTTTTTGTGAGTACCCAAAATTGAATGAATTTATGATTAGTTTTATCAGAATGAAAGTAAATCTAGGTCAGGGGTCAACAACTTTTTTGTTCCTTGAAAGTACAATAATATTTTTAAAATGGTCAAAGGAGCATGGTTTTAGTATATGAGTATGAAAATTAAGATGGCAGGTTTATGTTTTCAAATTTACTTTACTTTGGAATCTCTCTTGTATAAGCATACATATTTTTATAATCAGTAAAACAGTATTTTTCTTCCATTCTTTTGTGATGATTCATTAAAATACCTGAATACAAAAAATTTATTTTAAAATTTAACTTATTTTGCAGCAATTGTTTTTAGGAAATCGGTAATTATAAACAGTTTTAATACCTTAAACACCAACAAAAACAAACATGTTATGCTTATATAATTAAAGCAAATGAGCTCAAGAAAATGTTCTGTACATTAGTTGCTACTAAAATTAACGAGCTTGTTACACGGTAACTAATTACCATTTAGTAACTAATGGATTGTGGGATAGAGAGATTACTAGGTCATAACAGCATGTATAATGCCACATCAGTGCGAGTAAGCTAAAGGTGCCTTGAATACGTGTAGTGGTACATGTGGAGTACTGACCCCTAAACTAGTTCTGCTTGCATCTGGACATATTTATTAGGTATTAACTAGGCACAAATTTATACTTCTTTGAAATTAAAGAATTTTATTTTAAGCATTGAAATTAAAGTCCAGCTTGTACACCTATATGTCATCATACAGTGTTGTATCAATTCGTTACACAAATTGGAAAACAAAGGGAGATCACAATTATTTGTTTCGTAGGAAAATATGTAATTTTTTTATGACAATCAGTATTCACATTTCATATGTAATTTAAAAAATACTTCAATTTAATGTGCTTTTTACGTACTGTAAATGTAATATTTGAGATAAATTTAGAATTATAATATGTCATATTTTTGCACAGTACCTGCCTTGATGGCTCTGAAAATCTTAGTTGCTTTAATATACAGCATGTTAAAGTACAGGGGATATATTTTTGCAGTGAAAATGAAAAGTAATTGTAATAATTGTGAGTTTTTTATGCTACATTTTTTTTTTGTGATAATGTTATTTTTCAATAGCTTATTCTTTATTGCAGAAATTTTAATGATTTTATCTGGATGAAACATAAGAATTATCTGAATGTTTCAACTAATATGAATAAAGATTTCTAAAATTTGAATATTCATTCTCTCTAATATGTTTTTACTCAAAATTATTTTACAGTTTACTAATTTGCAACCATGTCAGAAAAATTCGAATTTAGAGGTTTTGAATTTTCTAAATTTTGCAGATTTAAATACATATTTTCCTATATTCACTGATTTAAATCAGCATTAAAATTAAAATTCGAAATGTTTCTGTAAATATATTTCAGATTATAGAATATCTTATGTGGCCATTCTTAAAAATCCAGTATGTTTTGTGATTGGAATTTTTAATTTAAAATGAAGCATGTATTAATTTGATTCTCCCAGTTTTTTTTATATATATATATATATATATATAATATCAATATATAATTAAGATATAAAAATTTTTAATGAAACAGAATTCTTCTTGCCTTGTGAAGTTTTACATATTTTTACAGAAAAGGTTTTTTCCCTTGTAAAATAAAATTAAAGTACCATTAAACTCTAAATAGTCTTGAAGTTCTTGCCTACATTATTCCCTTTTTCACTTTTACTTATGCTGTAATTTATAATCATCCTCTTTAATGGCATTTTTCAAATTCATCAAGTGTTATGAATTATCTGTTTAGTAATTCATAAAGTTATGCAGGTTCAGTATAATTTATTACTTACTTTGAAGAGGGATATTCTGAGGTGATTGATTTCTATCCATACATGTCTAATATCTGTCAATAGCTAGTGTTTATAACAGAATCCTGCATTTACAGGATTGATAAACTTGATATTATGTGGAATCAAAACAAAATTTGGGTATTTTTTAATGTAGCTGCTTGAATATATTTATCTTTTCCAAGTTAAGTTTTGATGTTGCCAATTTCATTATTCTGTTCCCATAATGTGCTAAATTGATGTGGAATCTGCATAATTGATTTTGTATACATCATTCAGTAAATTACTTTTAAATGTTTTAAATTCTTATATCAATTTATAATTGCAAGTAGAGCATGGTCATTTTTCTATTCTTTGAAGTGTATATTATTGTGTGTTTAAATTTGTGTAGGGACAATAACTTCTTTGGTTAATTTATTTTTTACTTGTGAAATATGTCATTAATCAAGGTAAATTTGTTATATCAAGTAAACTAATATATCTGTATGTTGCTTTGAGTTTAGTGTGTATTAAAAATATTAAATGTTTTCCAGAATTATTATCACTAATGATGTGTAAAGTACAGGTTGGAGACCATTTATATGAAATGTAAAATATTGTTCCCTGTGGTTTGTAATGTAGCTTTTATGCTACTAATCATAAAATTTTTATGGAACTGTCATTTTGCATTGTTCAGTAATGTTTTTCTTTTAAATATAATGCATGCTTATTTCACATAAGATGCATTTTATGCCACTGGTGTTTTTAAGTGTCTTAACTCTATTAACAAGGATGTCTATTTTTTAATTATAGTACTTTCTCACCAAGGGCTGTTCAATAAATATTTGAACTTTGTTTGTATGTTTATTTCTTATTTTTGTTACATATCGGGTAACTAATGCTTTGCAGTATTTATTATTGAAAACACTTAAATGCAATTATTTTTTTTAATTGCTTGTAGAAAAATTAAAAGAAAAACCGTGTGTTTTGGATAAGACTTTTTTTAATACTTTTTCGGAGATTTTTGAAAATATTATATTTTTCTGTTGTAAGCTTCGATTGATCCTTTTTTAAAGCTTGCTGTGTTCATTTTTATAAAATGCAAGTCGATGTGCAAGTTTTACTTTAATTACGTTATTTACTTTCCATTATACTCATAGTATTCGATTTTACACAAACAGCATCTTGTAATCCCAAGTAATTTTGCATTTACTTCTGAGATTTCGTTCGTATCAAAAGAGCACAATATCTGTGAGAATGAAGCTTGGTGCATCATAATAAATTAAGAGACTATATAGATTGCTTTTTATTTTAACATACTATTGTAAAGATTATTAACACTACAAAAGGGATCATGCCGTTAATGGAATATTTGAAATTTATGGAGATCAGTTGACTTTTGCAAAGCACGATTTTTGCTGGTTATGCTCGCCTTTGCCCCCCTCCCCCTTAGAAATATGAAGGGGCCTTAGTAACCTAATGGTTGAGAACTTATGGCTGGTGTTGTTTCTGTCGAGTCCTGATGCCACTGAAGACTAATAGTGGGGCTCATGCACATTAAAATCTGTCGTGGCTTCAAGACGACCCGTTGGCGTGTTGTGGAATTTTGGAGAGATATATGCCAGCGTAAGTGTCCTTGTTACTTGAACGAGGTTCAAAATTATGAAGTCCCTGGCCCTATCCAAGAACGAATATAATAAACAATGATTCATGATATTAAAGAATTCCTCAAGCTAAACAAATATGTTGAGTGGCGCGAGTGACTCTCTGAACAAGTTTATTGTATAAAAATGTGCGTTTACCTTCAAAGTAATTATTTGAAAAGTATGCTTATTTTCTGCTTTTATATTTTTTATTAATTTTTTAACAAGTTTAAGCAAATATTTGTTACAATTTTTCCTGAAATCATAAAGCATTAATTTTAGTATTTCTTGATGTGTGAATGTTTGTTAGAAATTGGATTATACTTGGGCTAGAAATATGCAATACAAATTCCTTAATAGCCTTTTTTTAAAAAAAAAAGAAATAGATTGTTGAAACGCTATTCAAGTACAGTGAATTCTTAAGTTTAAGGGTCTTCAACTATCTAAAAGTCCTATTAATGCAATGTAACCAGACACGGGCTGTATTCAACATTATGTGAATAAAAAAAAAGGTTTGTTGCTGAAATTTTACTTGTTATATAAACAATTTTTGTTTAAATTTTAAAAATGTGGCGAATTTAGGAAATACTATTTTAATACGCAGTTGCACATGTTTTTGCACTCTTATTAAATTTCTTAAGTATAAAAGTGTTTACGTGGGTCATATTTCATAATTTGAATATAATCTTGAAACTTAGTATCTTTGCCCTGTACTAATTGCTAAATTATTCTCATTTTCGTCTGGTATTGCGAAATATGAAATAATGCATTTAATCTCGTATTTTTCACACATGAGGAATTGAATGTTGCACATCACTTCCTCAAAGATTGAAACAACAGTTTAGTTTCTCACTATTTTGGTTGGAACCTTTACGCCCTCAGGTGCTTACCTTTAGGTAGGCACGGGCATCTGTATCCCAAGGGACCCTAGTGATATTTTTCTTTCTCTTGGGGGTTTACTGTCTTTGGTAAACATGGGTGATGCGTCCCGAGAATATCCTAGCGATTCTCTATTTTTGACTCTCCTTGTCAACCATTTTCTTGCCTCCAGACCACAGTCACACGAGTATTTTCTTATTATTTATTCGTTAGTTTGCTCATGATCTTTTCTTTGAACAAAAAAAATTCTACATGAGTAAAAATGATACTTTTTTCGCTGTTGACTTGCCAACCCGAACGTTTGCCGTATGTGGCATCCCGTAAGGAGGAAAAGGGGGTTCAGGGGATGCCTTTTGCGTTTCCTTCAGTTTATGCTTCTCTACAGGCGGGTGGAAGGATTGAGCACACTTCTGTTAACCTGGTAAGTCTTTGCTGGAGCAGGTGGTATAAGTCTCTTTGTGGTTTCTTTGGTATTTCCAACGAGACCCTGGTTTAGGCTTAGTGCTAAAAGTAAGGGGTGTATAGGGTTTCCCGGTGGATCCGATGTTAGGAGAGGGGGGTGCCAGCTCAGGTGTCGTCCTCGTCACTTGACCGTGGTTCAAAATTACGAGGTCCGTCGCCAATAGCCCTCGTGTTGCTTCTAGTGCGACGTTAATAAAAACTAAACTAAACTAATTCCTGGTGGATCCTAAACCCGATGCTGCTAGTTTGTATTCTGGGTGATCTCCAGATTGGCGCCGCAACTGGCGATCGCCAGTTTTCCGGTAACTACCTCCCTCGTTGGACTCTATGGTGGGTGGAGGCATTTCATGATGAATAACTTTCTTCACACCTGGATCCATTTCCTTTGTACTCGGGTAATGACCTTATATTACCTACCTCTCCCAACACCATTGACGACTGTTATTTCCAGTGCTTAACCGTTTGAGCCCCAGAGGTTTTAAAAAAAACACTCTATAGTGTTTTTTTTAAAACCTCTGGGGCTCAAACCGCGCTTTACCTACATGGGTACAATAAAGATCCAAGCAGCGTGATAGCGCTTCTTCTATTTTATGTTCTGCACATATAAGATTTGTTTTCTTTGATTGTTTCGATAAGATTTATTTCTTTCTGCACATATAAGATTTGCAAAACTTCGACAGTCGATAGCACTCCATTAGTGGTCCACAAGGCTCAAAATGTGCTGGGTTTTCTCGACATAAAAACTGAACAGCTCGCTCCTTGGGACTCAAACATTTAACGCCAGCCTATAGAGGGCGAGTGTAAGATGTCGCTCGAACAACCTCCCTCTGTGTCGTAAGCGTGCAAGTTGACACTCGAGAGTAAGGATAGTTAATGTCTGAACAACCAGGTATGTTCATTGTCTGAGAATCAAAGACAACAATATGTTTTAATTAAAAAGATTATTAGCTAAAAGTTTATTATTAAGAAAAGAACAGAAGAGGTGTACGCTTTTCTAAGGATCAAGAAGGGGAGTATTCAACTATGAACTAGGTAGTGGATTGAAAGGAACGAAAAAAAAAAAGTAATTTTCATTTCCCTTTATGCATGCGCTCGGAAGTTATTTGTTTTGAATGACTAAGTGATTAAGGTAGTATTAAATATGAAGTTCCTCTCAAAAAGACGTAAAAATGATTTAGTCGAGCTGGTGTATGAACTAAGTTAAAATATCCCTTCGGACACTATGAATCCAAAAATAAAAAAGAGCAATCATAATTAATAGCGAACACTACAAAGATTTCAAGAAAGAGTCGCGAGATGATAACTGAAGACAAGAAAGCAAAGGGATATGCTGAGACAATTTTAATTGGAGATATTATTAACAGAATTAATAGCATAGCAGAATCCCAAGCACAAGCTGATAGCGGTATTATCGATCCAGAAGTTAATAAGAGTCCTTTTGAACTAAGAAAAAAAATTTTTAAAAGACGTTGACATATTTTCGTTTTAATTTTATTCGAAAGACAAGTCAAACGAGTTGGGCTTTTGGAAGATTGTCAGTCACCTGCTAGGATTCTTACTGATGCGTGTTAAATCTGTCGAAGCTAAAAATCCTCCCATTGGTGTGGTGTGGAAGTTAGGAGAGGGAGGTGCGAGCTCAGGTATCGTCCTCGTCACTTAACTGAGCTTCAAAATTACGAAATCCGTTGCCAATCGCCCTCGTGTTACTTCTAGTATGACGTTAAAAAAAATTAACTAAAACTATTTTCGACCTTCCTTGTCAATCACTTTTTTACCTTTTTTTTCCTTCAATTCTTTCACACGTCTAGATCACAGCTTTTTGGCGCAGTATCGCCAGATGTGGCCATTTAAATGCTATGAATCACTTTTGTTTTTTCTATTTTTCTCACGTCTAGATTGCGTCTGGTCCACAGCTTTACCTTGTTAGGCGCTACATAGCCACATTTGGCTATTGCGCTGTTAAACTCTACCATCACTCTCACTCATTCATATGAGGAGTCTGGACACTGCAAAAAATATTACATAATATTTTTTTAAAAAAATGAGTCCAGAACAAATACTTTAAACGTTTGTGACCGAGAGTCACCCGCGCTTGACAGAGTGAGAACCGTAGTCATAAATAACCATGAGATCACTGCCTTGCTTTGGGCAGCAGCAGTCATATGATAATTTGAGTGTTAGCCTAGACAGGCATTTTACTCCGGTTTCATTTATACATTAAGATAGGAAGTAACAAACAGTTAACGACACGCCGAGGCGATTAATTTGAAGTAGGGAGAGAAGTAAAAGATTTTATTCATATATTTTTTTTGTTGCATAAAAGTAAATATAATAATATATATAGAAATATATATATATATATAATTTTTTTTTGTTTCATTTTTTTTACCAACAAAGTTGTATTATTTTTTTATTTATAAGTATATATATATTACCATCCGAAGATGTATCAGTTTTTGTTTTTTTTTAATTAAATTTTTGTTTTGAAAGTAGAAAGTTTAAGGATAAGGAAGGGAAAAAAATCAAAAAAGAAAGTCTTTTCTGAAGGAAGGATGTAGAACCTGAGATTAAAATCGCGGGCCCAAAAGCGATGCATGAATCAAGGATGATGGCTTTGGGGTGAAAGCTGGTTGAATGAAGCAATTTAGGTTAATTAGTTGGGCGAGGGTATTAAGGTGAAGTGTGTGATGAAAAAAAAATTTTAAGGAGGGTGTAGGGTTAAAATAATTTTGGCATGATTCGTATGGGAATGGGTGGAAGCCACAATTGTGAGCGAAGATGGTTTGAGCCTGTATGAGTGTATTTTCGTGAAGGGTGTTATAAAATCTACGTGAAAGGTAAGCTATGTGTGTTTTAATAAGAGGAATTTTAAGGTCATTGTGTATAACTGAGTTACGAACATACCAGGGCGCGTTGACAATGATTCGTAGGATTTTGTTTTGGAGCTTTTGAATATGGGATTTGGCGGCGTGACCCCAGACCGAGGAAGCATAGAGAATAATGGGTCTAATGACTTGTTTGTTGAGTAGTAATTTATTTTGAAGTGAGAGACAAGAGTTACGGCCAATTAGCGGAATGCAGTTGTTAATTTTCCCCCAACATTTATTGGAGATATTTTGGATGTGAGTCTAGGATCCAAGGTGACCCCGAGATACTTAACTTCGGTGCTCCAGTCAATGTTACAGTTAAATAATTTGAGTTGTTTGGAGGGAAGGGGGCAGTTCCTTTACGGAAGACCAGGTCTTTGGTTTTGGAAGTGTTCACAGCAGTGCGCCAAAGTGTGAAACATTGTTCAATTTTGTTAAGGTGAATTTGTAATTTTTTGCGGGCAGTGTTGATGTTGTTGGACTGGACGAGGATGGCAGCGTCGTCTGCGAAAAGACAGACTGGAGTATCTTGTTTGTGGGAAATCATAAGTTTGAAGGAAGTAGAGGCAAGGAGAAAGGACAGAGCCTTGTGGAACTCCGGCAGATATACTACCTGGTTGGGAAAGTTCATTGTTGATTTTGACTTGAAAGGATCTATTTTTAAGAAATGAGTTAATGATTAAAATTAAGTATGGGGGAAAGTTAAGTTGAATGAGTTTTGAAATGAGTCCATCATGCCAAAGGCGATCAAACACTTTTTGAATGTCTAGAAAAATGCCAATAGTGATTAATTTGTGGTTATAGCCTTCGGTGATCATGTTAACCACACGAAGAAGCTGATGGACCGTGCTATGCTTGTGGCGGAAGCCAAATTGTGCATCAGGTAGTATATTATTCTGCCGGGTGTGATCAAGAATTCTGGCCAGAAATATTTTCTCGAAAATCTTAGAAACTGTGTTGAGGAGGCTAATAGGGTGGTAATTGGATGAAAGGGCGTGGTTAAGGCCTGGTTTGGGGAAAAAATAATTAAAGCATGTTTCCATTGGTTTGGGAAATATGAGTATTGTAGGCATTTATTGAAAATTTTCGTAAGGTGATAGCATTAAGGCTTAAGAATTTGAAGACCATTTTATGGATACCATCACGGCCTGGAGCTTTTCTGTTTTTAAGGTTTTTAATGATGATGACAATTTCAGAGGGGGAGGGGAGTGAATTGAGTTTCTGTGAGGAAGTTGTTTACAATGATTTCAGTTCTTTCAATATGATCGTCGTCATAGGGGGATGGATTTTCTTGGAAGGAGGATTCCAGAGAAAGGGCAGACAGATCTGCTTTATCTTTTTCCGAGTAAACCATGCCATTATAACCGCTCAGGGGGGGGAATAGGTTGAAACTTTTTTGTAAGTTTTTTATTTAAGTTAAAAATGTTATTGTCTTCGGTATTAAGATCTTAAGGAGGTTTTCCCAATTTTGGTTTTTAAATTTAGTTATTTCTTTATGAATTAGGTGTTGGAGTCTATATTAAGTTCTTGTTTAAACGGGGGTAACGAAAATTTTGCCAATTTTTGCGAAGTCGGTTTTTTTGTTTGATTAAATTTCTAATGTAGGGAGGGAGTCTAAGGTGTGGAGTTTTGATAATTTTAGTGGTGCTGGCCGTTTTGATAGCATCCTGCATTTTTGAAGTGAAATTTTGAATAGCGTTACCTATTGAGGGGATATCGTTAATGCAGGGATTCCCAGGAAGTATTTCTAACATGGTCTCTCTGAAACGTGGCCAATTGGTAGTCGTGAGTGATTGGAGGGGGGTGGGGAGGAAGTTATCTAAAATTAATTCAAAAATTACCGGATTGTGATCGCTACTAAGTTCGCTTAAACTTTCGCTATTGCAAATGGGAATATTTTTAAGAATTGCGATGTCAATGATACTGTTCGAGGGGCTATTGTAAGGGAAATGGGTGGGAGAATCAGGGGCTGCGATGGTGAAATTATTTGTAGCGACCATATCGTGAAGGAGTCGACCTGATCTGTTTGACCTTCCTCTGTTCCAGGTTGGATGTTTGGCATTGAAATCGCCAAAAATAATGCCGATGGCGTTATCTGTAAGTATTGATTCAAGGTCAGGGGGAATAAGTAAGTTTTGAGGCGGGTGATAGAAGGAAAAAATGGTGATTTTCTTATTGTTGCGTGTTTTTAGGTGTATAGTAGTGTTCTCCGAAGTTAAAGTATTTTTGATGACTAAATGATGGGGGTGGAGTTTTTAATAATAATAGCTGTACCCCCCCCCACCAGTGCGTAATGCGATCAGAGCGGTGAACAGTGGAATTTGGAATACGCAGGGAGTCGGGAGGATTTAGATGGGTCTCCTGGATTCCAATGATGTCTGGGCTATGATCTGAGATAAAAATTTTAATTTCTTCTATTTTAAGTTTGATGCCATTGGCATTCCAGCTGGCAATGATCAGCGTTGGTGGGCTATTTTGAGATGTATTAAACATTATGACCATATTTCTATAAGTTGAGGGAGTGCGTCGAAAAATAACTCGAATTTCTGACAAGTATCGATTTTTTTATTATTAAGTTTAGATGTGATATTTTTGAAAAGGGCCATTGATTTAATTATTTTTTGATAATTAAAGAGGGCTAGCATCTCTTTTAAGTCATTTGCGAAGGATGAGTTGGGATCTGGAGTTGAGTCTGTGGTATCAGTGGCGGGTGTAGAAGTTTGGGCTTGCGGTGTAATTTTATTAGTATCAGATTCAGTAGTTGTGGTTTGATTTTGTTTAGAATCTCTTGTGCGGCTTTTTTTTTTTGCACGTTCTTCCCAAGCGTTGGTAGCGGGTGGGGGTGAAGGCTTGAAATTTAATGGGTTTTTGGGGCATTCTGAAAAATTGGCAGTGTGGAGACCGCCGCAGTTGCAGCATTTAGGAGGGGAATCTTTTGGTTTCGTACATTGGTTTGAAATGTGATTTTCAGCGCATTTGAGGCAACTTGGAGTACGGGTGCAGAATTTAGAATGATGAAAGAAGGATTGGCATCTGTAGCATTGGTTAGGAATTTCTCTTTTTTTTAAAGGTTCAATTTTAATTTTTAAATAGCCGATGTGATCTATTGTGTATAGTTCGCTGTTTTTAGGATTTTTGGGGACCTGAATAAGAAATAAGGGCATAGCAAGGTTAGTTTTTTTGGATTTCATAATGTGGCAAGTTTCGACGGTCCAGCCGAAGCTGTTAAGTTCATTAATAATAGTAGAAGGGTCAGTGTCTATAGGAAGGCCGCGAATAACATATTTTGATAATTTGTTTCCTGGTAGTTCGTATGTATGGGCTTCAATTTTGTTTTCAGCAATGTGGCGTTGGATGGATCGGTGTGCGTCAATTGTTGTCGGAAATAATTTTAGATTAGTACCGTTAATTTTTCCTACGGTTTTTTCACCAGTTAAAGTATTAATTTTATTTAGGGTTTCAGTTGGGTTTTGACTTTAGTAAGAATGATTGGCGGGATTTTTGGTGCGGTGGGGTTTCCATTTCTTCGATTTCCAGACTGTCAAATTTGTTGGTGAGCGGGATTGCTGAGTCAATGGTATTAGTATTATCGTTTGTTTTTAAATTAAGATTAATATTACTTTCAGTTGGTTTTAAGTTAAAATCATAGTGTTTGGTTATATCCTTCGATTTAACGCGTTTGTGGCGGGTTTTTGTTGTAAAGCCATCATCCGAGGATTCGGGTTGGTTGGTAATATTAGAATTTAAAATTTCGGCGCGAATTTGATTTTTTAGAACTTCTACTTCGGAAGTTAAGCTAGTTTTAAGTGCAGTTACTTGATCTATTTCACATTTTAAGTTATTTTTAATTAAGTTAGTTTCTTCGATTTGTAAGTTAAGCACGGATCGATGTATGATATGGTCTAGCATAAATAAAAAAAATTTTGCTTAGTAATAGGAAGGTTAATCTCAGATTCTGATTCATTTAAAATATTGCAAATCAATTGAGAAAGATAGTCGTAACTGCTAGGGTTAACGAGCGAAATGAGATGTGAACATTGATCGGGAGAAAGAGGAGTAATTAAGCCCAGGCTAGCACTTACCTCATCAGGTATGGAAGCAGGATCTGGTTGAGGTGAGGAAGTATTCAGGGAGCAGTCCATACCGTCAGCCATGACTGTTCAGTCAGTTTCATGCAGTAGTTGAAGAAGTCCAAAAATCAGACGAGAGCCGCCGGTGAGGGGAGAAGAACCCGCAGCCGAGATAACAGCACGCGGGGAAGAAGCGTTGAATATCGTAGATAAAAAAAAAAGTATCACCGCAGAATATAAGAAGAATAAGCTAGGAACAACCAAAAAATCGTTCGTTGTTCTTCCGGAGCAAGCAAAGGTCACATCAAAGAAGTATCAATACGAGCGTAACGACCTCACCGTTCCAAGTCAGAATAGCCCTTGCTTTGGGATCTTCTTGTTGTTTATTGAAAGAATCAGTCGCAAATAACTTTAGATTGAACATTTCTCCTTCTAAGAAAGATATTTATTTTTTCCTTAATCAGTTCAACCGATTCTCGCAAAGTTTAGATATGACAATAATAGATTTTTAAATTGAGGATGTTGTGGGAAAAGATATTTATGTACTAATCATTCCAGACTCAACTCAACCAGTTGATTTATTCTGCTCTCTTTCGCAGCTTCAACGGACTCAAATCTTGTTTCTTTTAATGCAGATTTCACCTGGGGAAACAGAAGTCACATGGCGTAAGATCTGGCGAATAAGATGGATGATTTGTCCTTCCACAATTTGGGTCATTTTTTCCTTAATCTTTAAGGAGTTCAGCAAGAACGTGAAGGTAGCAATGTTGATTAATAGTTTGACCTTCAGGGAAACCAGCTAATGTACACAATCCCAAGAATACCGAAAAAACAATCATTGCTTTGAATTTTGATTTGCTCATTTGAGCTTTTTTGGCTTTCGGGGAAGATGGGCTCTTCCAATGCATGGATTGACGCTTCGTTTCAGGATCTTAAGGGGGCCGCGTAGCCTAGTGGTCAAGGTCGTGGACTGGCGGTTTTCGTTCAGTCGCGGGTTCAATCCTTGGCCGCCAAAGACTCACCGTGTAGACGGGGCTGATGCACGTTAAATTTGTCGGGACCCAAAGTCCTCCCGTTGGCATAGTGTGGATGTTAGGAGAGGGGGTGCCAGCTCAGGTGTCGACCTCGTCACTTGACCGTGGTTCAAAATTACGAGATCCCTAAAGCCCTCGTGTTGCTTCTAGTACGACGTTAATAAAAAGTAAAGTAAAATTGGTGTCTCAAATAGCTATTACTTATTCTCGAAAAGAGACAGTTTAAACGAAAGCAAAATTTAAAAAAACAATAGCACATACAGAAGAAAAAAAGATATGTTTATTAATTTTAAAGAGGTCTTATATTAAGACAACTATAATAATTATAATAATATAGTGTCTCCATGTTTTGATTTTTATTAATAATTTTTTTTCAACTCATAATTTTCAAAGCTTATTAAATAAAAAGGAGGTTAATATTCATTTCATACACGGACAACAAATTATGTGGGCTTATAAAATTCAATTTCTCTAGATGTACTAATCCTCAAAAATCTGGTTTTTAGCTACTTTTGTGTTTATTTTAGCTAATTGATTGGTTGACTTATTAAATTAGCCCTAAGAAGCAACAGAAGGGCTGTAGGGGACGTCATTTTGAACCACAGTTAAAATTACCGAAATAATTGTTCTTTACTGAGCAACACAATTTCAAAATTTTGATGGCAATGCTGTAAGATTTTAAAAAATACCGTTTAATGTCCTAAAAGAGAGTTCGAAAAGATTCGTACTACTGCAAGGCGGTAGTGAGGTTGTTCGTTCCGGTTGAAGTTGGCTCTTGCTCCGTTTTCTGGGAGTTTTTGTCTTTTACGGTTGGTGTATAATCCATCTTACTTTTTGCTCGACAAAGTGGTTTTTCTTATTCTTTTTCAATTGGACTTGGGTAAGTTAACCAAATCTTGAGGGCCGCGGTAGCCTAGTGGTTAAGGTCGTTGACTCGTGACCGGCAGTTTTCGTTCAGTCGTGGGTTCGATCCTTGGCCGCTAAAGACCCGCCGTGTAGCCGGGGCTGATGCACGTTAAATCTGTTCGGGGCCCAAAGTCCTCCAGTTGGCGTGGTGTGGATGTTAGGAGAGGGGGGTGCCAGCTCAGGTGTCGTCCTCGTCACTTGACCGTGGTTCAAAATTACGAGGTCCATCTCCAATAGCCCTCGTGTTGCTTCTAGTGCGACGTTAATAATAATAATAAAAAAAATCTTTTTTATTTCTTCAACTTTGACGGAGACTCAAGCTGAGTCACTCCATATTTAAAATCACGGATATTGATGAACGAGGAGAAGTAACAAATAGAAACATGGCGGATGCAAGAGAGAATAAATATTTTAAAAACCTTAAAAGTGACAAGGAACTTGTATTAAGGCTTGGAGACAGGAAATATTCTAACATTTCAATAATTCTAGAAAATAAACTACAAGAATCTACCATACCCAAAACAAACCCGCAGCTTTTACACGCTGAATTAAAAAGTAAAATCTCAAGACATGCTAATATTAATAACATGTCATTCACACGCAGTGGAAAAATAAAATTTAACACCACAGACCCTGTTTGCGCAACCCAGGTTCTTGGAATGGAGAAACTCATGAAAATATCGGTTAAAGCCAGCCTTGTATGGGAAGGATTCACATCCCGTTTTCTTCTCCACCAAATTCCGACAGACATACCTATAGAAGATTTGGCATCTGAAATACAACTGAGTAACAATATCGAAATTGTTGAAATGCGACGTTTTATTAAATCTGGCAGTAATCAAGAAGTTTCACCCATTTAATTACTATTCTTGGTACAAGTCTACCAGACAGTATTAAACTTTGGTTCATTAATCACCGCATTTAAAATTTCGTAGATAAACCCCGTCAATGCAATAAATGTTTTAGTTTTTTTCATACCTCCAGATTTTGCAATAAACCTGCTATCTATTAATTGTGGACTATCCCATACGGGTCAGTGTACCAATGCTACAAACTGTATTAATTGTAAACAGGATCACCCGTCCAATTTTCCACTCTGCCCCTTCTACATTAAAGAAAAACTGATATTAGAATTAAAATGTACTCAACATCTACCTATAGGTGAAACGAGACGAAAATACTGTGAAACTCATTCTGAAAATTATTCATCTGCATTGAAAATTACAGTACCGAATAAGATACAAGAACTTGGGGAAAAAATTAGAAAATATGGTTGTAAATTTTCAAACAGCCCTCGAGAAACAGACTGTATCTTTATTAGAAACAGTCCAAAAAATGATGGAAACTATGTTTTCACAGCTCTGCAGTATTATGGAAAAACAAAAAGGGTCTGTATCTCCATCCAGGAAAAAAAAAAGCCGGATCAGCGGTACAAAAATTTTATGCTTCTGTTCCGGATGCATCCCTTCATAAAGAAGATGCATCAAATAACAAAGAAATGGGATAGCTAGTTCATAATCTTTAATCTTAATTTATTTTTTTCGGAGGGTAAATAACTCCGGTAACAAAAAAATTGTTTCTCTATCCTCAAGGGGAGGTTTAGAATTTTTTCATTACAACTAACTTTTCCTTACTTTTTATGCTTTTTCTACAATGGAACTGTAGAAGTATACAGAACAAATCCATTTGGTTCAGCATCCCTCCCTTTTCTCGAACAGATATTTGGATTTTTCAAGAAACTTTTCTAAAACCGGATAATAGATTGCATATTCCAGGAAAGACTATTTTCCGACAAGATCGACTTGACAGACCACGAGGAGGATTGCTTATAGCAGTTCCAATGAATCTTTCTGCTCGTCATATCCCTATTCCATTTCCTCAATCATCTGATATCGAAAGTTTAATTGTCTATGTCACTATAAATAACTTCTCTTTCTATATCATTAATTTATATGCATCTCGAGGACAATATTATCTTAATAAAATCCTATTTAGAATCTTTAACCGATCCAATCTTCATTTTTGGTGATTTTAACCTTCATCATCCAATGTGGGGGTCTAATCACACATCGCATTACAGCAACGATTTTGTGGAATGGCTAACCAACTCTAACTTTATTCTTCTTAATACGAAAGCTCCGACTCACAGAAGTACAGTAGGTGCTGCTGCACTCATTGATCTTACCCTTTGCTCTGCCAACCTTTTTGGATGCACCGATACTTATGTTTTAGACAGCTCCTTCAACATTCTCCATTGCCCTATCATCACAGAATTTAATCTTCATAGCCCTCTTCAGCGGAATGTAAAAAAAAGTAAATTGGCAATCAGTGATGAAATAAATTGAATCTACTTTATACAATATAGAGGAAAACAATATCAATCTCTCGGATACTGTTGCTAATATAATTTCAAATAATACTCGAAAAATTAAAATTTCCAATAAATATTTCCCACCTTGGTGGAACTGGGCATGCAACAATTTTTACAAACTCAAGAAGTATTTCAGAAGGAAGGTAATACATAATATTTCTCCTCATCAATGGATTCAATACAAAAAGTATTCCAGCAAACTCAGATTTCATATTAAAAAAGCCAAGAAAATGTACTGGGATAAAATATGTAACAATGTTAGCAATCCAAGAATCTTTTTTAATATACAGTGGCACAAACAATTGAGGATACACCTTACTTTTACTTGATAAATCCAACTTTCAATCAAAATAACACCTTAACCAGAAGTGCAAACGAATTTTTATTCTTAGACATAACAAAAGGTTTAATTAACAGTAAAAATAAAGAAAAATCAACGACAAAATTCTAAAATAAAACTTTTTAAAGGCATTTCAAATAAACATAAGCAGATTTTTACCTCAAAAAATTGAGGATACACAAATGAAATTTTTGTTTAACTACCACTTGATTTCTTTTTGCTTGCTACTAATAATCTAAGTTTGGGAAATTTTATCCTAAACTTTTTCAACTGTTATTTCTGTCTTTTGAAGTTGGTTATGAGAATATAAAACTGTAATTTTAAATGGAAAATGGCTCCTCGGAAAGAGACTAGTATTGATGTAAGAAAATTTATTTTAAGGTTATTTAAGAAGGGAAAATCTTATCGTGAAATAGCGGAAATTGTCGGTAGAAGTCACTCATGTGTCCAGAAAATCATTGGGAAATTTAAACGCGATGGATTAATTCAAAATGAGAGTGAAAGAGGAAGGAAAAGTATTCTGAGTGATGTAGCTAAAAGGCAAATTTTAAAAGATATCAAGATTAATCCTAAACTGAGTGCAGTCAAAATAGCTGCAGAAACTTCTCGAATAATCTGCAGAAGTGTAAGTGCTGAAACTGTGAGAAATGTGATTAGACATGCTGGATATAGCAGTCGAGTAGCTAGAAAGAAACCTTTCATAAGCTTACAAAATCAGAAAAAGCGTTTGAAGTTTGCAAAAACTCATCAGTTGAAGACAGAAAACTTTTGGAAGAAAGTTATATTTAGTGATGAAAGTAAATTCAACATTTTTGGAAGCGATTGTCGTCACACCGTTTGGAGAAAGCCGAACACCGCTTTGGATCCAAAAAATTTACGTCCTACAGTTAAACATGGTGGTGTCTCCGTCATGGTTTGGGGTTGTATGGCTGCAAATGGGGTAGGAAATTTAGTTTTTATAGATGGTATAATGGATCATAAGCTTTATATAGACATACTCCGCAACAATCTTAAAGAAAGTGCACAAAAATTGGGTTTAGATGGAAATTTTATATTTCAGCACGACAACGACCCCAAACACACGGCACGTAATGTCAAAATGTGGTGTCTCTTTCATTGTAAACAGCAATTGCACACACCGCCACAGTCCCCTGACATCAATGTCATAGAAAATTTGTGGGCCACACTAGAAACAGCGGTCCAAAAACACCAGATTAGAAACAAAGCCCATTTAAAGCAAGTGTTACAAGAAGAATGGGATAAAAAATCTCCAGATACTACTAAAAAATTGGTCGAATCGGTACCAAGACGTTTGGAGGACATTATAAAAGCCAAAGGACATGCAACAAAATACTGAAACTGTCTATGCATGTAATATATCGAAAAAATTTCATTGGTGTATCCTTAATTTTTTGAGGTAAAGATCTGCCTATGTTTACTTCAAATATTTGTGAAACTTTTAATTTTAGATATTTTTTTGTTGATTTTCGTTATTTTTACTGTAAATTAACCCTTTTATTACGTGTAAAAGTAAAAATACGTCTTCTATTCTAGTTAATGTGTTATTTTCATTAAAAGTTGGATTTATCAAGTGAAAGTAAGGTGTATCCTCAATTGTTTGAGCCACTGTATTGAAAAAATTATCTACTCAACTGAATCCTGAATCTACTACAAATATTCTTCAAGTTCACAATAGATTTATCACTCACCCTCAAATTCAATCCAACCTTTTTGCTGACTTTTTTCAATCCAACATTATTCTCCACGAACCAATTCCTTTAGATTTTCTCTCTAAAGATAATCTTCTTAATAAACCGTTCCATATATCTGAACTAAGTAAAGCAATAAAAACTTCCAAAAATACTACCCCAGGCGCAGACCAGATCCCTGCTACTGTACTAAAAGGACTAAATCAGAGAGGAAAAACTATTGTTCTCAAATATTTTCAACAATTATTTGATAACTCAAAAGTCCCACAATCATGGAAACATGCCATCATCCTTCCTATTCCCAAACCATACAAAGATAAAACTAAAATATCATCTTACAGACCCATTGCTTTAACTTCGGTTTTCTCGAAAACGTTTGAAAGAATTTTATCCGGTCGCATTACTCATTATCTGACAATTAATCAAAAGCTTAATCCTCAACATTATGGTTTTGTTCCTTTTAAGGACAGTAGAACTGCGACTTACCTTATTCATAAGGCAATAGTTGAGGCTAAACTAGGAAAGAAATATTTCGGGAGAATTAGCCTTGATATAAAAAGTGCTTATGATTCTGTATATATAGATGGCCTCCTTTACAAATGTCTACAAATAGGTATAATGGGACACTCCCGGGATACCCTAGCGATCCTTCTCTATTTTTGACCCTCCTTCTTGTCAACCATTTTTACCTTTTTTTTCAACTTCACGTCTAGACCACAGTTTAATCTTGTTTGGCGCAGCATAGCTATATCTGGCTCTTGCGCCAATAAACTTTACATTCACTCACTCACAGGTATAACGGGAAAAATAGCTCTTTGTATTCATGAATTTCTCTCCAATAGATCTTTTCAAATTCGATGGAGGAACGTTCTCTCAATAGAAAAAAATTCTTTTTAAAGGTCTCCCCCAGGGCAGGGTAATAGCGGCTGGCGGTTTTCGTTCAGTCGCGGGTTCGATCCTTGGCCACCAAAGACCCGCCGTGTAGCCGGGGCTGATGCACGTTAAATCTGTTCGGGGCCCAAAGTCCTCCCGTTGGCGTGGTGTGGATGTTAGGAGAGGGGGGTGCCAGCTCAGGTGTCGTCCTCGTCACTTGACCGTGGTTCAAAATTACGAGGTCCGTCGCCAATAGCCCTCGTGTTGCTTCTAGTGCGACGTTAATAAAAAACTAAACTAAACCCAGGGCAGTGTTTTATCCCCAATTTTATTTACTATCTACATGTATGATTTTTTTGAAACTTTGGATTCTGGAGTGGAATGTTCTATTTATGCTGAAGATATTTTTATTTATTGTTCCCATCACTCTCTTGATACGATATGTCGCAAACTACATAATACCCTGGAAAGAATTACTCAGTGGTGCAATTATTGGAAACTAAATTTAAGTCATGAAAAAAGTACTATAGCAGAGCTTTCTAACAAAAGAATTCATACTTTTCCTGATGTGTTATTGGCTGGTTACCCTCTCCCATGGCAAACCTGTATCAAATATTTAGGAGTATATTTCTCCAAATGGAAACAAAATACTACCATCATGAATCAAATGAAAAATGAAGCTCTAAAAAAATTAATGCCCTTAATGAAATATTTCTTTCCTAATTTAATTAATTAAAAAAATTAATTAACATCATTAATAAATGGTCGGATCATCAACTAAAACCTTTCAATATTATTCAAACCAAAGCTCTCAGAATCACTCTAGCTCTTCCTCAATGGACCCCTAATATCATTCTTTTGAAATTGGCTGGACAAGAATTGCTCTCTGAAAAAATTAGACGGCTGGAGCAAAAAATTTTTATTGTTAAAATATCTAATAGGAAATATTCCCCTATGCATCTGAATAACCAGGGTTCAATAAATCTAGCAATAATGGAAGATGACAAAAAATGTGTTGATCATATTCTTAGAAATTTGAATACCGATAGGGAAAAGATAATCTCAATCCCTAATCTTATCCATTTCACTGATATTCCTTGTTCAATTTATACGAATGAATTCTGCTTTCAAAACAAAAATCTGCCAATCCTATAATTAATAGCTCCTTTAAAGAATTACTAGAACACAGATTCCAAGATTTTTTCATAATTGCTACAGATGCATCTAAAAACCCAAACATTACTTCCATAGCAGGTGTAACACGAACTACTTCCTTTTCTTATAAAATTAATCCAATCAACTCCATCTTCACGGCTGAAGCGCTAGCGATTTGTCAAGCTTTGGATGAACTAACAGAAATGCATAATAAATTGCTCATTCTAACCGATAGCTATTCAGTTTTATCTGCATTACAAAATTTCTCTATCAAATCCCCTAAGGTGATTCATAGTTTGGTCAATAAGATTCTCATTCTTTCTCATTATAATATGCAGTTGGTATTTCTTTGGATTCCGGGTCACTCAAAAATTTATTGGAATGAAATCGCAAGATCTGTAACGGAATTTGACGTAAATATCGACTGGATAGCTTCAGAAGACATCCATGCATACAATTACCATAACAGACTAGCAAAAACTAAAATAAATTTTTACTGCAGCAAATACTTTGAAATTTTGGGGAACATTCCTACCATTGATACTATCTCTAATTGGACAAATAACAGAAGAGAGGAAATTCTAGGAATGCGATGTCTCAGCAAAATGATAATTACTCCTGGTCTTTTAAATAAATTTAATTTGCAGGATAATGCTCTGTGTTCTACCTGTAGTGGGATTAATGATCTGGATCACATTCTCTTAACTTGCGCAAATTATACCTCCCATAGAAACGAACTCTGGAACTTTCTTCAAATAGATTCCTACTGTATTATCACTTTCAGAGATCTTTTACAGAAAGCGGTATTAAATAATAAGAACTTCAGTGTTTTCTTACAGAAAATGAAATTCTTTGATATTTATTAATTTGAAACTTTTTTCCAGATAGGGATAATGGCCCTTGTTGCCCTACATCCCTTCTTCAATCAATCAATCAAATGTCCTAAAAAGAACAAAAGCCAAATTTCAGATTTTTGTTTTGAATTCAGTCTTACAACATAGAAAAAAAGGCAGATTAAGCATCTCTAATAAAGTTTTTCTTCCTGTTTATTGGCGAGACTCTTTTCGATGTGGTAGAAAATCCTTAGAAAAGCTAGAAAAAAAATTATCTTTTTTTGTTAGTTGGCTTCCCATTGATCAACCGTATCCATTATTTGATCTGAATGGGGAAGAAATACTTTCATAATGAAGAAAGTAAAGTATTCTTTTTATTTCACTTAGTATTTATCGACGCTTCACATACATGATTTTTCGTTACAAGTTTTGTCATCGGATTGTTTGATAATTCCACTGCATTTACCTTTGAAATGTATCAACTAAACGGAATTTTAAGTGTTTTCGAATGTATTGGATGAAGAATGAAATAGGTTTGACTTTGTTCCCCTTATGGAATGCGTTATTAACAAAGGTTGATCCATAAACACCCTAAACGAACAAATATCGCGATTTCAAAGCAGTTCGATTCAATATCCTTCATGTTGATCAGATATTAACACTAGAACAAAATAATATTTTGTCAATCATAAAGTTTCTTTCTAAACAAGGATAATTTTATTGAAAAAAATGTTTCCTCTTAGTTTCAGAATAATGATTTAATATATAAGTTTCAGGTAACTGATAGAAATAATATTTTTCACACACACAATTGTTGTTTTGCCAAATTATTTATTACTGCCATCTGTAATAAATAAAGGCATTTGAGTGACATTTTACTTTAAAAAATGTTTCTATTTCACAGTAAGAAATAACACCTGAAACAAATCAAGCAAATATTTCATTTAACCAAGATGTAAATCAATGTAATTGCTATGACCTCAAATGATATCACATATTAATGTGATATCAAAATTTTCCTCCCTCCGGATAATTTCCTCATACGCCCGTAGATATGTAAACGGCCGACTTTCGAAATTCGCTGTGAAGGATCTCAAAAAGTTATCAAATATTGATAATAATGTTATCATTGCTGGCGACGCCGCGCATACTGCTGCCTGACTATGCTTAGGACCCTATCCAGTATGCGAAATGTGACAGAAGTCGCTCCATGAACTATCACTCACCTAACCCAAAACTGTAGATCGGAAAGAAATATTATCTTACATTTATTCAATTTCCCTACGACATCCGAATTCTAAATGAAATTAGTTCGGATCATTTTCCGGTCGTTCTAAATTTAAAAACTGATTTTGCTCTCATTAAAAATCCAATGTAGTTATTCACTAATTGGGATAACTTCATATTCAGTCTACGGAATAAAAACATTCCGTTAGTCAAAATTTCCAGCATTCAAACAAGAGGTGTTTAGCCAACTCAACCAAAACCAAACCGATGCATTCGCTGCTGCCTCAAATTAAAAATCCTTCCCGGCTCCCCCCCCCTCGAAATTAAAGAAAAAATTCCTCAGAGAAATCGAGTACTGAGACTTTGCCAAAGAACTAGGGACCCTAGTTACCGATCTAACTTCTGTACTCTCCAGCATGTGATAGCCTGGGAGACAAAAATATACGTTAAAAAACAATGGTATGAAGTCATTGCTGCTCTTAATCCCGATGATAACGTACTTTGGCGTAAGGCTCAATTCCTTAGAAGACCTCCTCAAAACATTCCGTCCCTAAAGAGCGCAGCCTGCAGTGTAGCGATTCACCCAAATGAGAAGGCTGAGGTGATCGCAGACAGTCTAGAAAATCAATTTTCCCCCAACTAAGAGGTTGAGCAATTTTTTGCCACGCTTGCCGTATCACAGTCAGTAGCATCGCCGCTTGCGGACGAAGAACGGGAGGATGACCGCTTTGCGGCTCTTCCCTTTTTTTACACATCGAAAACACTAAAACTACGAAAATTCTAGAATACATTAATAAAATCCACGCAAAGCTCCCGTGGCTGATGGAATCCCTATTCGCATGATTC
>BMAW01131277.1:63506-81455 GCA_019974015.1 Nephila pilipes
CTCCCAAACCCAAAAACCACCTAAACTCCACACAAAATTAAAAAAACCCCCCCCAACCGCCCGGGGGTTTTTGGACCCCTCGTCCGCTTAGGTCACCCCCCCCCCCCGATATATTCTTTTCTTAACATATTTGCTTAATTGCATGTTCAGAAACTTCTACTTTCCTGACAAATGGAAAACTGCCGTGATAGCTCCGATCCACAAAACCGGATCGGATCCTAACGTTTCTCAAAATTATAGACCAATTCCTTTGCTTAGCAGCATAAGTAAGAATTTGAAATTCTTCGCCGCCTGAATCACCATATTTCTGTGAATAACCTTGTTATCCCTCAGCAGTGTGGCTTATTGCCTAAAAGTAGCACGGTCCATTGAGTCACCGAGCTGATTCACACAGGCTTTGAACAATTACACGCCACGGGCATACTTTTCTTAGACGTAGCCAAGGCTTTTGACAAGATTTGGCACCTTTGCCTAATTTATAAACTCATGCGATTAAATTTTCCGGCAAATTTAACCAAACTTTTATACTGCTATCATAGAACCGTACCTTTCGTTCTCGGATAACGAAAGTTTGCTCCTCCCCGGACCAATCAGAAGATCCATCTCTCAGGATGCTTGCCATCGCTCTCTTCAACCTCTTCGTAAATGACATCCTCCAGATTGCAAAGACACGATGAGCCTTGTTCGCTGACGACACTGCTGTGCTGGCACAAAAGAAGAGTTCGACCGTCGTCATCTTATTTACAACATTATGTCTCCCACCTTAAGCTCTGGCTCATAAACTCTCCTACTTTATAGCAATTTTTTCTCATTTCTCCTTCGTAAACTGGAAGCGTTCAACCAATCAGAACGCTCCATTCTTCCCATGCTTTCACACCCATGCCCATTCCTACTCAATTGGTCTCAGCAGTGGAGTGAAGAGGTTGCCTCTGGACAACTTCCTGCTGACCACGCTGCGATCGGAGGAAGGCTGGCATTGTTCAATGTGGTCGGTACGGCGACCACGAACCTTGTTTTTTCTTGAAGTGGAACATCTCTACACCTTCTTTCTCTCTTTAATTACTTAACATTCTTCATTTACTTATCTCTAAATAACTCCAATGTGGAGGTATTTTCCAAATGTGGGAGGCGTACTCCGTAACTTTACACACCCTCGAATAATCGATGATGAGTCAACGATAATATTTGCGGGTGCAAAGGCAAAACAATCATATATTACACTGGTTTCCCCTCCCACCCCTTTGAGCTGATCGATCGATACTCCCCTCTTTCTCCCGCCCACACGCTAGAAAACTCCTAGTCTGAGTGAGCGACGGCTTGTTGTTTCTCACATGCATTCGTTTACTTAATGGCGAGCTGAAAAAGTTAACCTCTTCACTGACTGCCGTGTTAGTTAATTGCAGTGTTTTCTAAAGCGAACAGGCGTACTAAGTATTTGGATTAAGTGTGTGAACGGTTTCGTACTATGTATTTGGATTAAGTGTGTGAACGGTTTCGTGAGTAGTTTTTACTTCTATAAATTGTACTGTTTTTGGATTAGGTGCGTGTCAGTTTTGTGAGTAGTTTTTTTTTCAATCTAAAGCGTAATGCTATGCTATATTTAAGGTATCCGTACACCTTCGAAGAAATTTTTTTGAAATACATTGATATTTGTTATAAAAATACTTTTTTATGCTAAAATATAACCTAAAACTATGAAAAACACATTTAATAATTTGCTTTTAAATCAAAAAAAAATTTTGGAGTGAAAAACATAGTGAAAATATTTAGTACATAAATTGATTATTAGAATAACGCTCATAACTCAAAAGTAAACAAAAATATCATTATTCTGTAACTTTTATCTTATTCATCATAACATTTTTGGGGGCTGGTACTACTTTCATGAAGAAAATCTTATTACAATAATTTTTATTGTGTTTCGAGTCAAATAACAATGAAAAATCATAAAAAAAAGTTACAACAATACATGATTTACACCTTTGTTACTAAAAATATATCAATTTTATAATCATGAAAGTGGTAGGGGTCCTTAAAAATTGTATAAGGAAGACACTTGCAAAATTTCAATTAATTTGGTTCATAACTTTTTCTGATATCTACGTTGCCATATGTAAATATGTCGAGAAAACTCATTTTGAGAAAAATCAAAAACAAACTTTCAATTGCAATTTTTAATAATAAACATAATAAAATATATTTAAAATGCCCCTGATTTATATATAACACCTTCTTTGCTTTCTAATACATTAATTTTTTTTTCCTAAGAGCTCTGAGTATTTTTCGACGCTGCTTTACATTTGGTGTTGAATGACGTGCAGCATCAAAAATTCGACAACTGTCAAGGTGTTTGTAAGATTTTAAGGTAAAATAACCAGGCGTTACATTCAATTTCCTTAAAATTTCAACACAGCCCTTGTACCCATCATTAAACTGTATAACAGCATCCAATGCACCAGATTTTAAAATTTTAAGGCACACGAAAACCTCTTTCGGTACCCTCTGCCAAATTATGCCATTAAAACATTCATTGGCATTCTGTGTCTTACCATGAAGGCACTTTGACAGAAGTTCTTTAGAACACAGTTCTAAATATGTAGGTTTAATTAAATTTAATATATCATTGGATAAGCCATTATATTTTTCTTTGGGCTTTTTGCCGCATGACAGTGCTCGCTGATAATAACACCAGCTATCTTTCCCGATAGGGCACTGTCCATGCATGGGTTTCTTGCCACTCGATGCACAGTGGTACAAGGCCGCAATGACGTTCTGTTGAAGTTTGAGTAGATTGCCTACATTACTTCGAACAGCAATTCCATAGTAATTTTGCAATCTGTCAATAAACGAATCGGTAAGTTTACCTTTACCAGATAAACTTTTATTTTTGGATTTCTGTTTGCGCAATCTCGCACCTACTCTTTTCTGAACATGCCCAATGCATTCCAGTTTAGTTACGCTATCTTTCCCATACGTGTCTTTCACGCTGATGAAGCCTTTAGAATCCCCGTCTCCATAATAGTGTGAATACTTCAGACCTCGTTTCACAATTGATCGTTTGAAGATCCTGTTTGCGCCAACAGCTTCCATCTTTAATGAGGAACCTTTAAAATTGCTTCGACACACATGATATGCTTCAAGCGTCTCGGATACAATACCTTTAGGCATTTTCGAAAGCTTTCTGCAGGTCGGACAATATGATGACATTATTTCAATGTCCACTACTTTGCCAGTGTCGATTGACAAAGCAGCAACACACCCATTCATAGAAGTGTAACCTCTACGCTGCCATGTTCCATCGACAGAAACACCGCATTCAGCTAATTTATTTTTAGATGAATGAATATTCAAAACTTCCTTAGCTGCCTTTTGCATCGACAGTTCACTTACTTCTGAAATCACAGACATAAGTTTATTCTCATGATTGGTGTATGCAGTTTTACTGAGCCTGGGTAAATTTAATGTTGCACATAATTTATATGCAGCAGAAAAACCTTTCCCAATTTGTCTCATGGCATAAACAAATCTTGCATTTATCTCAGGATAGTTTAATGTTTTCTTCGAGCTGGAAAATCCTGTGCAAAAGTCACAATGCTTACATTTTATTGCAAAACTTGAGCACAATCCATACCTCGAGTCTTCATGTAACAGCAAACCATCGTGGAAGCATTTGGGGCAACAAAGTTGTAAAATTGAGCATAGAAGGAGTTCTATGTCAATAATTCTGTTGCCGGTTAGCGGTTTATTTTCATATTCAGCAATTTCTTCATCTAGAATGGCAGAAAGGTTCAATTTTGAAGCACTGGCATTAGCAGTTACAGTACTATTTTTGCTATCATTTTTGGTAAAACCATTACCACGAAATTGTCTTTTTCTTTTAACACTAATTCTCCTTTTTGAATTTCCCATTTTAAACGAAAAAAATTGAGCTTTTCAACAATAAAAACAATCTTAATCAGAAACTTATAAGAATGAGAACAGAAACCAAAACAGATGTAAACAAACAATAACGATTCTCTTTTCTTGCCAGATTCAAGATAAAAATGTATTTAAAAACCTGTTGCCAAATGTATTTTCAAACATTCTGAAAATTCAGATTCATGTGTTAAAATTTATTTATTTTGTACCATTGTACATATAAAAGATATTTCGAAAAATAAAAATGTAAACAAACATTTATTCCAACTTCCTGTCTGCAGAAATGCACTTCCGGTTTCAAAAATCAGCTGACGAGTAAAATTCAAATCCCTGTAACTTAAGTTCTAAATAAGGTATAAGCAAAATTCAAACACTATTAGAAAGAAAAAAGTTTAAAATTTAAACTGATGTTAAAATTAGAAAATCGAAAATTTTGACAAAAATGACGTTTTAAAGGTGTACGGATACCTTGAGTTAGGTGCGTGTGAACACAGTTTTGTGAATAGATTTTTTTTATAATCTAAAGCGTACTGTATTTGGATTAAGTGTGTGTGAAGTTTTGTGTTTTTACTAGCAATCCTAAAGTAAAATCGTAAATAATAGTACTAAAAAGAAATTGAATTTCACTGTTTTGCTGAAACACACAGTAAACGAATTTCAGTTTATTGACACCTTTTTAGTTTTATGAATATAATTACGGACATTATAGTGTAATTATAAAACAAAATGAGCCTTAGGAAAAAATCCAATGAAGCAGAGTTCCACAAAAGAGCGGCTGAAAATCAGCAAAAAGAAAGAAAAAAAAAAGAACTTAAAAAAGTGCCTAATATAACAATTTTTTTTGTTTCAAATTGCAAGTCTACTAAAACTGAACCCTCACATTTCCAAACTTATTCATCCGGTAGGAGTGAAACTCGGAATGAAAACAATAATCAAAAACAACCATCAACGTCCCAGACTCAGTCTGTCACCGACTCTGATACTACTAAGCCTATAACACTTTACACTCTTCTTGACAATGGCTTCGTGCTGGAGGACCTGAATACATGGAATATAAAAAAAACAATGTGTTCAGGTAACCAAAATACTTAACTCAAATTTATATCAAGACATAGAAGCAGATTTTTCTAGTTCTGAACGTTGTTATGAAGGCATCAAAATTAAACGCAAACTTTTTCAACAAAATTATTTTTTGGTGAGCTACCGAGTATAAGAGGAACTGGCTCCTCTGTTCAAAATCGAATGGCCAGTATTTTGTTTCTATTGCCTTCTCTTCCAACCTGAGGGAAAACGAGTGACTTTAGCAACTGGCTCTAACGACTGGAAGAAATCTATCACGCTTACTTCACAGCATGAGAGATCAGACGACCATAGGACAAATGTGTTGATTTTTGTGTTAAGAAAAGGGGACCACTTCAGTCTAGAATGCATCACAAAGTCAAAGGTAAAATATTGGCGAGATTTCCTTACTAGAGTTATCTCTGTAGTAAAACTTTTACTGGCAAGAGGTCTTCGATTCAGGGGCGGCAACCAAAAACTTGGATCTACATCTAACGGGCCTTTCTTAGGATGTCTTGAACTCAACGTGAGTTTGATCAGTTTCTTGCCCAACATCTGACAAAATATGGCAACAAAGGTAAAGGGAGTACAACTTATCTGTCATCTGACGTTTGTAGCGAGTTCATAGACGTAACGGGCAAAAGAGTCTTGTAAGAAATTTTAAAAGACATCAAATTCGCTCGTTACTTTACACACCTTGACTCTACATCCGGCGCTTCCCTCACCGACCAGTTGGTTGTAACACTTATACGCATCTGTCAACAAAACCTGCGCAAATGAACGCCTTGTACGAGTGCTATCGGGCGTCTCATAAAGCTGATGGTATGGAAGAAACAGCTCTCAATTTGAGCTAGATTAAAAAAAAAAAAAAAACTGCCGGGCCAAAGTTACTACAATGCTTTAGATATATCGGGAGTGTACTCAGGTCTTCAGTCGAGAATACGAGAAAAAAATTTCCTTGTTGAGTTTGTACCATGTGCAGCCCATTCCTTAAGCCAGGCTGGTTGTTTTGCCGCGTAAAAAGCTACTGAAGCTTTTGTATTCTTATCTTTTGTACAAGAACTTAACAGTTTTGTTTTTCTTTCGTCATCTATTCATAGATGGAATGTATTAAGCGATCATGCGCAAAGAAACAATGAATAAAAGCTAAAAACTGAACATAGATGTCTTATGTTGAAATCGTTGAGTAAAACTAAATGGTCTGCAAGGGCAGATATTCTCAGAACTAAGTTACAATTCGTAACGAAATCAAGAACGCCCTTTAAGATTTAATTCAAGAGAATACTCAGACACCTGATACACGAGTCACAGCCGAAAGATTCCACAAAACACTAGACAGTTTTCAAACTTCTTTGTTAATGGTGATTTGGGATGAAATCTTACAAAGGGTGGACACAATAAGTGAGATACTACAGAAAGAAAAGTTTGATCTCCTTGGCGCTACTAAGGAGTTATAGACGTTATTATTATTATTATATGTTTTTATCTGAAGAAAGATCCAACTTTGATAATTGCGAGGCAAGAACATTGCAACTAGCTAACATGCCTGAGCCCAGCTACAAAAAAAAAAAAAAAAATCAGAAAAAGGAACTTTTTTTTTCAAATGAGAAAAGAGACCCAGATTTTGAGAGAATGATTCTAAGAGAGAAATTTCGAGCTGGAGTTTCCTTTCCAATTATTGACAATCTTGTAGCACAACTTCATAAAAGAAGGGATTGCTACGAAGCTTTCAAAACAAGATACTAGATAATTAGAAATCTTCATAAAAAAGATGTGACAGAACAGACAAAATACTTGGCTCAAAGACATTGATGAAGAACAGTCTGTGCAAGAGTGTCAACATTTCAAAATGTATATGAAGGTGGAGAAAATAACAACAAGAGAAATCTCTTCTTACAGCAAGAAAAACAAGTTGGAAAGTACTTTCCCAAATTTAGAAGTCGCAATGAGAATTTACTTGACTCTTCCTGTGACAAATTGTACAGCAGAGAGAAAATTTTCTGCCCTTAAAATAATAAAGACTGAAATGAGATCTACTATGGAAAATGAAAAGCTTAACAGTTTAATGTTGCTATGCACTCAAAATGATATTACAATGGAAATTGATTGCAATGATGTCATTAATGATTTTGTAATGATCAAAGCTCGAAGAAAATCTTTGTTATACAAGTATAATGACAGTGATTTAAATAAGGACGTCTAAAAGTAAAAGATAGTAAAGCGATAAGCTTTGAAAAAAATGATAATTAACGAGTTGAAAACAGTTCATACGTTAATGTATATTCTATACTGTAATTGCAAACGATTTCATTAATTACTGTACTGATTTACGAAATGGTGGGTGGTTCGAGATGCCGTAAGGTAAGAAGTGAACAAGAGTGGCCAAACCATGCCACTATCCTTTCCTTACGGTTGCCGGTTGCCAGTCATTGACATGACGGGGTCCATAGGAGGTGGAGAATGGAAAGACTCTCCAAGGAGCAAAAGTAAAGAAAGGGGAAAGTGTAAGAGAGTTAAAGGAAAATCTCTCGCGAACCAAAACTGGTAATGTAAGAACTGAAGGAGAGGGTGCTCTGGAAATGGGAGGGGGGGACATAGCAATTTGAAGTGCCTAGGGCGTCGAGGAGGTTAAAAAAGGCTCTGCTCTGCATCTCCAGCAATATTGAATTTTCTGTAAAGTAAGATTTATTTTGTGAATTATTTTTCTCACAGCACCTCTTTTCGGAGCGACTTTTTCTTTTTACAATATTTGCAGAAAACGGAACGGTATAAACTCGATTTATCAACCTTTTATTTTACGTCAGAGTCAAACATGATTCCACTGCTATAGGATTCCGTCCCCTTGTTCCTTTGCTTTTAAAACTTTTCTTCAAATATTTTTCTCTTGATGTATAAGCACTAGTAACTGCTGGGTTTTAATTTTAATTTTTTTTTTTTTTTTTTTTTTTAGTTTGAGCCATATCCTCCAAGATTTTATGTTAGTGGTTTCGTAGTTTTATCGATTGTGAATTCTTCATCTTTTAATCTGAAAAGAGACAGCTCTAGATTATCGTATTCTGTAGACAAATAACGTATTAATTGAAAACACGCCAAAATTTCATTCGAACCCGGTTTCTTTTATTTGTTGATTCTTTTCTACTGTTTTCATGCTGTCCGTATCAATTGTTTCTTTATTAGAATTAAACCCTACTGCTGAAGATATCATTTACCAAACCTGCTAAGCGGGTTCATCAAGTTGACTCAAAATTAAGTTTTAGCGTTTCCCATACTACTTAGCCATCTTCTATACCCGCATTAAGGTATTTTTGTTCAACTGTTATGCAGAGCATTATGTAAGATTTTTACTTTCATAAACTAGTTAAACGTTGTTGAATACATCTTCAGGAAATGGTCATACAGTTCCAAGGATAACAGCTTTTTTCTATCAAAAGAACTTTCTCATGCCATTTTTCCAGCTTCTATAATTAAAATCTCCGAGCTTAGGAAAAATGAAAATAGTTCTTTCTCTAATATATATATATATATATATATATATATATATATATATATATATATATATATAAAACACATTTATTGAACTCTTTTGTAATTTGGATTTTTCCCAATTCAGCCTACCAAGTCGCAAAGGAGGAAGGTTGGTACCATTAAACTAGTTTAATCCCGCTTATTCGGTCCTCAGCTCGAAATTGTTTTTTGACTTGCTGGGTTCCATATTTTCATTTATTTTTTATTTTTTCATTTTTACATTTCTTTCTGGATTTTTGTCTTTTTAAATATTTTAAATTATTCTTTCATAATATATATATATATATATATATATATATATATATATATATATATATATATATATATATATATATATATAAGATAAAGCGATGAATTTATCATTAAAAAACATAAAAGTAAGAGAACAATTAAAATACAAAATCAACAACAACAAAAAACACATTTATAGAACACAATATTATTATTAGTTTATGTATGTATATATATACATACACACACACACATATATATATGTATGTGTACGTATATATATACATACATACACACATATATATATGTGGGATCTAAGACCTGCTGATCTACCATCCCGGAAGACAGCCATGATGCTCCCAGAGCGCCACCTAGCACTTCGAAAGAGATTCGGAGTAGTGAGATGAGACGTAGACGTAGACGGAGAAGGAGCGAGACGCTGAACAAGACGGTTCAGGAAATTGCGCTGGACGTTAAATCTGTGATTACGCGAGTTTAATCAATTTGTTTTGTGTTTTTATGTTCTGTCCTACGTCAGCAAATAAACTGTGTGTGTGTAATAAGTAGTTATTACTCTGAATCTTTACACACACCACAAGTGGGGGTTCGAACCAACTTAAGCGAATCAAACTTCAGTGTTTAGTTTCGTGACGAAATGACTATTTAAAAGAACTGGATTTGTGTGTGATTTCTGCCTTGGAATACTGTGGATACCCTTAGTGGAACTTTCTTTTATGGACGAAGAATTTCTGTGAGTACAAAAATTATATTTTATTTTCCTTTGTTTCAAAATGTCATTTCTTTCGAGGGCACGAAAGGTCAACTTAATAACTTTAGCAGAAGAATTAGGACTAACTGTAAAGCCCAATGCTAAAGTTTCCGACTTATTTACGTTAATTACTAACGATAAAATTATGACGAAGAATTAACAAAAGATTGTTTGGAAGTAATTACCAATGAACGGCTGGAAAAAAGGAGGAAGGAACTTGAAAAAAGGGAATACGAACTTAAAAAAAATTAGAATTGGAATCAAAAGCTACAATTTCAGACGGAAATTCTGTACCTTTAACTGTACCTAAACTAAATCTCATGAAGTTAATGCCACGTTATGATGTTGAAAACGATATAAGTGTTTACCTTTCATTATTTGAGAGGCAGATAATCCGAATTGCTATTCCTCAAAACGATTGGGTAACACATTTATTACCTTTGCTTCCTTTGGACATAGTAAATATTGCAGCACGCAAACCTCATCCGGAAGCCAACGACTACACTCATGTTAAGAAATTGTTATTGCAACGATTTAAATTGAGTCCTGAACAATTCATATTAAATTTTTTTACTCACAAAAAAAGAATCATCTGCCTCTTGGAGTGATTTTGCATTTGAACTCCAAAATTATTTTGATGAATGGATAACCGGCCTAAATATTCAAACTTTTGAAGAATTATAACAACTTTTGATTTCAGACCAGTTAAAGCAAAAAAATACCTCCAGACGTACGTGATCATCTTCTAGATGAATTACCTAAAATAACATATATTGACGTCTTGGAACAAAAATTAGACGATTATGAAATTGTGTGACGTAATTTCAGAAGAGAAGCAAACAGAAGCGTTCACGATAATGTACTGAACAAAAAACCATTTGTTAAAGTATACGGAAAAATGCTGTCGATTGTTCGTGCTCCGAATAATGATTGTATGCCAAAAAAATAAGTATTGGGGTTATAAAAATGAAAATAATTCAAACATCAAGTGTTTCAATTGTACCTTATGGGGTCATAAATCTGCTGAGTGTAAAAATAAGAAAGACGGGTTAAAATGTTTCAAATGTTTTAAATTTGGGCATATAGCTAAATTTTGCGACCAATCAGAGGTAAATCAAACTTTAGTCTCTAGAATTAATACCTTTACTAAAAAATTAGAAAAATATGTTGAAATTCAAGGTGTTAAAATCAATACTTTATTCGATACTGGCTCCGAATTATCAATGATAAATTATGAAAGTTATATAAAGATTGCATCCCCAAAAGCTATCATTTAACAATGTATCTTAAGATGAAATAAATGGAGAATGTCTTTATCCATTGGGTTTCTTTTATTCTGACATTAAATTTGATAAATGCTGTATAGCAACAGAAATTTATGTGATTCAAAAATTATGTTGTGACATTATTATTGGCCTTGATGTAATTAACAAATTAAATATTACTATAAATGAAAATGGAATCGAAATTGCGGGGAAAAGAAGTACTTTTCATGCCAGTTATGCAACAATTAATTTCAATCGTGTTCCTACTCACAAAACCTCGCCTAATAATATTAAACACATTACGTCGGTATTCCGACTGGCGCCTTGTATTGCTTCCGAAGCGAACGCAAAAAATGAGGTCAACGTACAGCCTGTTGTAACTATAAACCCAAGCGCAGTCCATACGAGCGGTAAAACAACAGATGTTGAAAAAATCGAATATTTTTTTAATCTAGCGAAGGCAATAAATTTGGATGAAGTGGATTTGAGCCACACCAGCGATCAGGAAATAAAACACAATCTCAAACAAGTGTTAGATACTTATACACCGCAGAAAAGAGAAACCCCTGACGTTATGATGAAAATAGTTCTAACAGATGAATCACCTATTCACTCAAAACCCAGACGATTAGCGGCAAACGAAAAAACATTTGTAGATTCGCAAATACAGAATTGGTTAGATGCAGGAATCATTAAATAAAGTGTAAATAGTCCGTTTTCTTCTCCCATAGTTTTAGTGAAAAAAAAGAATGGCGATTACAGACTATGTATAGATTACAGACGTTTAAATAGAAAAATCATTAAAGACTCTTTTCCTATCGCTTTGATGGACGTTATTCTTGACAAATTGACAGATTCGAACGTATTTATTATTCTTGATCTCGAAAATGCTTTCTTTCATTTTGATGTACATCCCGATAGTACTAAATGCACTGCATTTGTGAAACATAATTTTGTTTACGAATTCTTAAAAGTTCCACGAGTCCTAGTGTATTTCAACGGTATATTAATGCAGTTTTTAAAGATTTAATAAAGGATAATACTTTAATCATGTATATGGACGACCTGCTCATATCAGAAAAAGACGAAGTTTTACATAAATTAAAACGTGTCCTTAAAGTGGCATCAGAATACGGCCTTAAATTTAACTTTAAGAAATGGAAACATTTTAAAATTGTTACAGATTGCAATGCCTTTACAATGACAATGACGAAAAAAGACATTTCAGCTAAGATAGCTAGATGGGCACTACAACTCTAGGATTACGATTACGAAGTTGTACATAGATCCGGTAACCAGATGCAACATGTTGACGCATTGAGCCAATATTCAGTCCTCTTTACAACTAGGGCCCAAAATACTCTCACAAACCGAATAGCTACAGCGTAGGATAATGACGACCACATAAAATCGATTAAGTCCATGATACGAAATGATGAAAACTCCGATTTTTTATTGAAGGAAGATATTTTGTATAAGTATGATAAATATGAACAAGGACGAGAATTGCTTGTCGTACCTCAACTTATGGAAGTAGATATTATTCGAAATGTTCACCAACGGGGGCATTTTGCTACAGCAAAAACAGAGAAAATTCTGAAACGCGACTTTTATATTCCCCACTTAAGAGGAAAAGTTGATAGAATTATTGCAAATTCCATCCATTGTATTTTAATAAACAAAAAACGTGGCAAAAAAGAAGGACTACTGAACTCTATTCCGAAAGATAATAAGCCTCTCAATACTTATCATATCGATTTTGTTGGACCCCTACCTTCCACCAACAAAAATTACAACCATATTTTCACGATTGTAGATACTTTCACAAAATTCACTTGGTTTTATCCAGTGAAACCCACGTCATTTTTTTTTCCTCTTCATTTTTTTTTGTGTGTGTTTGTGTATTTGTTTCTTTTTTTTTTCTCTCTCTCTCTCTCTTGTTTTTTTCTTTTAATTGCAGTTATCCTGATGTATCTGTTTCTGATGTCGATCAAGTACATTGCGAGGGCGCAATGAAGGTCATAATGACCGAGACTGTGGGATCTAAGACCTGCTGATCTACCATATCTGAAGACAGCCATGATGCTCCCAGAGCGCCACCTAGCACTTCGAGAGAGATTTGGAGAAGTGAGATGAGACGTAGATGGAGAAGTAGCGAGACGCTGAACAAGACGGTTCAGGCTGGACGTTAGATTGTGCTGGACGTTAAATCTGTGATTACGCGAGTTTAATCAATTTGTTTTGTGTTTTTATGTTCTGTCCTACGTCAGCAAATAAACTGTGTGTGTGTAATAAGTAGTTATTACTCTGAATCTTTACACATACCATACACACACACACACACACACACACACACACACACATATATATATATATTCCGTTAGGAATGTAGAGTAGTTGAATTAAAAAAAAGAGGTGAAGCTATATAAAAAAAATCACAATCATATATTACAGAAAACAACATAAGACGACAGAAGTAATAGAAGTGTACACTTATATACGTTTTAAACACACAAAAAAATCTTCAGAAAATAAATCAACAGAATCTTAGAATTCTAGAATAGTGCTCCCATAAATGTAAATTATTGCTTACTCTTAAAATATCGGAGTTTAAAAAAAAACGTAACAAAACTGAAATTTGGAGAGCAACATATATCATCATCCAGATATCATTAGATGCTCACATTTTATCGGAAAAATGCTGGCACTACTTTTCAGATAATAAGCAAAGCACGTGAGCTCTCAGTCGACAAACTTCTCTTGTGTAGGATGTTAAAAAATATGTGCGCGTGACGTTTATGACATGAGATACGGCTCAATCTGATAATGACCGGAACTCTAGTAACTAAGTAAACATGGTCAAAACGAGAAATACTGTAAACAATACTATGGTGACGGATAATACTACGCCACTAAAAAAAGAAAATTATTAAACTTTCACTAAAAATTAAAACAGATTATGAATGTGATTAAAATCCAATTTTCTTATATATAGAGAGAATTAATTAGATCTTATGCTTAACTCTTTGACTTGCAACTTTTGGATAAAAACACTTTTCTAATTTTTAGTACTCTAATAAAAGTGTGTCTTTTTATATATATTTTGGTTAATAACATTTGCTTACCTTTTTTTTTTTTTTTTTATCTTTACTAGATTCCCTTCCCCTTCAATTTCTCATATATATTCCTAGTTATAATTGGTAAAGGGTTTTTATTTTAGTGACAAATGATGTAAAGAGCGTTATATTTGATACAGGCAAAGGAAAACAACCGTACTTTTAAAAACGTTTTTATTATTAATATCTTGTATTTGGCTGTGCAAAATCCTGCATTTCGCAGCCAAATACGTATGAGAATATTAGCTTGAAAAGACCGATGCGAATGAAAAGCAAACTATAGTAGTGCACAGTTTTCCCTTTGTTGCATAAGTCAACTGAACAAGTTATTCAAAAGTAGAAGACGACACGAGCTAACATATTGTATCATGAGATGAGGAGTTCCCTGTCATTGTACTTCTGACAAAAGCGAAAATTCCATTGCTTGTCCCTAAATTTTCTAAACATGGAATCAAAATTTCATTCAAGTTCATCGATACATTATTTTAAGTTCTGAGGATATCTTTCATGGGGAACACACTAGTGATAGTACAAAGTTTCAGATAGCATCAGAAAGTAAGTTACAAATCGATTCGAAAATAGCATGCTTAAAAAGAATGAAAGAAGTCAAAACTATCTTCGAATAATGTTAAATAGGATACTCTTTTAGACAAAGAAAAAAATGCTTCAACATTTATGGAATTCTCTCTGATTTACTCCTTATTTATACGGTTATGTTGAAAAAATATAGCTATTCAACTCAAAGCCTAATTTTTTTTTAATGAGGATTAACTTTATATTATGAGGGTTTTTTTTCATGAGGACTAACTTTATTTATATAGAATACTTTGAATGAGACTAATATTTCCTCTCTCTAACAATCTTTCTCGGTGAAATGTGACGATAAAATGCATATCTTTTTTATCTTTCCATTTTAAGGCCGAAATTTTCCTAAATTGTTTTATTTTTATTTTACCGGTACTTAAGTACCGGTACCGGCAAATCAAGGGAAATGTTTTCTATTTTTCTTCGCAGTACCACATAATCCTGTATTAGTTTTTTGCAAATAGGCCACCAACTTCGGAATGGTGTATCAATTGTCGATATACAATAAAATGATTCCTCCTTATACAGGGTGTTTCAAAACTCGTGGGCAAAAATTTAAGGGGTGATAGAAAACATTCAAATGAGAAATTTTTACCATACAATGCAAGGCTGAGAGCAAACGGAGAACCACAAGATGGTTCTGTGATCGAAAGCACGAGTTTTCTTACACATCGTCATTTCTACCACTGATTTTCACGGTTCCATTGGGAGTTATTTGGATTTGTAATTCAAAAGATTCTTATTCACCTTTTTTTCTCGAATTTATTTTTCAAACAATCGAATACAGTATGTCGAGTTAAATTTTCTTAACATTTATTTTAGTGAAGTAATAATTATAGAAAATTATATTCAGAAATGCCACTTTAACTTTCAATAGAGGTACAATGAATCACAATAAAAATAAGTTTATTATTTTAAGTATTTCTAGAAATGACAGGAAATTTATACTGAACTATTTTTTTTTAGAATAAAAATGTTTATATGTTGAGAAAACCTTAAAAGGAGCTTTAATACATCAAAAAATGATTTTCCGAAGAGCAACGGTTCTATTGAGAAGTATAAAATTCTTATCTGCGTATATAGTGATAATCAACATCGAAATTTCAAAAAATTATATATTTTAGATATTTTTAAACATGTGCTCATGTGTGTAAATAAAAAATTTTCAAAAAGAATTGTAGTTTATCACTGGTGTATTTCAATGAAGCTGTAACTAATCAGAAACTGCAATATTGGAGCTTTTAAAAAATTCAATAATTTTACAGAAATTAAATATAACATTGAGTACAAGAAAATTTGGTTGTTCTAATATTCATTCAAATCAAACGGTAAGAAAGAATGTTATTGTCACGAAGCACCGATGGCGCCGTCAACAGAACGAGAGTTACAGTGTTCTAAACCCTGTGCTCACAACAGCGAAAATTAAAGTAAAAGTTTTGTTTCATTGTTCTCTGGCTTTCATTATCACTTCTAACCCCTTCTACAATATTCTTTGCTTCCAAAGCAATGTTCTGGAATATTACACTGTAGTATATAAAGGTTTGTATTTTCAGTTTGAGAGAGTTCTCAGCCAAATGAATAGTGCTCTCAGTATGTTAAGAAACTACGTTATTCAGGAATGTGTGTGTATGTCTTCTATTCCACCTGCTATAAAACATCTACGCGATAATATGAATTGAATTTTGTAAAAAAAACTATATACAGTACATGTAAAATTTAACAGCTAAAAGTAACAACGATTAGAAAGATAAAATTGTCACAATGCTATTATCATTCGAGTTTAGTTTATAATAACGTCGCACAAGAAACAATACGAGGGCTATAGGCGACGGACCTCGTAGCTTTGAACCACATTTAAATGACGAGGACAACACCTGAGCAGACACCCCCTCTCCTAACTTCCACACCACTCCAATGGGAGGACTTCGGGCCCCGACATATTTAACGTGCATCAGCCCTTGCTACACGGCGGGTCTTTGGTAGCCAATGATTGAAGCCGCGACTGAACGAAAACCGCCGGTCATGAATCCGCAATCATGACGACTAGGCTACCGCGGCCACATTTATTATCATTCAAATGAACAATAAATACAACACATAAATTAAAAGTTACAGTTATTCACTGATGCTACAAAGGACTCGTCTTGTAGCGGCGTTGGTGCCAGCTCGGTGTCGTCCTCGTCACTTGACCGAGGTTCGTCGCCAATAGCCCTCATGTTGCTTCTAGTGCGACGTTAATAAAACCAAACCTAATAGCGGCGTTGATGTACATTAAATTTGTCGGGCCTCCACGTCCTTGCGTCGGGACAGTGTGGAAGAGTGGGGTGCCATCTCAAGTGTCATCAATTGACTGGGGTTCAAAATGACGTTACCAATAGTCCCTGTGTTGCTTCTAAATAATAATTTTAAAACTCTTTTTATGATCCCTTACAAATGTTGAATAGTTTGTTCTCAGATGTTTGGCGTAAAATTCACAATATTTAAGAAGTACTATAAATACGATTATGAAAGAAAAAAAAAGCAATTATCTGTTTGTTACGCTATGTTTATTAAAAGTATTTATAAAATTCATTTTATAATTATGTTTTATTGATTACTTAAATGAGAAATAGATATTTTTAGACATGAGTATATCGGTGACCGCATTCCTTGTTTATACCTCCAGGATTTAAAAGTTCGAGTTTTTCCTTGTTGACTTAACAGATGAACGTCAGCTGTCGTAAAACATGTGTTCTATAGCTTATTTCGGTTATTAAATAGCGTGAATCATCGTAATCAGCTCCGGATAAAAAAAAAAACGTATAAGTTCAAAGTCGTTGTTTGCTTGACCTTATAAAAATATAAATAAAAAGGATTTAAAAGACGGACTTAAAAAGTATAAAAATAATTTTTTACTAAGATACTTAGGCAATTACCGATAAATTAAGTTTCATAGCTACCTTCTTATACAAGTATGGGATGGTACTTGTATATGGGATCAAAAGAAGTATTAATGATTCTACCTTCTATGAATTAAATGTTATTATATTTTTGAAAAATATATATTTTTATAACTTTTAGTCCAAATTTAAATAAAAGATTGATCTTAAAACTTTTTACTTATATTTATTTAATTCTTTTTAGTCTGAAAGTTTTAGACAAAAAAAAAGTAATTACTTGAGCGATCCGTGTGTGCAAATGTTCCACTAAACTAGATGTTGTTAAGGGCCTCAAGCCCGTCTCTGCTTGAGCATACGAGTCCCACAGTATCGTATTCTCATCGTAATTTTATATGTATGCAACATTTCAGCTGCATCGAGTGACAAGGTTCGCATTTTGAACTGGAAAGAAGTAGTAGCGCATCTTTGCTCTGCCTACCTCTTCTTTCTCTCGCTTCATAAATATTCATCTAAAGTTTTCAAAGGAATTCCAAGCACAGAGAAAGTAATTAAAATTGAATCTTTCACTACACAATATTAAAGTTCCATAGGTCATTTGCACA
>BMAW01131277.1:81465-115309 GCA_019974015.1 Nephila pilipes
CAGATAGCTCGTCTTACACTTCACTCGTATACACGATGAGCGCTTCCTGCTCTTCTCCCAGTTACGGTTAGAATCACAGTTACCAAACTCCTCATTTACAGGTGTCGCGGTGATAGCGCATGCAAGCGTTAACATACCGGCCCCCATTGACATGTTTAAACATTCAATCATTGTATGTAAAACACTATTTCACAAATTACACAAAATTTGAAGATACATATTCAATAATTATCAGCAAACAAGCAAAAAGAACACTATTAAATTACATGAAATCCTCAGTTTAACACAGCACACAATTAATGAATATGGCAATACTTTCAAAGAAATACACTATTAATATTTACAATTATCAATAAGAAAAATACATATGTTTACATATATTATTCAGACACAGGTAATACACAAATTTTTGAGACAGATTTCTTAAATAACCAAATCGAGTTTTTATTTGAACTATACGATTTTTTTTTATCATCTCCAAGGATACACCAATAATTTTACTTAATAGACATTTAAGTGATAGCACCTACATGAAAATATTTAACATAAATATAATCAATAATTAATAAAGTCAATTTAAGATTTTTAGGCATAATAGCAGGATGTTTCTTAGAAAAATTATAACCTGAGTTACCCAAACGTCCTTCAACTCTCATGACTCCATCAGCATCTAAGAACGGATTTAGGGATTTTAACTTACTGTTTGGAAGAACACTCTTGTGTTGCTTGAGACACTTAATCTCAGCTGAAAATTCCTCCTTTTGAACCATTTTAATTAAAACACTTTCTGCATGATTCAGTTCATTTACTTCAAGTGGCCCAGATACTCTATACAAAGGATTTTGTATATTATTTATGAACCTGAAAACATAACTAAAAATACGAAGAACAGTTATATAATTATTACTCAAATTAAGAATACTATGAATAAAATTATTAACAGTCACATTAAAAGCAGATAATTTTTCTTTAAACTCGTCACACTGACAGTTTTTAAATTCTGCTTTCAATTCCTCACATTCTTTGGACACAGAGATTGTTTGCTTTGGATAAACACTGTTATATAGAAATGTGGGACCTTTGAACCACATTCTGTTTTTGACCAATTTATCAGGGTCCACTCCCCGTGAAAGGATATCTGCTGGGTTCTGTTCAGATGACACATGACCCCACTGGTTTATGGATGTGTTCTCTTGAATGATGGCAACTCTGTTTTGCACAAATGTTTTAAGATCCATTGGATCCTTTTGGATCCATGAAAGCACTATCATGGAATCACTCCATAAGAATACTGTTGTTTCCAGTTTCATTGCAGCAAGGACTCTTTTCACTAACTTTGATAGTAAGACTGCAGCACACAATTCCAGCCTTGGGATTGTAAGGCTTTTCACCGGCGATACTCTAGATTTGCTAGTCACCAGTCTAACCATAGTTTCACCAGTAAAGCTGAAAGACTTGCAATAAATCACTGCTCCATAGCAACGTTCTAAAGCATCAGAGAAACCATGGATTTCTATCTGGGTAGCTTTTTCAATCACAATTCGTCTCTCAATATCAATGTTATTGATGTTTTCTAACATAACCAAAAAGTTGTGCCATTCTTGATACTCTGCAGTTGGAAGTGTGTCAGTCCAATCAATTTTTAAGCGACATAGTTTCTGCATGAATATTTTAGCCTTAGATACAATTGGACCAAGCAGTCCAAAGGATCAAATAATCTTGCAATAGTAGACAGCACACTCCTTTTTGTGTATGAGGTCCCAAGCTCCACTTTGACTCGAAAAGAAAAACAGTCTTCCACTGGTTTCCAGGACACTCCTATGGTTTTAGTTTCACTTGGATTTGAGAAATTATAATTTCCATCGACACTTGGTGATAGTTCTGGATGGTTTGTGCACCATTTATGAAGTTGCATTCCAGCCTTTTGCATAATAACTATAAGTTGTTTTTGCAACTCTTGAGCCTCCTCTAAGGTTTGAGTTCCACATAGTACATCATCCATGTAAAAATTATCACGCAACACAGGTGATGCAATGGGAAAATTATTCTCTTCATCAATGGATAATTGTTTCAAAGTCCTCATTGCCAGATAAGGAGCACTCACACTTCCATAAGTAACTGTAACTAACTCATAAGTTTTAGGTGACTCATTGGGCGTATCACTCCACAAAATTCTTTGAAGTTTGTGTTGACTGGGTTCTATGAGTATCATTCGATACATCATCTTCACGTCAGCTGTCAAAGCATACACATGCTTTCTAAACCCTATCATTATCGAAAATAAGTCATCTTGGATGACTCCACCATTGTACTGTAACGAGTTCAACGAATTACCATTAGGGGTCAATGTGGAACAGTTAAATACAACGCGCAATTTTGTACTTGTATTCTCGGGTCTTAACACTCCATGATGTGTGACATAGTACACTACATCGGGTTCTTTTTCTTCAACCACTTCTCTCATGTGGCCAAGTTTCAAATATTCACTCATGAAGCTTTTGTATAACGTTAAATATTCAGTGTCTCTGGATAAACGAGCCCACAGCGATTTGAGTCTTTTGAGAGCAATGTCCTTTGAATTTCCTAAACACGAAGGATCCTCTTTAAGGGGCATTGTGACAATATACTTCCCTTCCTCATTTCTCCGATGTGTACGAACAAAATGTTCCTCACAAATCGCGTGTTCATTACTTTTATATATTTCTGATTCGACACTTTCTATCTCCCAAAATTTCCTTAACGTTATATTTATATCATCTTCTCGGATTAATCCGCAATGAACCTTAGTGTCACTAACTTGATCTACACTACCGCTAGCCACATAACCAAACACTGTATTTTGTAAGAGCAAACGTGAATTTTGCGTATATATTTTTCCAGGCCTCAATAGTTCATAAAAAATTTCTGCTCCTAATAAAATATCTATTTTTCCTGGGACATTAAAATTATAATCAGCTAACGGAATTGAATCTGAAATTTCAACATTAACATCAAGTATTGTTTGGGGAATTAAATCAGTAATTTTCCGAACTATTAACATTTTTAATTCTTTGTGAAAACTTTTGTTTTTATTCGCTATAGTAGTTCTAACGCATCCACTCACATTCATTGAAGAATCATTTAAACACGAGATCAAAGTATTTATTTTTCTTTTTTAAGTTGCAAACGATTAGCGCACTCTGAACTTATTAAACATGTTTGACTTCCAACATCTAACAGACACCTGGCTTCTTCCCAATCATCATTTTTATTTTTAATCAAAACTCTAACAGTACTCAATAAAACATTTTTTGTTTTATTCTTTGCGAAACTGCTAGCTACAATATTTTCATTGAGTTCGCAGGAAGGGGAAACATTCATGGGCAGACGTTTTTTGACCTTCATGGGCAGACGTTTTTTGAGATTTTTTCATTTCTATTTTAGGGTTGTCGACGTTTCTCGAAAAATGAATCATTTTATGATGTGGTTTTCCACAAAAGCAATTTGTACTCGAACATCTTTTAACATAACATTCTGAAGCAAAACATTTAAAGCACAGATTATTTATTTTAAGTATTTCAATGCGATCTTGAACTGACAGCATCCTAAATCGCGGACACAAATATAACGCATGCTTCTCATTTTTACACATAACACATTTATAGTTTTTTATTTCTGAAATAAACACTTTTGAAATCCCTTTCTGATACCCTGAATTATATGGTTTTTGTGTTTTATTTATTATTGGATATCTTTTACTTCTATTCATTGATGACTCATATTTAGATTTCTCTCTGGAAGAAAGATAAATATCAATTTCTCTCGCAAGTTGTTGCGGTTTAAAATACCCTTCACCCACTTTTATTGCTATGTGCGTTTTCAGTTCTTTATCAAGGTCACTAAATATTTTATCCGAAACAATCAATTCACATAACGATTTAAAATCGCTCACTTTTCGCAATTGACAATAATATTCAAAATTAGCAGATAACCTCGACGCGAATTGTACAAAATTTTCATTGGGTAATTTTTGCGCATTGCGAAATTGATTTAAACTCTCTTGCGGGGTGGGTTGGTATTCTTTTAATATTACAGATTTAAGTTTTTCATAATTATTGATATCCTCCTCTTTCATATAAACCATTAAATTTGATACCTTTTCTCCTAATATATTTAATAGTATTTCCGCTTTTAATTCTTCCGGCACATTTTTTGTTTTAAATGCTTTTTCTATTGATTGGAAGAAAAGATTATAAGATTCTACTCGAGTAGGCACAGAAATCGTTAAAGGTTTTACACTTTTAATTAGATTTTCAGTGCTTCTGTTTAAGGTATCTATATCAATTAACTTATATTGACGAGTTTCTTTTTTAAGGTTTTCTAATTGTAATTCCTTTTCTAACTGAGCCAGTTTAATTTTCTCTGATTCTAATTTCATTATTTCTCTTTCTTTAATCGATTTCTTTTCCTCAATAACATAATCAACGATATTTTGAACGAATTCAATGTCAGTAATATACAAGTCACAATTTTCAATAATATTACTTAAGTCAACAACTTTTGCTCCATCAGGAATTATCAAACCTAATTCCTCAGCCACGAGTGTTAACTCGTCTTTTTTTAATTTTTTAATTATAGACATGGTTTTTTTTTTAAATTTCAGCAAAGAAAACACAATAGAGAAATTTCTCTCACCTCAAAAACAGGATCGATGTTTTGTTTTAGTGCAGTCTCTTCTGCACTGATTTGGCACTTTAATCCATAGAAGAATATCACAATATCACACTTAATACGTATCACAAACTGAAGAATATCACTCACTTCTATTCACTAAACACAATATAGCACTTAGAAACTTTTGTTTCATACCGGTACTTGCTCTCCGGCGATTCGGACCACATGAATCTTTCACTACACAATATTAAAGTTCCATAGGTCATTTGCACAATAAACACTCATTTAGTGGACTGTATTAAATATCTCTTTAATAATTCACAAAAGACACCTGCACGTGGTGCCTTCACAGATAGCTCGTCTTACACTTCACTCGTATACACGATGAGCGCTTCCCGCTCTTCTCCCAGTTACGGTTAGAATCACAGTTACCAAACTCCTCATTTACAGGTGGCGCGGTGATAGCTCATGCAAGCGTTAACAAAAATAGTAACGCTGAAGCAAGAATTACTTTTCAAAGACTTGTTTATTGTTTCTCTAGAAAGGCTCTCTAATAGTCAACTGTCCTTCAAAGCGGACAATTAAAATTTCTATGAGTATCAATGGTTATTCTTGCCCGGATACGATGTGAGTTAATGGAGGAAACTTCGATCAGATAACGTCGGCTCTCAATCTCAATAGATCCTACAGACACGCAAATAACCATTTGAAGCCTTCACACTCTTACAATCTTTCCACTACGACAATCTGCTCTTACCTTTCTATTATGCTTCTATCTTTCTGTCCTCGGATTCAGTTCTCTGTCTCTTTTACACGACTTGATTATATTTCTATACTACTTCCCCAAAGCTTACCTAATTTGCGTAACTACGTTTCATTTGGTTAGAAAGAAGCTTTAAGCTTAAATATAAAATCAGAAAGAAACCCCAGATGCGTTAGTGAAGGAAAGGTTCACGAATAGTCCATGTGGCAACATACACACATACGAAAGAAAGTTAAAGAAAAGATTGTAAAGAGTATTGCTAAGCGACTCAGTTCATTTGCATAAAAATAGTTTGTGATGTGATGCAACTTACAAACAAAATTTTTTTGTGGAATCTCGCCCTTTTTTTATTAGTTTATTATCAATTTGTTTTGTATTTTATAATTATATAGCTATAAAAATATTTTGTTCTTTAAATACATTCATCTTGAGGGCCTGTCAATTACTCAGTAATTATGCAGTATATCACCAACAAAAATCACTGACTCAGCGGACTGTATAATAATAATATTTATTCACAATACGAGAACCGAGATTATCTCAACACTCACGGCGACTTCTCGTAGAACACTGAAGAATTACACTTACATAAATGGCGCTTCTAACGTCAACACATAGATGGCGCTTCTGGCGTCAACACACCTCCGGGCCTTGAATGTTACAAACATTCAATATTAAATTTATACTAACAAACACAACTATGAAATACGATGCAACAACACAAATTAAATCAAATGACAAAGCACTGTATTCAAAGATAATAATATTACAGTAATATTCAAAACTTAATAATTAAACACTATATAAGAATTAGATAGTTACAAGTTACCCAATGACAAAAGGCAAAAGTTCACCTTTAGTCATTAGCCTTTTATGAATATCAATTTTATCTTTAAGTGTTACAACTCGGACAATATTATCCTGACCTGGATGGATTTTAATAATCCCTGCTAAATGCCACTTTAATGGGGTATCCTTTACCAAAATTAAATCTCCATCTTTGTTTTCTACATTTCCTTTGTACCATTTAGATCGATTTAAAAGTTTATTTAAATATTCCGATGACCATTTTTTCCAAAGATTTTGAATTAGCTTTCGAACCAATTGCCATATACTAAAATGATTTATAGGAATCTCTGTATAATTAGATTCAGGTAATGCAACTATTGATGATCCAAATAGAAAGTGTATGAGCAGGTGTCAATACCTCAACATCATTTGGATCATTTGAAATGGGGCATAGCGGGCGAAAGTTGAGAACAGATTCAATTTGAATAATTAGGATCAAAAATTCTTCATAACTTAAGATTGTTTTTCACACTGCATGCTTTAAGTGATGTTAAAGGGATTTTGCACTGACTTCCCATAAACCTCTAAAGTGAGGAGTAGAGAGGGAGGATTAAAATGCCAATTTTTACCTTCAGTACTTAAATAAATTTTTATTTCTTCCTCACTCTTACCAACCCGTGTGGTCACTGGATGAAACAGAATAGTCCCACTGTAGTTCAGGGGCCGCGGTAGCCTAGTGGTCAAGGTCGTGGATAGCGGCTGGCGGTTTTCGTTCAGTCGCGGGTTCGATCCTTGGCCACCAAAGACCCGCCGTGTAGCCGGGGCTGATGCACGTTAAATCTGTTCGGGGCCCAAAGTCCTCCCGTTGGCGTGGTGTGGATGTTAGGAGAGGGGGGTGCCAGCTCAGGTGTCGTCCTCGTCACTTGACCGTGGTTCAAAATTACGAGGTCCGTCGCCAATAGCCCTCGTGTTGCTTCTAGTGCGACGTTAATAAAAACTAAACTAAAACTAAACCCACTGTAGTTCATGCATGTTGTAAAAGGTGACTAAAATGGGTACCCAGCGTCTGGGGGTATAGCCGGACACCCTGCCCTTGGGGATTATATCAGACCTCAGGGACTTTCCTTCTTTAGGTTGGTTGGGGCATTTTGACCCGGAAGCACCCTGTGATATTTTTCTTTTCCATGGGCTTTACTGTTTTTGGTAAACACAGGGGACGCGAACCCGGAATACCCTAGCTATCCTTCTCTATTTTCGACCTTCCTTCTTGTCAACCAATTTTTATCTTTTTTGAATTTTTTCACATGTCTTGACCACAGTCATATCTTGTTTGGAGCAGTATGGCCACACCTGGCTCTTGCACCAATAAACTTCACACTATCATTTTCACTGTATCACTATCATAACTCTTACCCTTAAATAAAGATTTCAGAATCGCTTTTAATTCTCTATGTGCACCCACAAAATTTCTGTCATTGTCACTGAAAAGATCTAATAGTTTGCCCTGCCTAGCAACAAACGTTTAATTGTTGCTAGAAACGCTGCACTTGTTATATCATTTACAATCTCAAAGTGCTAGGCCTTCGTAGTTAAATAAACAAATATAAATACAAACACTTTTTTTCCTAATTATTTCTACCCACGAAGTTTTTTTATCGTGAAGGGACCACAGAAATCAAGTCTTGTTCTAGCAAAAATTCTGGATATGGTCACTCTAGTTGTTGGTAAATCAGCCATCTGTAGCCACACAGACTTAGAATTGACCTTTTTATAAATAATACGATTGAATATAATTTTCCAAATTACATTTCTCGTGGAAACAATGAAGAATTTTTTCTCCAGAATTTACTCCTTATAAGTGACAATATTGTTTCAGCACCTGCGTGGAAATAAAGAACTTGGAAATGATTAATAACATCAAAAGTAAAAAATTTTAGGTTTAGTTGGCAGAACCATAGGATGTTTTTGCATTACACTTAAAGCACTGTTTTCCAGTCTGCCACCCACTCTGAGAATTTTCCATCTTTATCCAAAAATGGAGATAAAGTTAAGAGTTTACTACTATTAGGAATAGGAACACTCTTTTCTAAGCACTGAATTTCTGACACAAAGGAAGTCCTTTGATCGTTTTTCACGATGCATAATAAAACAATGGAAAGTTCACTGCTTGTCAACGTTCCACGGGTTGATTCACTGGATGCCTGCTATTATGCAAGAATCTCTCGCACCAAGCCACATCACTTTATCATTCTCGTATAAGATGAACATTCATCGATGACATGTAGAGGTTCAACAATGTTTATAAGCGTACATTTTTCAAGTTCTACTGTCCCAAGACATCTACAATCGGGAAATTGTTAAAAGATTGCAGAAATACATCTCTCGATCGCAGCTCTGGCTCATTAACTTGAAAATTAAAGTTAATGCATCTAAAAGTGCTTGCCTCCTCTTTACGAAAGAACTGTGCTTTGGCAATTCGCCAACTGTCGTCATTTTCGGCCAACCCATCCCCTGTGTTACTCAATATATGTACCTTGGGTTAATTATTGACTCAAAATTTACTTTTGCCCACCATATCCGAGAAGTCCGTAGAAAAGCTATCGGAATGAGCAGAACGCTCACTCGCTTGATTTCTCGTAAGAGCAAGCTGGCGATCCGGCACAAAATTTTGTTCTACAAATCTATCTTGAGACCAATCCTGTTGTATGCCTCGCCCATCTGGGCGTCGGCTGCAACTACTCATCTGAAACGACTGCACGTCTTTTAAAATATCCACCTTAAGAAGATGTTAAATGCTCATTGGTTTGTAAGGAACGTAGTTCTGCACAAAGATTTAAAAATTGAATCTATTCTCGAGTTCATTAAAAAACAATCATTTACCTTTTTCAACAGGATCCCTCAAATTCCTAATGAATTGCTTCAAAATTTACCTGCGTATGATGCAACCATTACATCATCGTAAAAAAGACCGAGGGCCACACTCGGCTACCTTTACCAACACTTTCCAGTCTTAAAAAGGTTGAGAAATTTTGAAGTAATTCTTCAGTGATATCCTGCACGTTTTTAATTTTTCAGGACTTCACCTCATTAATTGCAAACCACGCACGGCTATATTGGGCCTCACGTATTACTGTCGATCACTTTCCTAAGTTTTAAAATCTTTTTGTCACTAAAATGTAAACGTTTTAAACAATAGTAACCTAAAAAATCGATTAGAAACAATTTTGACCACCAAGAGTAGCTAGTGGCGCTGTTGCATCCAAATAAAATTCTATCATTTCAACCTCATTCTCCTCGCATTTTAAAGTTTTTCCTTTTTAAGCGCATATATTCCTCTTAACTGGCATCGACAACGGCATTTCTGAATAAATTAATTTAATTTTAACTTCTTAATCATTTTTTAAAAACCTCTCAATTCCCCGCGGACGTCAGTGTTCTCGAAGTCGATTTTTCGTCTTCGAACTGAAGTCCCGCCCCCTTTTTGCTTCTCCGCCCAATGATATATATGCTCCTTAGCTTACGGCCACAGCGTCCAATGGCAATGTGAGCTTTCCTAACTTAAACTCCAAGATTGTTTCGGCAGATCCTCACTCTGCCGAAAACCAAGACTTTGTTGCCTTGAACCTAAATTTTGGTAGCTTATTCATAATTATGAAAACTTATTAATTCTACACTTTAACTTTATTTTAATTATGATAAGAGGGTAAAATTTATAATTTAAATAGGACCTCGTAATTTTTGGCCGTTGCCGTTGTCATTATGGCACGTTATTCGGTTGACGAGCTGGGTTCGTTCATAACCATTGATGGGTTAAGAATGAAACATTAATCTCAAAGGGCTTAGAGGTTGTAAATTCAGTAATTTTCGGAAATACCAAAAAAACTTAAATTTAAATCAAAAATCTTGTCTCTATTTAAAATATTTGTGCTAACTTTAGATTTTATATTCAAAGACAAATTATTTATTCCTGATACATAAATATTAGCATTTTCTCCTTTCAATTAAAGTTATCTGCTAACCTTTTGTTCATAAAATTTGAATTTTTTCTGATGTCTAATAAATCTTTGCATTCATGACAATTACCGGATTTATCCTCAATCCAACAAACAAAAGTACAGAGTAAGACCGTTTTTATTTCACTTTAAAGATTACAAGTTGTTTGAAATAAATTATTCTCATGTAAAGATTAAAACACTGGAGCAGATGCGTCCAAGGTCGATTGAACGCTTTTATTTTCACTACTCGTTTCCCACGATATCATCTCTTTATTTATGTTTTGCTCGCGAGGGTAATGGAGACTTAAGTGTTGCCTCTTCTTGGAAATAATGCAAAAGAATTTTTTTTCAGTCAATCACTTTATGATTTCCAAAACAGTTAAAACAAAATTTATTAGACTTCACCAGCTCATCTTTATCACTCACCAACATACTTTTATAAAAAGGGCACTTATACAAGGGATGAATTTCATCGCAAGCTAAAATATATTTAGTATTTTTTATATCAGTTAGAAAAACTTTCAACACATTTCTGGAATTACTATTTTTATTACTCAACTTAGTATCATGAACCACAGGTTTTTCCTTTGATGTATAATATAAATCAATCTCTTTAGACAGTTTAGTTTATATTAACGTCGCACTAGAAGCAACACGAGGACTATTGGCGACGGACCTCGTAATTTTGAACCACGGTCAAGTGACGATCTCTTTAGACAATACTATTGGTTTGAACTAACGATCGGATTGTTTTATATTTATAAAACACTTAATGTTCCGAACTGAATACTTTCCCATCTGAAACCACGTGACTCCCGCCAGAGGACGCTGTTGTTTGGAGTGAGCAGCGTAAAAACAGAACACACTTGAACTTGAACTATGAACTAAGAACGAGAGAGAACGACTTTTGCTTTTTATGTAATCTGTGTTGTGTCTTGTAGTGATGTGTAACTGTAGTAATTAATGTGAATATATAATTTTATTTACAAGGAAGTTGAGAGTCTTCATTTTGAATAGATGATGAGTTTATTTTCATTGCAACTAATAAAGAATTCAAAACACCAGCTCCCCGGAACGACAGAAAAGGTATGTCAAATTTTGATATTCTTAATGAGTAATTATTGACATACCTAATTCTGAAAAAACGAGAAACTTAATTTTAATATTAATTGTTTTTTTGTTTCTTGACATGGCATCCCTGCCGGGATTAGAGCTTGTGTTTTAAAATTTGAATATACAAATATAAGAGATTGAAGTGATATATTTGAATATATTTTGATTATCATATTTGATAAATTTGATAGTTGCAATAAAATGGCCACCGAAAACTCTGAACTCATTCAGTTATGCAAAAAGAAACGCAGAACAATAAGAACGTCAGTTACTAAACTTATTTCTATAATTGAATTAGAAATTCAAAAAACCGAAGTAACTGCTGAAGAGAGCGAAATTGAACTTTATATAGAACAATTAAATGATAAAACCGATTCTCTCAAATTAGTTGATTCTGATATAGAAAGGTTATTGAAACCTGAGGATCTGGATAAAGAATTAGAATCAGCTGAAGAATATCGTGAAAAAATTGTAACCTGGAGATTCAAAGCTAATAAATATTTGCGAAGCTTGAATCAAAATAAAGATATTCACGACCCTCCCAATCCCCCCAATTATTCATCACACGAAAAAGATGTTAAACATCAAATAATCAACGTCAAACTACCGAAAATAATGATCCCAAAATTTTCTGGTAATATAAGTGAATGGCTTACATTTTGGAACTCTTATGAAACGTCGATACATAATAATACATCTTTAGACGACGTTAGTAAATTTAATTATTTAAAAGCCCATTTAACTGGAACAGCTTTGGAAACTATCGGCGGTTTCTCTATTTCTCACGAAAATTATGCTAAAGCTGTTTATTTGTTAGAACAGAGATTCGGTAGAAAAGAAACTTTAATAAACACCCATATGAGTCAGTTATTAGAAATCTCCCCACTTAAGCATTCAAATGACGTAAAATGTTTGCGGCAACTATTTGATAAAATTCAGATTCATATTAGAAGCTTAGAATCATTAGGCATCGCATCAGATACTTTTAGTACTTTATTATCCCCAGTAATTCTAAAAGCACTGCCAAATGATATAGTATTTGAATTTCATAAAGAATTCGGAGGAGAATATTCCGTAAATGATTTAATAGAATTTTTAAACAAGCAGATTATCGCGAAAGAAAAGACGGAGTTATATTTAAAAAAAGAGATTCAAAATACGCACTCTCATATCCCACGAAGTGTTAATACCGTGAGTTGGCAAAAAGCGAAACCAAGTTTCGAGAGGGAAAGGGGAGCAGCAGATGTCAGTCAGTTGTTTGTTTATAATTCCGCAGCGAAATCTGAGTGTCTGTTCTGTGAAGACTCATCTCACACTAATATTAGTTGCGAAGGGAAAAGTTTACCGCTCGAACAGCGCAAATCGATGTTGCTTAAAAAAGGTTTTTGTTTTCGCTGTATCAAACCGGGACACATAAGTTCTTTTTGCAAAACAAAAGTAAAATGTACGATTTGCGGGAAAAGACATGCTGATATTATGTGTTACGAAGAAAATAAACATTTTAAAAAAGAGAATCCCGAATTAAAGGAAGTTATTGAAAATACTACACTTTCGAATAATAGTTGTTCTAGGGAAGTTTATCTTCAGACTTTAATAGTTTATATTAAAGAAAATAATTTGAAACATTTGATTAGGGTTATAATTGATATGGGTAGCCAGAGATCTTATATTACAAAATTTATTGCGGGAAAGATGAACTTAAAGGGGTTAGGTGAGGAAACTGTTAATCATGGTTTATTCGGAGGAATTGTACACACCGAAAAGCATCAAAGATATAATATTAATCTTTCAAATGTTGACGGAAGCTATAATTGTGAATTAGAAGTTTTAGATGAAAAGAAAATTTGTGCTTCCTTACCTAGAATGAATGATGATAATTGTTTGAAACAATTAAAAGATCTAGGTATTTTAATGAGTGATGCAATGATAAATGAGAAATCCTGTCTTTATGAGAAAAATTCAGGCGAGATTAATTTGCTGATTGGAGCCGATTATGCTGGGAAATTGTTAACGGGGAATGTAAAACATCTTTCAGGAGGTTTGGTTGCCGTACACACACTCTTAGGGTGGACTATAATGGGTAAATCTGATATAAAGGCCCCATCTACAAATAGCTCACTGTTAGTATTGTCATTACATGTAAATGATGCTAAAATTACTGATCTCTGGAAGTTAGACACTTTGGGTATAGACGATAGTAGCGAAAAACGCTCTAAAACAGAGACCCAACAACTTGCTTTGAAACATTTCAGAGAAACCGTTAGCAGAGACAATTCTGACAAATATAAGGTGAATCCCCCCTGGTTAGATAGACATTCTCCTTTACATGATAATAAAGAGATGGCCCAAAAAAGACTAAGAAATACAGTTCAATCCCTGAAATCAATAAATTGGTTACATGAATATCAAGAAGTTTTTAATCAGTGGGAAAGAGATGATATCATTGAACAAATTAATCAGAACAATGACATTTCTAAAGGCATAGGTGTACATTATCTGCCACACAGAGCAGTATTTAAAGACACATCAACAACTAAGGTAGAAGAGCCTTTAAATGGATTTGCAATAAAACTCAAAGACTTAATGTTTGTCTATAATTGTGTTTCAAACTTAGGCTCTGTATCGGAGTTCAAACATTTTAGATCAGAATCTCAAAGATTTCTAAAGCCATCTAAATTTGAATTACGTGGATGGAACAATAATTACATTTCTGAGTTAAATGAATTTGTACAAGAAAGCTCAGATTACGAAAAAGAAGTACCGGTTTTAGGTCATGCATGGAATTTGAGAGACGACACTTTGCCTTGTGAACGGATTAAAACAGAAAACGAGGGTGAACCAATAACTAAAAGGAAAATTCTGTCTTTGGGACACCGGCTATTTTATCCCATAGGGTTCACTTACACCATAAAATTAATCCCTAAATTGCTTCTTCAGGAATGCTGGAAATTGGGAATCTCTTGGGATTCAAAATTACCTGAAGATGTCATTAAAGTATTCCATAAATGGAAAGATGAGTCAATTTTCTGGAGTTACTCTATGGAAGCTCTGTATTGGATCAAGAAAGAAATCCCTTGGATGACTTTTGTGACCAACCGAGTTAAAGAAAGACGAAAACTGTGCCCATTGGAATTGTATGGAGAAAACGTCCCCAACAAGGACAAGGTTCCAGATACAACTGAGAATCATCCAGAAGGACTGGATACTCCTAAGAATAATCCAGATGGACTGGATACTCCTGAGAATCATCCAGAAGGACTGGAAGTTCCTGACTCTGCCCCTGCTGCTGCCAGAGCTGGACGGATAGTTCACCACCATCCAGATTCAGTCCATAAAGTGTTGAGTTTCGGTTCTATGTGTCCCAAAACTCAACAGGGGGAGTGTTCCGAACTGAATACTTTCCCATCTGAAACCACGTGACTCCCGCCAGAGGACGCTGTTGTTTGGAGTGAGCAGCGTAAAAACAGAACACACTTGAACTTGAACTATGAACTAAGAACGGGAGGGAACGCTTTTTGCTCTATTATGTAACCTGTGTTGTGTCTTGTAGTGATGTGTAACTGTAGTAATTAATATTAATATATAATTTTATTTACAAGGAAGTTGAGAGTCTTCATTTTGAATAGATGATGAGTTTATTTTCATTGCAACTAATAAAGAATTAAAAACACCAGCTCCCCGGAACGACAGAAAAGGTATGTCAAATTTTGATATTCTTAATGAGTAATTATTGACATACCTAATTCTGAAAAAACGAGAAACTTAATATTAATTGTTTTTTGTTTCTTGACACTTAACTTCTTTATCAAGCGTTTGATATATTTTATCAGATACCACTAATTGTTTTAAAATCTTAAGGTCTGTAACATTTCTTAATTTTAAATAATAATCCCAACTCGTAATCAATCTAGACCCGAATTGAGTTTATGTTTCATTCGCCTGACGTTGTATTTTCCTAAAATTTTCTAAACAAATTTGGGGCGAAGGCTTGAATTCTCTTAACACTGTAGACTTAACCTTTGAATAATCCCTCAATTCATCATCTTTAATATATATATAATAACATTTAGAAGAATTTCCGATTCAAACTTCTCTGAGACATTTTTGGAGATGAACACCCTTTCTAAAGATGAAAAGAAATAGTTCCAATCTTCCAGTCTAGTCGGAATTTTGATCATTAAAGTTCGTATACTTTTAATGAGGGAGTCTAGAAATTCTAAACTTTCATTTTTCTCATTTCATTGGGATTTTCTCTTTTTGATTCTGCACTTAATTTCGCGAGCTCTAGTTCCGTTTTTGCCCTTCTGTTCTTATTTCCTCAAGATCAAATAATCTGATCACTTTTCCTTTCTTCAATAATGTTATTTGCTATACCTTCAACTAATGTAGGATCATTTTTATAACTGTCACTGTTTTTAATTATATTAGTTAAATCTAATATTGTTCTTGCTTTAGAAATATCTAAACTCAGTTCTTCAGCAATACACCTATAATTTCTCTTTTAGCGCTATGAAACATTTTGTTTTTACTTTAATTAATATCACTATAAAATCCACCAACCTCTAAATGAAGATAATCCATTATCAAATGAGAGTAATCCACAAGTTTTGTTTCACAAGGCGTTATCTTTCTACCATGACACTCACAGCTCGAATTTTTTGGTCGACGGTCCAACAAGGGGCCTATCAATAACTCTGTTAATTATACGCATATATCACCAACAAAGAAATACTTACTCAGTGGACTGTATAATATTTATTCCCAAAATGAGTTCCGCGACTTTCTCAACACTCACGACCGCTTCTCGTAGAACTCTAAGGAATTACACTTACATCGATGGCGCTTCTAGCCTAACCACAAAGATGACGCTTCTGGCGTCAACACCTTGCTAGTGTATTTATTTTATTTTATTTTATTATTGATGTACATTATATGGGTAAATACTATTTTTTGCACCCCAAAATAATGGGTTTTTTTTCTTATTTTGATTAACATAACTGTAAATAAGAGATTATCCGTATATTTCCGTTAAAAGATTTCGAGAAGATACACTTATTTGTGTGTGTTGTCATCTTCACACTTTAGTAAATGCATATTACATAACTTTAAGCGATTTGCTTTTTTGAAAGTAATATTACAACTATAGGAAAAGCTAATTAAATTCTTATAATAAAGATGAATGTATCTACTTATAGTATCATGAATAGTTTTTAAAAGAATTAATAATCTTTCCTAGGTAAAGGTTTGACTGAATTGAAAGCGCTAAGAACTAAAAAAACTTTAAAATTTAGTATGTTAGTGAGGTCCTTAATATTCATATTTAAATTTGGCATTATTCTGATCAATTTGTGCTTTATTTGTTTTATTATACAAATATTTCTTGTGACAAAACTGATTAGTGTAGACTACATGAAGAGAAAAGTTTTCATTGCCCAACCCGCTTTGTTAAGTACTAGACACGAGTTATTATTCCAGAACGAAAAAGTGCTGATTTTATAATCCTTGTGTAACATATTACCGGATTGAGTTGTTTTTTTAAACGTATGATTTTTGACTGTATGATACAAAACACTATATTTCATAAATATTCTGGAAATTCTATTTAAGTGATCGTTTTTATGCATACTTCCAAATTTGATTTTTAAAAACATTTTGAATAACTTTGTACACATATGTTTTGTATTTTGACACACATTAGAGATTATTTTTTAAAATCTTTTGTATAGAGCATAAATAGTGCTCCTCGCGTTTCATTTTCCATCATTCCCTTGGAAATCAAAATTTTATTCTAAAAGTCAATAGAAATTCTCAAAAATTAAGAAAAATATAACTTTGAAGGAAATAGTATTATTTTCAACTAGTATATTAATTCATTCATAGCGTAACATTTCTCTATTAAGCTTTTTAAAATTCAATATAGAATTTTGACATGATGCATTTATGCAAAATTTCATCTAATTCTTAGTTATATGAACATCTTTACAGGAGTACGTGAATATATATAAATTCCTCTAAGACCCTGTCTAGTAGGGTTGAGGCGCATGAAATCGACCCGGAGCTCAAAGTCCTGAAGCGTGATGTGGGAGTTTAGAGGAATGCTGACTTATATATGTGTCGTTCTTGTCGCTTAATTGTATTTTAAAATTAAGAAAATTAATAGCCTTAGTGCTCCTTCTAAGAGTTCTGGCAATTGGAATCATTGCATTATCGTATCCTTAAGTTGGAGGGGTATTTCTGGATTCAGAGAGAGCTCTTGCATCCTCCCCTTTCTTTTATTAGGTATGAAAATTTAAGGAGAAATGAGAACTAAGTAGTGAAACAAGTGTACTGAATTTCTTTTTTTTTGCTCTCTGAAATAAAAAAGGATAGTTCACGACTAAAGGAAAATATATATTTGAATGAAAAATTTATTTTCTTAGAGATGTTTTTTGAGACTTCCATCTTTCTTCTTTTTTAGATATTAATTTGGTCACTTATTTCTCGGAATTATAAATAAATTTATCTTCGTTGAATGAAAAAAAATTCATTGTAACAAATTTTCGGGGGAAAGTTTCGTGTAATTTTATTTCTAAAATGTTATTCCCTTTTCATGACTGAGGCATGTTTATAGAAATTTTTCATCACTTAAATTATTCTTTTTTATAATACCATAGTTGACACGTTTTTATAATAAAGAAGTCTAATGTGTGTGGACAGAAACATAATTTTTTTTATTTAAAATTATTAGAGACGTCTATTAAAATACTTTAAACTTTCATGTAGTAACAATTTGCAGGTTTTACAAGAACAATTTTCTTTAATTAAATCCAAGTACACTGTTGTGTGCTCTTAAAGATCTTAAGTAGCTAAATTTGTAAGATGTTTTTATAATTAAAAGTTTTTTTAAAATTACTTATTGAATTAAGATACAGATTAAGATTACATGGAAAATCTAATAATATTGCTTTCATATTGTTTTTTAAAATTAGTTACCAAATTGCTTGCTTTTTTAAAAATTATTTTAGAATTATTAGAAATTATATGATACATTGAAGTTTAGATTATATTTATAATAATATCGCACATTAACGGTTTATTAACCGTACTTTTGAAACAAGGTCAGATTATAGGAACAACACTTGAACAAATATCATCCTTATATTCCGAGACCCATTTTGATTGAAATCAATACTCGAACATTGCCACCCCGGCGACTCGCGATGCTTCCAGGTTAATTTAGACTCTCAATTTTAATGCTGTATTAAGTTATTTTTATTGATTATATTGTTCTCTCGTCTTTCTATATGCAATACTAAATACATCAAATTAATATAACAGATAAGAAAATTTTAATAAGATAGTTAAAAAATAGTTATTTAAAAAACTGGAATTCTCAAATATAATATTTTTAGATCGAGAACTATATTTTAAATATGATTTTATTTACCTAATCCCCCCCCCTCCTTTTGGATTGTTAATGCGCTGAAGTGCAAAAAACGTACTCTGTTCTAAAATATTTCGGGAAAGGGAATAATTTAAGTAAAGTAACACTATTCAATGGATATTGTCATTCGTGCAAAGATTCATTATTACGTGATATAATTGTTTTGGGCATTTTAGATATTTTGTTATAAGAATTGTTACCGCAAGAAAGATAATTAATATTGGATAAATTTATTGATTTAGGCAAAGCAGCCGAATATGCTTCAATAAAAAGGTAAAAAATACACCCTGACATTATTTGTAAAATTAAAAGTTCTGCAGAATCTCTCAAACATTTATTGAATGCAGATAAAGAGTAAATAATTCGATATAAAAACCAACGTTTTTATATGGTGGTAAAGTTTATTAAAGAAAATTATTGAAATATTAGTTAAAACTGTTAGTTATTTTTAACTTTAAAATTTACTTAAAAAGAGACATTTGTGAGCGTATTAAAAAATTCATAATACTCATAAAATCAAAACATGCATTTGAAAGTTTGTAAGGCATTCTATTAAAAAAATAGGAACCAGAATTCAGAAAAAATTATTGTGATAAGACACGGCACCAAATATTGGAATCTTTCTTCCTTGCGAATGATTACTGACTGAAAGTCAGCAACCCTTACTATCTCCCCTTTGTGAGTTTTACGATACCTCATGTGACGTGTGGAGAGTGCCCGGTGTTCCCAGAGGGGGAAAGAAAATTTTTCCTCAATCCTAAAAGCGCCGAGATTAAAGAATATTTTGACTTATTAAATTTATTAAAATATTAGTTAAAACTTGTCGAGAATGTCTAAATATTGCATTGTTAAGCGAGTACGAACGATTCCCAAAATTTCATAGCTCTAGCTTGATGGGAAGTTGGTTAAATTAACGATCGAAAATTTGATGACACACACACACTCACACATACACCAAGTGAAATTCAGAAAAACGTTTTAAATAAGCAGCTTTGTAGATTTTGTGGAAAGTTGCACAAATTTAAAAAGGAATATTATTCTGCATGGGGCAAAGTGTGTTCTAGTTGTGGAACAAAGGATCATTTTTCAAGGTTTGAAGCAGAAAGATGTTGAAACATAGTAAAGTATATGATTTAAATAATAACTGTGCAGAAATTTGGATTAAAAATGTGAAGCATAAAACTGGACATGATATTAAATGTGTGATGTTAATTCTCAAAAAAGAAAGTTCATTTCCAAATAGACCTTAGAGCGTCTGTAAATACCAAAACTATTTGCTAGCGGTGAGTAGTATAGTCTGCACGAGAATGGGCCACTTTTGAATAGTCCACCCTGTGGTCTGAACAAGTTTTCGTATCAAGTGGTCTAAACATCACTGAGCATAAACCACAGGTGCTCTGAACAAGTGGTCTAAACATCCCGTAGCATGAAACCGGTCTAATCATCAGGAAGAAAAACAATTCGATTTGAAACCCTCTCTTGTAAGAGAGTGGCGTATGGCTGTGGATAAAGCAAGTGAGAGAAGTCATGTCGAAATAAGAATACAAGACAGAAGCATTGCTAGCTCGATTGACAAAGCGACAATTTCCAATTGAGCGTGCAATGCTTTTTTTTGTGTGTGTGATTGTGGGTGGAGTGCATAAGTTCTATTCTAACCAGTGAGGGGGGAAAAGCCCACCTCCGAAAGAAGAAACGAAAAACCTTGAAAGCCTACGCAGCGGAAATTAGAGGTGAAAGTGATCACGAATAAGTTTGTGTTTGCCGAATGGATTAATAGCTCGAAGCAAGGTCGAAAATGGGATCGTGAGAAAGAGTGCGATGAGTAAAATGAAAACTGCGTGTTAAATGTGTTCCCAATCCAAAAATATTTACAAAACGTATATTGAATTGACTGCACATATGTGAAATGGACAGAAAAAATCTTATTCTGGTTGCGTTATTTACTTTGGTTGCTGTTGAATACATTTTCATAATAACAAATCACATTGAAGTGATTGAAAATTAATTGACATAACAAATAGCACATGCATCTGTTCGATACACATTGGACGAAAATTGTTTTATCATGAATGTAGAAAACATGGCGAAAATGTTCATGACATACGATATTTCTTTAGTGCTAATGCGTCTTTGCTAATCCCTTGTGTTTTAGGAATCCAACTATCTGAGAAAGAATTTCAAAAAGTGTGCAAACAATGTTCAAACTGAAACATTCTTCGTGTCTACTGTGCGTGGGAGCAACTCAATCAGGCAAGACATTACTAATACGAGAAATGATTTCACGTAAAGCATATGATTATGAATTTAAAAACATTATATGATGTTACAAAGTTTTTCAGAAATGGCTTATGGAAGAAAAAGTAATTGAATTTGTATATGGCTTACCAGAAAAATTCAAAAGCGAAAGTTTAATTGACGGTCTAATGAATGACTTGAAAGAAAAAATTGCCGATTTGTTTACTGTTACAGCGCATTATTCGTGATCTTGATTATGCAAAATTTATTTTGCAGGAAACCGATCGCAAGATTAACTTCTCTCAACTCACAGTATATAATATTACTTCAAAATAACTGTGATGTGGGACAAATTCAGTGTTTCACGAGACAAGTATATGGAAACAAACCTGCGTCATTTATGGGTGCTTACAAAAAGAGCACACAAGGCTTTTTTAACTATTTGTTGGTAGATCTGCACCCGAGAACGGACGAACAATTTAGGCTCAGAGAGAGCGTGTTCCCCGATTCCACTGGAATTTATTAGATTTGTGTACCCTTAAAATGAAGAACACAAAAATGTATTATCATTTATTGAAATTACTACTCAGCGCATCTCCAGCACAAAATAGAGCAATTATATGAACTGCGAACAAAAAACAGTTAAATTGCCTTTGAGAAATCTGTTTAAATGTTTTAGCAGGAAATGTTACAGTGAACATAAGAAAAATTACCAATAAAAAAGTTCCGTTAGGAAAAAAAAAAAAATAATTAATGAACCAAACAGGAAGATTTCTCCTTCTAATTTTACCTATGATTTTAGCAGCATTAGCAGGTGCAGCAGGTAGAGCAATAGGAAACCGAATTTAACACTGACTGCAATGGATCGAAGAATGGCCTTTGTGCCTCAGGAATTAGCACAATCCTACTATACGAAAACATCTGAGATAGGAGTGCATGACATTGAAATAGAATATCTTCTGCAAGAATCAAAATATTCAGATGATGCGAAAGCGAAACTATTAAGCCAACTGTTGATAAAGTATCAACGCGTTATAAATAAGCCGAGACCACCAGTGCGTGTGACTATCGAAGAAACCAAGGATCAAGAAACACTAAAAAGTAATACAGTAGAAGAACCGATTTTACGCAACATCATTCTGTCTGTACCTGTGAACTTCCAAAAGTTCATTCCACTTATAGCAGAAAAATTGAAAACTCGTAGCTATTCATGGAATGAAGATGGGGAATTGACGAAAGTTACAAAAACACAAACGTCATTGATCTATTTTCATATTTGATGAGAAATGTCAAAAAAGGCTTTGAGCCATATGGATTTTCAGTGTTTTGGAAAGGCATAAAAGAGATAAAAGTCCCAACACGATGGATTGGTAACTAGAAGTTCGTGAAAAATCTTGAGTTCAACACAAGTCAATACGAGACCCAAAACGAAACTTCTCCACAAAAAGAAAAGTAAAAACAAAACGCGAAAATAAAATGGACAGAGTATTAAAGACAGCTTACTACGATTACGCAAACCCTGCATCGTTCGGAGGAGTAAAAAAATTGGCAACAAGCACCAAAGTGCCATATCATGAAACGAAACGTTGGTTAATGAGCCAAGACCCATATACTCTTCACAAACCAGTCCAGTATAAATTTTCTCGAAGGACGACGCTTTCGTATGGTATAAATGATTTATGGCAATGTCATTTGGTAGATTTACAACATTTTACAGAACATAATAACGGACTTAGATTCTTACTCACTATCATTGATGTATTCTCGAAGTATGCCTATGTTATACCCCTGAAAAGTAAAACTTCTGTAGATATGAGAAGAGCATTTGAAAAGTTGTTACAGAAAGTGAAGCCAAAAAACATTCAAAGTGACAAGGGCAAGGAGTTCTACAATGCGAAACTGCAATCCTTATTCAAGAAGTATAACATCAACCGTTATTCAATTGAAAGGGATCACAGGGCTAGCATTATTCAAAGATTCAACAGCACTCTATGAAACAAAATGTTTAGGGTATTTACGTATAGAAAATCGTACAAGTATAATGACATTCTACAGTCGCTGGTGAAGTCGTATAATGACAGCGAACATCGTAGTATAGGCATGCCGCCATTAAATGTCACTCGGGATAGAGAACCACAAATCTTCAAAAAATTATATGGGTACACATGGAAAAACTCGAAAATGTTATTAAATAAGGGAGGTTTAGTAAGCATATCAAAAGCGAAGAAAGCTTTTCAAAGAGTATATTTACCAGGGAGGAGTGATGAAGTGCTTAGGGCAGGGATGGCGAACCATTGGCACGCGACACAATATTTTAGGCACACCTCCGATGACAAAGTTCACTATGCATATTAAGAATGAACACGAGTGATCCTACGCTACGGAGTGTTCGGGCGCGGGAAGGAAGAGCGCTCGTTTGTTATTGTAGTTACATCCTGGACTACAATTACTAATGACACATAGCTTGTTTACGCATAGCATAATAGTCAATTTCGTTAAAGATATTCCTATATCTAGTAACACAACGAAAGAAAGAATCTTAGAACTGGCCGGAAATGTAGAAGATCAACAAAAAATTGACATTAACTCCGCTCCCTTTATATCGCTATGTCTTGACGAAAGCACTGACGTCACTAAATCTGCACGTTTAGCAGTTTTTGCTCGATATTGCATAAGAAACGTCATTAAGGAAGAATTAATTGCCATAACAACATTGCTAACAGCTACAAAGGGCACAGATATTTGTACGGCTGTTAAAAATTCGCTTGCTGAGAATGAAATTGATTTGAAAAAAATTGCTTCAGTAACAACTGATGGTGCTCCAAGTATGGTGGATAAAAAATAAATGATTTCATAAGTTTATTTCAAACAGACGTAGGACATTCGATACTTGAATTACCCCTGCATCATTCACCAACAAGCCTTGTGTGCTAAGAGTAGTTTAATTTCTCTGGATAATGTAATGGCGGTAGTCACAAAAATAGCCAATCTTTCATTTCGTCGTAGGTTTTAAATAAGCGAAAGTTCGATGCTTTGTTAAATGAAGTCACCTCTGTGTATAATGGCTTACTGATGTATAATAATGTTCGCTGGTTGAGCCGCGGGAACGTACTTTAAAGATTTGTTGATTGCTTGGAGGAAATCAAACTGTCTGCAAAATGAGGGGGAAATTGATCAATACCCACAGTTGTTGGATGTTATGTGGCTTTCAAACTTGATGTTTTTTACAGACATATGCCAACGTTTCAATAAAATGAACGTGAAGCTTCAAGGTACAAATAAAACAATTACCGTCATGATAGATCTCATTTGCACTTTTGACGCTAAACTGCATGTTTTCACACACACGCACACACACACAAACGGGAACGATATTATTACAAAAAACTACTTGAAAGAACTAGAAACTACTACTAAAGTATTTTCCAAACTTGAAAAAATTATCAACGATTTAGATATACATTAGAAACCAGGCGAAGAAACAGTCACTGAAGAATTTATTTCTGTAATTGATTCTTCAATCAATGAATTTTCAGTGAGATTTTCTCAGTTCAAAAAATTATGGGAAACACTCAAGTTTATTATGTACTTCATTTGATAAGCTGAACTTGTTCCAATTCGATTGGTTGGAAATTGAAAAATTAGAAATGCTGCTGATTGATTTCCAATCTAGTTCAATTTGGATTCAAAAATTTATTCAAACAAGGAAAGATTTGGAAATAATTGAAACAGAAAGATAGACAAGCAAAATAATTAAAAATACCAATGACAAAATTTTGGAAACATGGAATTCATTACCAGACACATTTAACTGTTTGAAGAAGCTAGCTCGTACTATTTTAACCATATTTTTTATCTATCTATGCCTGCGAGTCATTATTTTCGGAGATGAATAACATTAAAGACTCGATCACAGAAACCGTTTGACAGATGACTCCAGTTCAGCATGCATTCTACTAAAAGTAACATCTTACAACCCTAATATAAGTTATTTGTCATCTAATCTGCAGCAACAGAAGTCACACTAATGTTACTTTAATTGGAATTACGCTTATAACTGAGACATTGCAAAATGTTTTTTTTTTTTAAGTAAATATAGAATTTTGAGTTGATAGCATTTAGTATTATTATTTTCCCAATAATCCCGAAGTCAAAATTATTTAACGGCACGTCTATGATCTCATTAAATATTTGTTAGAAAAAAATAGCACGTTGATACACAAAGGTTCGCCACCCCTGGCTTAGGGTGTCGAAAGTACATTCTGCCTATCCAACCACATATGAACTGCTAGATCTGAAAGCAGAAGCTATAAAAGGACGATTATAAGCAAAGGAATTTCAGAAAATATCGAAGCGCTCTGACGATTACTGACGAGTGCTAAAATCGAAAGGCAGATGTAGGAATATTGAATATTACGTCATATGGAAAGGCTTTGATAATAGGTTCAATTCGTGGGTAAAGGTAGCATGGATGAAGTGAACGATTTCCATGTTACGTTACCCAGTAACTCTAGCATGGACTACTTCTCTCAAAATACGTAGGGATCATTCAGAACGAAATTATCGAGGCCAATCATACTAACAGATGAATTTTAAGCTGGCCTATCAGAGATATTCGTTCCCCGAACATGGTTCAACATCGGAAATCATAACCATAAATATTCTATAACATATGAGGAAACAAAGATCGTGGAAAAGGACGTTGTTGAACATGAAATCAGAGTGAAAATCGATCCGGGAATGGCAGATGAGGACGTAATAGAGAAGATTAATCAAAGTATAGAAAACAAATTAGGACATTTTGTCAATTTTGCTTTGGATCAAAAGAATATAAATGTACTAATCGCTCCTAATTATGAACTGCATTTAAAAGCAATTAATGCGCCTAGATTGTTAACTATGTTAAGCTTACCTAGAGAAGATAGAATTATAAAAACATCGGAGAGTTTTGTGTTCAGAAAACCATCAAAAACAAACAGAGACAATATTATCAAAATTATCGTAAGAAATCTAAGGAGACATTTTATAATTCGCGTCACTAGATTTAATCATAAGTATACTGATATGGACAACATGCATCACGATCTTTTTGAACATATTAATTTTAATTTAATGCAAACTGGAATTAGAGGAGCAGCAGATTTTCTGTTTGATTTTAAAGAAGATAATGTAGAAATATTAGTTCAAAGGAATGTGGAACGTGAATTTCGTGGATAGACCTCCTTTGAATGAACTTTTTCTTGAAGTTTTGCAGATAAACCAAAAATTCCGGTGAAAGCGAAAAACGGAGCATTTGGAACTGGAAATGGGATTTTATAAAGATTCAGAACAATTGTTTCGATCTTTTAAAAATCTCGCTTTTAATCATTTAGCAAATAATAAAGTGAAAATACATATACCCTATACATCGCAAGTGACTTTCCAAGATGGATTGAGAGATCTTTTAGGATTGAAAAACTCAACATTACACGGTAGCACTCATATATCCGATTACCAAATGGAATTAGATGGAGGAATCACTGAAATTTACGTCTACAGTGATATTATAGAATCGCACTTTGTGGGGGATACTATTGCTCCTTTACTGCGTATCATTCCTATCATGTTCACGAAAGAAGATCAAATCGTTGTGAATTATCAAAGACCGTTGTATTTCCCTTTGCTCAAAAATTACATTGATTGTATAGAAATCGAGTTGAAAAGTAGTTCTGGAGATGGTACAATTTTTACAAGCGAGAAAACTCTCTTAGTTCTGTCTTTTCGTCGCAGAAAAGTATAAAACTGTAACTTATTATGTGCTGCCTCATTTGGATTCTGACAGTGAAAGAGAATGCATTTAGATCCAAAAGCCTGTGAGAACTGTTACTCTGCACAGGTGAAGGTTGGTGGCGGACAGTATTTTCAAGGAGTGAACCACCAAAGAGGATATGGAATGTTTTCAAGTTTATTCTGATTCATAACTCCAATAGCCATGAAAGCTGGAAAGTATTTAGGTAAACACCTACTAAGCATAGAATCAAAAGTAATGTTAGATGCAGTCTCATGATCATCTCTGAAAGACTCGGCGAAATCATGATTTCATGAAACATCGAAAGATATAAAAGATGATATACTCCGTAAAATCCAGAGTGGGTCAGGTATAAAAAGAAAGAAATCGTACAAAAACCATTTTTCGCAACGTGCCAAGCGAAGTCGAAAGAAATTACAAGAATCAGACATATTCGCGTAATATGGATACCAGAGCTTGTGGTTGTGTGAAAAGTGAATTAAATTGATTCACTGTAAACCCTGTACAATTGTCAACAGAGAACAGCTCATTCCCAGAGATTTTTCCTGTTGCTTCCTTGAGCGATAAGACACCAATTGAATTTTACGTAAGCGGAAGTGGTGAACATAACTTGGATTTAGCTCATACACTTCTTGATTTGCAAGTGAAAATTAAAAAGAAAAATGGAACAGTACTAGTAGCAACTGATCATTTAGATCCTATCAATTATTTGCTGAATACACTATTTTCTGAATGTTCAGTAACATTAATTAAATGATTAGCAGATATCGTCACTGGCGAGCTATGCTTACCGATGCATTTTTGATGCTTTGCTTTCTCCTCGCATCGTTCAAGAATCAATGATAACATCGGGTCTTTTCTATAAACTGCTTCTAAACATGATTCTGTAGACATAACTAATGTCGGTGCTACATATTCCGGTTACCTGAACAGGTATAACTTTTGCAAAGAAAGTAAATTAATAGACATGTTGGGTGCTTTGCATTTTGATTTGGGTTCTCAGAGTAAATGTTTAATTAATTCTGTAAATCTACACATTAAGTTAGAAAGAAATAAAGATTCTTTTGCTCTCATGTCAGTTGTGCAAGTTTACAAAATAGTTATACAACATGCGTCATTTGTTAGGAAAGTGAAAGTTGCTCCCTCAGTTGTCATTGCTCATGAAATAGCGTTAGGCAAAGGTGTCATAAAAATGCCGATTCGAAGAACAGAAGTGAAATCCTTCGCGCTGTCTGCGGGAATGCAATCAATAACTGTTATTTAACTCTAAAAAATTTTTTTTTTTTTTTTTTTTTTTTTTTTACTAGTAAAATTACTTTTTTATTCAAAAATCTCTCATGATTGACTACAGCAACTTAGGACATCATACTTAACACCATCGATGCCACTTCTCATCTCTTCTGATTTCAATTTCAGGATACAAACAAAAATTATTCGCGACAGTAACGCCATCTATGAGCGTGAATATATAACATACTCCCCACCTTGAAACCCCAGGGTTTCAAGAAGTTCACTAACAAACAGTATTACAACCTTTACACAAATTAGTAAAAACACAAGATACACAATAATCGATACATATATGTAAGAAACAATAATACAAAACTCATACTTACAAAATTAAAGATTACACATTAATTATGTTCCATAGGCAATACACAAATTTTTGAAATGGCTCTTTTACAAGTACTAGACTGCGTTTTAATTTTAACAACACGAATTTTTTTTATCATCCCCAAAATAAATTTCAATTATCCTGCCCATAGCCCATTTATAACAAGGCAAATTATCTTCTATTAATAAAACTAAATCTCCTAATTTTACACTATTTTTCTCGAACATCCATTTGGATCTCTGTTGTAATTGACTGAGATAGTGACGATGCCAAAATTTCCACATACATTGCACCAGTCTAGTAATTTTTTGCCATTTTTTGAGATGACTCTCCTTAAAGTTTGTTAAATTAGGCTCAGTTAAAGATGTTAATGACCTGTTTACCAAGAAGTGTGCAGGAGTAAGAACTTCAAAATCGTCCTCGTTAGCTGACAAAGGACAAAGAGGACGAGAATTTAAAATTCCCTCTATTTGAACAATTACCGTTAAGAACTCTTCGTAAGTTAAGTTTATTCCCTTAACAACTCTTTTTAGATGATATTTAAACGACTTTATAGCTGCTTCCCAAAGGCCACCAAAGTGTGGGGATCTTGGTGGAATAAACCTCCACTCAATACCTTCTGCAGCTAAATAGCCTGCCAGCTTTTCATCTGGTTTTTTAACCATTTCATGAAGCCTTTTAATTTCTTTATTAGCTCCTACAAAATTCCGTCCATTATCTGAAAACAACCTTGCACACTTACCTCTTCGAGCCATGAATCTCTTTAGAGCTGCAATAAATGAATTTGAAGACAAATCAGAAACTATCTCAATGTGCACAGCCTTAAAACAAAAGCACACAAAAATACAAATATAAACTTTCTGTAAAGCACCTTTACGCTGAGCTTTACTCTTAATATAAAACGGCCCACAGAAATCGGCTCCAGCACAATTAAAAGCAAAATCTGGAGAAACTCTTTCCTTGGGCAAATTGCCCATGATTTGAGTCGACACAGTTGGTTGGACTTTAAAACAAATAATACATTGATGAACAATTTTTCTACAACTATTACGTCCATTTAGAGGCCAGAATTTTTCTCTAACAAGATAGAGTAACGAAGAAGCACCAATATGTAAATATTTTTATGAAAATGTTCTATTATAATTAGAGTTAACTTGTGACCCTTTGGCAAAATTATTTGATGCTTTTTATTAAAACTCAAATTACTATTACCTAACCGTCCTCCGACTCTTAACAATCCCTCAGAATCCAAGAAAGGATTCAAAGCTTTTAATTTACTACCTGGAGGCACACAGTGTTGGTTTTGGAGACTATTAATATCCTTAGTAAAGGTCTGGGTTTGGACACCTTTAATTAAAAATGCCTCTGCTGCATTCAACTCCTTTGCATTCAGTGGACCTGTTGTCTTCACTGCGCCCTTTAAGTTCTTGACAAACCTGAAAACATAACTTAAAACACGAATGATGTTAATGTAATTGTTACTTATTTCAAAAAGACACTCTAAAAAACTAGGAGTAGTACAAAGAGAAAGGTGAATCATAGAATCCTTATTTAGTTCTGAGTTCTTTTCAGTTCCTTTAACTTCTAGAAGATATTCATCATCTGAAACATCAGGATTGTCCTTGAAGTGTGGCCAGCTACTAGATGACAAGAAAGAAGGTCCATTCCACCAAATGTCTAATTGTTGGATCTTTGAAGGAAAAATACCTCGTGAGATGAAGTCTGCGGGATTCTCAGCAGTTTTAACATAATGCCAATGAAAATCCTTTGTATTCTCTTGAATTTTGGTGACACGATTAGCTACAAATACCTTCAGAGAGCTGGGTGGAGTTTTAATCCAAGCCAACACCACGGTAGAGTCTGAGTACAAATGTATTTCATGAAATTCAAGTTGTAATGATGATATAACCTTTTAAACGTGGAATACTTATTTCCTTGATGAACCACTCGAGATTTGCTGCACAAGAGTGACACTTTAATGTCACCATAACGATATAGATCTAATGTAGACGGCACAACCATACGCATCTTTCAGAAGCATCTCTCCAAAGCCTATAAGGTCAACTTTCCTTAGAAGTTAAAACATGTCGTTCTACAGTTAAATTTTTTAATTGACTCAATTCAGAACTGAATTTTTCCCACTCTCTACTTAAGTGTAAGGGAACTTCATCGTCCCAATCAATTTTTAAAATCCATAATTTCTGCAAGAAAATCTTGGCTGTAATTATCAAAGGTCCTAAGAGACCTAATGGGTCAAACAATCTGGAAATATCAGATAGCATTGTTCGCTTTGTTGCTGGACTCACAATTTTTTGAACACTAAAACAAAATGTGTCCTTTTTAGGATCAAATTGTAATCCTAAGGTTTTTAATGTTGTTGAGTTGGGATTATCAAAATTGTATTCTCGGTCCGACGTTGGAACATTGTGTAACAGACTAGGATTATTTGAACTCCACTTATGAAGCTCCATGCCCGCTGATTTTAACAACAGTATTAACTGGTCTTGTAGTTCAATGGCAGAAGATAAATCCTCGGTACCACTTAGAATATCGTCGACGTAAAAGTCTTTACCAGCAGCGGCAGCTAAAGGATACCTGTTTTGTTCATCCCAACATAATTGTTGAAGTACTCTTGTTGCCAAGTAAGGAACGCACTTGGTTCCGTAGGTAACAGTGAGCAACTTAAATATGCGTAATTTCTCTTCCTTTAAACTTTTCCAAAAAATACATTGTAAATCACACTGATCTGGATGTATCCAAATTTGACGATACATCTTTTTTATTTCGGCAGTGAAAACTACAGAATGTTTTCGAAACCGCAACAAAATAGCGAACAAATCATCTTGGACAACCGATCCTGAATATAAGTTATCATTCAGCCATTGTCCAGATGACGTTGCCTCTGATGCGTTAAAAACCACGCGTAATTTGGTGGTACTACTCTCTGGCCTAAAAACGCCATGATGAGGCATGAAATATTTTGGAGTTTCAGAAGTTGCCTGCATATGCCCCAAATTCTCATACTCTGTTAAAAATTCCCGGTAGAGTTGCAAATACTCAGGATCTCCTTCCAAACGTTTCCAAAGAGAATTAAATCTTTTAATTGCTATGTGCTTTGACTCGCCTAAACATGGGGGCTCTATCTTAAACGGCATTTTAACTACATAGGTTCCATTGTCCTTTCTGAAATGTGTCTTCATAAAGTGATCCTCACAAATTAAACTCTCCTCATCTGGTAATTTATCCCCTTCAACTTCCTCAATTTCCCAAAATTTCCTTAAATTTGCATCCAAATCCTCTATTATTAATCCACAATGAATAGTAGTTTTGTTCTCGATTGGAACACTTCCGGTAGCAACATACCCAAACACTGTATTTTGAAAAGCAATTTCTGAATCCGGAAACCTAATTTGACCCGTTCTCAAAAGTTCGTAAAATATTTGGGCACCTAATAAAATATCCACCTCTCCAGGTTTATTGAAACTCACATCTGCTAATTTGAAATTACCTAATTCTAGCGTATTAATGTCAAATTGCCTGGAGGGTAAATGATCTGTTATTTCCGGTACTACTAATAACTCAATTTCTTTTTCAAAACTTCCACTACCATTCGAAATTTTTGTTTTTACAATCCTATTAACAACAGAAGAAGACTGATTTAATCCGGAGACCACTATGCTTCGTTTTTGTTTTTTCAAATTCAATTTATCGGCTAAACGTTTCGAAACGAAATGACTCATACTACCCACATCTAGTAACGCACGTGCGCTCGTAAATATTCCTAAACTATTTTGAATCATGACCTTCGCAGTACTTAATAAAACCATCTTTTTTGCTTTTACATTTGTTGCAGTGAATGAATGTGTAGTGCTCGCAAGTGGCACATTCGATGGAGAATTAATACTGGGATCGGGATTTTCTATTCGCGGAACAAATACATTTGACCTTGGATTTAATGCTAAGCTTTCATTTTCCGAACGAGCTTCGGTTGCATTTTCTTTTATATGCAAAAGTGTGTTATGCCGTTTTTTACAAACATAACAGTTAGATTTTGAATAACAATTAGCAACTTTGTGATGATTTAAACAATTAAAACATAACTGCTTATTTTTAACAACCTCAATTCTCTCTTTAACAAGCATATTTTTGAATACAGGGCATACATTCAGAGAATGATTTTCATTAGATTTACAGACTACACATTTTGGAGTTTTAACCTCCGATACAAATACCTTTTGTGGACTGTATTCTTTACGATATTTTTGCGACTGAATTACGACTTGCGGCTTTGAGAACACATTACTATCGTTTTTGAATTTTGACGATGCATAAATATCGCAATGCCTAGCCAAATCTGGTGGCACATACCAAGATTCTCCTTGTTTCACGCCAATATGAATTTGTAATTCACGATCTAATGAATCAAATATTTTTTCGGAAACCATAAGTTCACAAACTCCCTTGTAATCATTTACCTTTCTTAATTGACAATAGTAATCAAATGCTGCACTAAGTCGCGAGGCAAATTGGATATAACTTTCGTTTGGGCGTTTTTTCGCTTTACGGAAATTATTTAAAACTTCTTGTGGTGTGGATTGAAATTCTTTTAATACTAATTCTTTTAATTTGTCATACATACACAATTCATCCTCACTTAAATATATCATTAAATTGGTAGCCCTTTCCCCCAAGATATTTAATAGAATTTCTGACTTAAATTGTTCTGGGACATTTTTGGTTTTGAAAGCTCTTTCAAGCGATTGGAAAAATAAATTATACGATTCTGCACGTGTCGGAACTGGTATTGTTAAGGTTTTGACACTTTTTATCAAACATTCTAAACTGGAATTTAAATCGGAATCGCTACTTGTCACATTAACATTTTGGGTTACTTTTTGTAAATTCGCGAGCTCAAGTTGTCTTTCTAATTGCGCGAGTTTCAATCTTTCTAATTCTAGTTTTCGTGCTTCATTTTTCTCGTAATCTTTTTTCTTTTCAATTATTGATTCAACTACAGTTTTTACGACTTCAAGATTATTTTTATAAATATCGCTCTTTTCAATTAAATCTTTAATAGTAAGTACTTTGGCACTTGCCGGAACACTGATTTCTAGTTCTTCGGCAACTTCGATTAATTCACTCTTTTTAAGTTTTGAAAGCATTTTGATTGAAAGGAGAACTCTAAATATATGCAACTCGTACAATGAAACTAATACACCATTTTGGAAAACATACTAAAATAAACAAAAAGTGTACTCACAGTTACCCAAAACGGAACGGACCCAATTGTAATCCAATAGTGATGAAACGGAAACCATAATCCAGTAAAGTTGAAACTATTTTCCATTAAACAATGTTCAATACGAAACTTTCCAATGAACGAACAATCCATATTTTTGCTGGTCGACGGACCACTTATGTTATTTAACTCTCAATAACATTTTTTTTTTTTTTTTTTTTTTTTTTTTAA
>BMAW01131281.1:7001-27751 GCA_019974015.1 Nephila pilipes
TTGTAAAGCAGATGCAAGCGCGGCAAGGGTCTGAGGGGGCGGATTGATGGCAGATACACGCCTCCCTAGAGCATCCCAAACGTGCTCGATAGGATTCAATTCCGGGGATCGAGCTGGCCACTCCATGCGCGTAATTGTTTCCTGTTGAAGATAATCATCAACAATGCGAGCTCTGTGTGGTCTTGCATTATCGTCCTGTAACAGGAAGCAATCACCAATCGCCCCGGCATATGGGCGCACATAAGCATCAAGGATGTTGTCTCGATAAACCTGAGCATTCACGGTTCCCCTTGGAAAGACATGGAGATCTGTGCGCCCTCCTAAGGATATGCCTCCCCAAACACAGACACTGCCTCTTCCGTATGCATCTCTTTCACGGATGTTTGATGGATGATAACGGGTCCCAGGTTCTCTCCATATCAAATAACGTCTACTGTCACTTTCTAGACTAAACCTGGACTCATCCGTAAAGAGAACAGGCCTCCATTGATCTGACGTCCAGTGGACATGTTGTCGGGCCCACTGCAAACGGTCTCTCCTATGGCGTGATGTGAGCGGCACGCAAATGGCTGGTCGTCTCGCATACAGACCACCTTCGTGGAGCCTTCTGCGCACAGTTGACGTTGACACCAACCTTCCGGTGGCTGCAGCAAGAGAGGATCTAAGATGTGTCGGAGTAGCGGTTCTATTCCTACGTGCACTTAATGTCAAATATCGGTCATCGGCACTGGTCGTAACAGTTGGCCGTCCTTGACTGAACCTCCTAGATGCCGAATCTGTGGTTTGAAATTGCCTCCAAAGTCTATGAACCACAGATGGACTCACATTTAGCCATCTGGCCACTTCTGATTGACTCTGCCCTGCCTCTAGTCTCCCGATGGCTCTCCATCGTAGTTCTTCAGGCAAATGATGCCTAGAGGTCATTATTACGAATTGGCTATCTCAGATTTTCAATGTCGCAATCACAGTAAAATTTGTGTGCTTTCTCTCAAACTTGGACTTTTATGCTCCAGGCAGATGACGTAAGCCGAGTGCAGCGTCACTAATTTGCATATTGCAATTTTACTCAGCTACTCTTAGTGGACAACATATGCAAATTTTGCACGGTTTGGCTTACTTTTGAAAGAGTTATCGCTATTTTTGTGATTTTTCCTTAATTTATGATAACCAGTGTATATATATATATATATATATATATATACTGATATATATATATATATATCATATAACTGTTTCACAATATCTGTAAATTTTGGGGATCATTACCGTAATGATTAAAAATTGCAACAAAATATTCAACGATAAAAAAAAAAAGACGCAAAACGAAGATTCATATTTCATCATATACAATGGCTTCAATAAATTAAAGAAAAATCTAGAAACTAGCGATAACTATAAAAGCACCATCTAAAGTATAATGAAACTAAGCCACAGTATAATAGGTTACAAAATAAAATTAAAATAAAATACCAGGAAATAATGGTGTCTTAGGAATTAGCGCATACATAAAACTGACAAAATGAATGTGTCAATTTGGAACAGAAAAAACTATTTTCAGTATGGATCATCCCTAGAAGTCTTACATACATAATGCATGATACTATCAACTACGTATTCACTGGGAAGTGTGAGCCATTGCGTTTGCAAAGAAAGGGTCAGGAGTTACATTTACAGCAGCAACAAGTCTTTCTAAAGCGTTCCAATATTTTTTGATAGAACTCAAGTCAGGTGATTGAATTGACCGGACGCACATAAGCTTCAAAATTATCTTCTTTACATACGTGAGCATTCGCAGTTCTGCGTAGAAAGATATGGAGGTATGTGCGTCCACACAAAGAGTTACAATCCCAAATATAGGTACTACCTCTTTGGTATGACTCTCCTTCACGGATATTTGATGGATGATAACGTGTTCTTTGTTTTCTGCTTTGAATGCAAAATCTTGACTTATTAGTGAAGAGAACACTGATCCATTGATCTGTGGATATGGTGATGTAACCATTTCAAATGTTCCCTTCTGTGACGTGAGGTGGGCAGTACTCCAATAGACAGTTGTCTGGTCGTCACCTTCGTGAAGTCTTTTTCGTATGGTAGACATTGACACCAACCTTCCGGTGGCTCCAGACAGGAACGTTTAAAGTTGAATGGGGTTGCGGTTCTATTCCTTCGCGCACATCACCACAAATATAGACTATCGGTGCTTGGCTGATCCTTCTGGATGCCAAATCAATGGCTTGAACCTACTGCAAAGTCTATGACCCACCAAAGGACTAATATTTAGCTATCTGGCCACCACTGTTTGAGTTTGACCATCCTTTAGTCTCCCACGGTCTGTCCATAGCATTTCATCAAGCTAGTGATGTCCCAAGGACATTATAATGAATTGACTATCTCAGATTTCTTATTTAACTAAAACAGCGTTGTCTACAGCCTTACTTTCGAATGTGCATTTTTATGCTCTCCAAAAATGACACTTTTTGATTACAGTACTACTTGCTTGCATAATGCCATTTTATTCAGCACCTTTTATTCAATCACATATTGAAATTTTTCGTATAGGTTTATTTTAGAGATATCGCTATTTTTGTGTTTTTGCCTTAATTTTTTGAAAACTAGTGTGGCTTGATAATTTTAAGAAAATGGCTAGCTGTTGACTGTGATGAAAAGACTATTTAAAATACGCAAAAAGGCAATTATGTCTCAAATATTATAGAAAATTTACTTCGGTATAACTCCTTTTTGAGTCCTTCACAACTTAAATGACGAAAATTCCATAAATGATATTCGAAAGGCTTACTTGATTGCTTAATAAATATATCAAATGGTTGAATATATGTCAATGTTGCTTCATTTTCCAGATAATACATAATCTCTATAAGTGCCATTTAAAATTTCTGTTCATAAAGACTTAGTATATACGTATAAATGATACCTCCACTGAAAATTTCTTGTTACAAATTAGGTACTAGATGAACCACAAATTGCCACAGTCTTTGGGTGGTTACATAATAAAACTTACAATACAAAATATGTATGTATTCTAACAGAAAATATTTTTAAGTGTTATGTATTTTAAAAATGTTAGCAATTAAATATTGAATCTTAAAAACAGTTATATTATTTAATACGTTATACTTTCTCTCTAATGTTTGGTGGCCGAGATAGTCTAATGATTATGGTTACGAATTCGCTGCTGGCGTTGTTTCCATCGTATTGCAGATTCGAGCTCTGATACCACTAAATACCACATATAGCGGGGCCTAAAGCATGTAAAATCTGTCGAAGTCCCAAGTACTCCATTTGAAGAGGAGTGAAAGCCTAGAATAGGAAGTGTCTTAGGGCTCTAATTTTGTCCTCGTCAATTGATCAAGGATCTAAATCACAAAATCTGGAGGCATTTTAATCCTCGTGTTGCTCCTAAGTGTAATATTAATAAACAATAAACCAATTATTTTTATTTATATTATTTGTATCTTAAGAACTGATCATAATGTGGGTTCAATTAATTGAAACCACAAAAAAGTCAACAAAAACAAAAAACTGAAAAGACAAAATTTTCAGTAAACAAAAGACTGAATTTTCAGTAAAGTAACTTGAATAATGTTATTTTAATAAATAAAAATAACTCTCATGAGCACCAAAAGTTGTTATGTGAAGATATGATACTAGATTTATTTTTCAACTACAATGCTCAAAACAATTTGTAGAACACATAAATTTAACTAAATTATGCAAACATTTCATCTGATAACAAGTAACGTGAAACTAAACATCCATTGTCTGATATGCAGCAGAAAACAGAATAAGAAACTTTCATATATAAATCAACGTTTCTGACGTCAATAAACAGAAAAAGGTTATAAAATTTAGAAATTGTGATTTCGTAGAAGCTGCTGTTTTTCGTTGTCTTATTGGTGAAATTCAACCTTTCGATTGTTTCGAGAAAAGGTTACTGTAAAACGTCACGATAAAGTGATCTACCGAAATCCTATTATATGATCTCACGATAGTGTAATATCGAGAGACTGGAATCAGGGCAAACCCAAAGAACTGTAGTGGATGCAGTTGGAGTGGCAAGAAGTGTCATTGCAAGACTGTGAAATCGATTCCAAGAAACAGGGCATGTTCGACGTCGGCCAGGATAAGATAGTCCACGTGCTACCACAGCAAATGATGACCGATATATCCCGATATCAGCTCGTCGAGACAGAACAAATAATGCTGCGCAGTTGCAAAGTGAGTTTCTTTTGGCAACAGAACGAAGGTTGTCAAGCTAAACAGTCCGAAATAGGATTCATGCCGGTGGTCTGTACGCACTTAGATCAATGGTGTATATTCCATTGATAGCAAGGCACTAGGTAGCCTGAAGAAAGTTGATTGCTGAACGTTGAGATTAGAAGCAAAGTTATTGGGATTAGGTGCTGTTTACAGAAGAGTCCCTATTCATTTTTAGAGTGTGACACCTTACGCGTTTTGGTATGACGAGAAAGGGGCACTCGAAATAACCCTATATTCGTTCGGAAAATATCATATTACAGACGGGGTAGTTCGATGGTATGGGCAGAATCAGCATTAGCAGATGTACTGACCTGCATATCATTAGGAATGGCAATTTGACGGCTCAAAGGTATGCAGACGAGATCCTGAGATACCATGTCGTATTTTACGTTGCAGCCGTTGGTGATTCCTTTCTTTTCACACTTTCAGGGGTTGTGGTTTATTTTTTTTTATATTACATATTTAGCACTTTAAAAATCTCTCTAAAATACGATTTTCCAACACATTTATCTTCCATTGATAGCTTATAGTTTTCTGTACTTAAATTGGATGGTAGAACTATCCAGAACAATTATAAAAATTATTGCTTTGAATCTAATGAAAGTTCCATACAAGTGGTTGTTATATGTTTTACAGAAATGTTTCTGAAATGAATAGAAAATTTTAAATTCATCAGCTACTCAAGCTCATGTTTGAAACTTTATGTAAATATTGCTAATTATTCAAAACAAAATACATGAAGTATTTCATACCTTAAATTAAGTGGTATAAGAAATTTATACCGCCACCCACATGAGCACACAGAGGGTTAGAGAGCAACAGATGGCAACATTGCAATTTTGGATTCAGACTGATTTGTAACGGTTTGCTTTGTATAGGATCTCTATCTTTCACTGTAAGATAGAGATCCTAAGTATGTTTTAGAGTTCCAGTGAGACAAAAATCAGACTTATTCTCCTAAGAAAAGAAGTTTAAAACAGGAATAGAAATTTATCAACACGGTGTATGCCCAACAAAAGACAACATAAGAAACTGCAGGGGTAAGGAAGTATATCTGAAAACCAAAAATAATGCAAAAAAAATCAAACAAAGCAAAGACGGTGGGACAGCCTTTGATGACGTCTAAGACAGAATTGGATGGAGACAACAGATTTGTGACTTGTTGTCACTGACAAACATGAGACCAGTTGACGATAATGGACATAAAGTGTTAACATGAGATAAAAATAGACGATAAGCTGCCGGCAATAAGGGGATGGTAATTAGAGCTCATTGCGTCTCTATTTTATCAAAGGGTCTAAGCATACTGATTTTTAAGCCATTGACAATAGGTATTACAAAAAGTACAATACAGCAAAGATATACCCACTTTGTAAGAAGGACAGTCCTTGACGTTTGGGCTCCAGATATGAATCTTAAAAGAAGGGATAGTTCTATCTAAACTGTAAATGAACTAAGAATTCTGATTTAGCGGAGAATAAAAAGTTAGAACAAGAATTTAGAACACATTCTGAAATAATTCAGAGTAGAGAGGGCTTACCGTTTGTTGTTGTTGTTGTTGTTTGTTTGTTTATTTGTTTGACACGTCTGTTCATCAGATATAAGGGTAGGTATGTACTGAATACTACCAATTATTGAGGACAGCTGGTTTTTGATCTCTTACAGAGACCATACATCCAACAGAGTTTTAGTTTCATCTAGCGTTCATTGAATTTATGTTTTCGTTTCTTCTCGTGACTGTTTCACATTTCTTTCAATATTGAGAACAATTATTTTTGAAAAATTCAAATTTTATTTTAAGTAGCTTTATAATCTAGTTTTAAATAATTTTTTAAATATATATATTCTAAATTGTATCTTTAAAGGAATGTCTATACGAGGACTTTCGATTGAGAAAGAAATTTCTTTGTTTGAAGAGCTACCTTCTGATGGATTGGAATTATATTCAGAAACAAGAAAAGAAGAAAATTTCACTTCAGTCAATGCAATAAGAAATATGCCTTATCTTAAATGAAACTGAAAATGAATTCCATCCAAGTTTTATTTATTATGTTTATAATATAGCTCTACAATTATTCTGAAATAATATGTTAGTACAAAAAAAGCTATACTTAAATTAATTTACATATTTTCTTAAAAGTTATCACTCTTTGGACTAAAAATACACTATCATAGAGTGCTAATTTTTTCAAAGTATTTTGTGAAACTAATATTTACTAAATTAACTAAAATAATAAAAAAAAAATCATTTATTATTCATTCGTAGAAATGCTAAACAGCGAATATACAAATAAGATGTCCTACAGGCACTGTGGTATATAATATATACCGGGTCTTAAAATTCAGGAAATAAATAAAAATAAATTTTACCGCTTGATATTGTGTCCTTTTGACATTATTAGTGCACATCAGAGAATTTTTGGTAAAAAGGGAATGTTTTTTATATATCGCCCCTCAAAGGATAATGCCATACCTCATACAGCCCGTCTTGTGAATAACTTTTTCTTGAAGCTGAAACAATACAGCATATGGAGTGGCCAGCATGCTCTTCTGACCTTAATCCAATCGAGCATATTTGGGACACTCTATGACGTTGCTTTAAGGCCTAGGCCTCCTATTACTGTCCAAGACATGGAGATTGCTCTTCGTCAAGATGGAGTAGTATCCCCGAAAAGTCTCATTGATAATGTCATCGCATCCATGCAAAACAGGTGTGCGGCAATCTTAGCGGTTCGGGGGGATTATTCTGAACAAAGAGTGTTTTGTCACATTCACATAACCAAATTGCTACCCTGATGAATCATTTCATGTTCTTCATACCATTTCAAAGAATTAAAGTTTCCATTCTATGGTTTTTAGCCTCTTTTTTTTTTTTTTTTTTTTTTTTTTTTCCGTATTACGTTTTGTTGCAACTGTATTCTCCATTTTATGTCCATGTATGGCTATCACACAATAGTTTCTTTCCTTTTTTGCTTGCACCCCTAATTTTCTTGAGCAGTGTATATAGCAATAATATGAATTTTATGTGTTAAAGCAAAAAATTGAAAAAAAATTATAAGGTTTAAGAAATTAAAGCTTTAGTATCCAAAAAGGAATATTAATAAAAGACCATTTTCGTTCCTATGTTCAATAATTATACTTATCTATGAAAAGATTGTTACTACGATGATGAAATGGTTCTTTGGATATGTCTTCTATTAAAATATTAAAGTAACTGTATGCAGATACAATTATTGTTTTATTTACATGCATAAAAGTTCTTTCAACCATAATTAGAATAGTTAGAAGCAATAGCTTTTATGGCATGTAATTTCATTTATTATTCATTTGATGTCGTTTTTTTTTCTTTTCAAAACAAATAGCTTGAAGTTTAATTTGTGGACGGAATATACAATAAAACAGAAATAAAAATAATTGATTGATGAAAAATGGTTTGTGTAAAAAAACTCAGTAACTTAAAGTACTTCAAAAACAAGTAAATGAAAAGCCTAAGTAGAAAATTTTTCATCTTAAAGTTATTTTAAACAGTTTCTGAGTAAAACAGTTATTCATAACATTATAACTAAAACAATTAATACTTCATTTTACTATTTTAATTTATGGATTTTACTTTCATTTTTCTTTCATTATTTAGTTTGAACCAGTTATACAGTATATTTTAAAAGTGGGCTTTCAAATAGATGCTACGTTTTCTATTCATTAATTAAGTACTCCAATCCTTTACTTTCCTTTTAAAATTTATTCAACGATGTTAGTCATTGTCATTATTCAATTTCTGAAATTTTAGTTTTAGTAACATTTATGCACAATGGCTGAGAAATTTCTTCGTAAGAAAATTGTCGTGAATTTAATTAAAAAGAGATATAAAATTAATAATGGTCAAACTTAACATAATATTTTCTTTTATACTATTATGTTTTGTATTATTATTAAAAGAACGAAAAAACAGAATTTCGTTAAAAATTGATGAATAATGTTAAAATTATTACAAAAGTACTTTTATAACTAAGTTATATATTTTCAAAACCCTTTTTTCGATAGTGAAAATTTTAACTTATTGGTAACTACAAAATAATTCAGGAAGGATGAGAATAAATGAAAGATGAGGAAAAAAAAGTTTGCGAATTGCAGATATACAATACAACCAAGAAAATACGGTTCTTTATTGTAGCCAAAAAGGAAAAAGCAAGAAATAGTCATATGCCGTCCCATAATATGTAACTACGTTTCCTAATTTGTTCTTTTTCAGTGATAATATATTTTTTTAGACTTTGTAAGGGGACCAATACAATGGATGTTACCTCCCAAACAATTATTTTTCTACATTTACTTATTTTTGCATTCAAAAGGCTCACTTAGAAATATTTCAAGTTAAAACTTTTATTAAAATATATTTTTAAACCTCTAGTAGGTTGTAGTTACGAAGAAAAATTATAGATACTCTAGTAAGCTAAGAGAGAAATATTTGAATCAATTTTAGGAACATCAGATGTACTAAATTAATTATTGAAATTAAAGCACATATTTTATTGATACTATATGTGATTAAAAATAATTTTTTTCAGGATCTCTAACGTAATTTTATTTTTAAAACTTAAAGCTTTATTATATTATGTGTTATGGAATTTCATATGAAGAAAAATGAATATATTTAGATTAATAGCGATATATGTTAAATAAATAAGGTCCTTATATTGCTGTCACAAATGTATAGTAAAAAATACTGATGAAGCTTATTTAGCTAATGAGGATATTAATTTTATGCGTTTAATGCATATTTTTTTTACATTTAAGAAATTTGCTTCCATTATGTACGATATAAAATAATATTAAAATAAAGGATTACAAATCTAATGTAGAAGTTAAATATTGGGAAACTCTTATTAGTCACTTGAAATAAAATACTATAATAGAGCATTATTTTTGCAAATTAAATATTTGTTTATGTTATTCATTATTTATGAAATACATTATTAAAAACTATTTCAAAATATGCATTTAATATCTTTAATAGAAATTCCAATTATGAATAATTATCTTAATATGCACTTTATACCATCCGTCCCTGTATGCTTCATTTATCACTAAAATATTGTTTTGTAAATTATTATAAATATTTTGTTAAAAAAATGTATATTTTATGAATGTTTGATAACTCTTAAACTTTTTGTAAATTCAGTAATCTTAAAAATTACTACTAGATATTAAAAGATTTTATGTAAAGTTTCATTTATTTCATGTACAAAGCATTAAATTTATAAAACGTTTCCCCCTATTATTTAAAATTTTCCCCAAATTGCAAAATTCATTTTAAAAACATAAATATTGAAAATTACTTTCAAAAAGTTTTATTAAACAATATTTTTTATTGATTAGGTGAAATTCTTTTCTATTCTTTTACTATAACGTTACTCGTACTTTATTTTAAGAGAATCTTATGCTGTGTTTAGTACCTAATAAAAATAAAACGTGCATCAATTGTTCATGCCTTATTTTTTCCTATATTTATTCAATTTTCTTTATATTACTCTGAAATGTTATTACATTAACCCTGTGATTTATTAATTATACATAGTTATCTATGAAAATGATATCTATTAATTTGAATAATCTATTTCAAATTTAATTTTATTAAAATTTAAACGATGGCGTCCATCTTACAATTTAGACATCATATAATTGTATTTTCATTTGTATATTTCCTAACGCATTTGTTTTGAAATATTTCTCTTTTATAACCAAATCATTTAATTATTCCGTCCTTGAAAATATTTATTTTCCTTTCAATATATTCATAAAATTTTAAAATGATTTGAATCGCACACATTATTCTGATTTTCATCAAAACATCTTTACTTTAAGCAAACAGTTTTTTTATAAGTTTGTACTAAAAGATACCTTTAAGCTTTTCATGTGCTCTTATTCCTCTTTCCGAATTAACTACTCTCGAGAGGGTCGGAAAGAAAACATAGATCCTTTTTTAAGGTTGTCTCTAAAACTTGGGCATACTCTAGGGGGATCTCAAAGTCTTAGTTGGCTGTAGAAAGGTTCCTTTTGGAGATCACTTCAAGTTTCCACACAACAGCATTTATTGTAAGAACTACTTTCAATGAACAACTAGAAGTACTCGTAAAAAAATTTTAGTTCCCTGTGAAGAAAAATAAGAATTAGGAAAGTTGCAAGAAATCTGATATTTATTTTGATCTCTTTTAGAAATGTTTTTTTTGAGTTAAAAATAAATTAAACACAAAATGATGATAAATTAAAAATCTCAATTAAATTAGATGAGTTTAAGAGTACCAGAACATGCAAGGTGAAATAAAATATCAAATTTTAGAGTCTTTCTTTTTATGACATTTTTAAATTATTCATAGAGCTTAGATTTTTTTTGTGTACCTAATTAGGACATTTTAATCATTTTATTGAACAATAAAATAATTTTTTGAGCAAAACGTTTTTCCATTTGAATTGAATATGGACAGTAGTTTTTCAGATATATTTCCATTTAGGTAGCGTTTCTAAAAATAATATTCCAGATGTATATGCAAAATATCTTTCTACTCGTATTTAAAATAATATTCAAATCCTATGAACCAACTTTTTTTATTGATAAAACTATATATTATCTTTGAGAAACTATAGAAAAATGTATCTTTGAAAAAATTCTATTTTTTTTTTTTTTCCTTCATATGAAAAAAATATTTTCTCAAATTTTGGTGTGACTTAGAGAATAAGTATTTTTGGTTCACTATATGCATCAGTTAGCTTTATAGGAACATAAAAAGTTTGGAAACCATATCACAAATCATGCCCATATTCAACTAAAAAAGGAAATAAAATCTTTTTGACAAGAAAAAATTAATAGTTCCATACGATGGTGAAAATATCTTGATTGGGCATAGAAAAGCTCTAAACTGTACTAATAATTAGGGAAGATACATATCACAAGAACAGGGAATCTTGAATATGGTATTTCGCAATTCCTTCCATATTCTGATGCACAAAATTTCGTATCAAAAACCATTCCAGTGACATGTTTGGGCCGTAAGTTTAAGACAGATATTTTGTATTTTCAATACATTAGAACTAATGTTCTATTCATGAGCTTCGGTCTAAACGTCAAAATATATTTATTCATGTATAGTTGTCTTGTAATGAAAATTGGTATTTGTATTATGCTCTAAATATATCAATCTTGCTTAATTAATAACGCTTAAATATTTCCTATGTAAATTCTGAAATAGTTTGTAACTATTTAATGTGTTATGATAGATATAGAATGATTAAGCAATAGCTCCATTCAATAGTTATTCTGAAATAAATACTCGAATTTAATCTATAGGAAATCATCTTTAATGGAAAACATCTTATATAACAAACAAGAAATTAAAGTACTACCAAATAAAGGCGTAAAAATAAATTATAAGGAAGATCTGTATAACTTTTGATAAAATTCTTACTAATGAAAGTTTTGTGTTATTAATTAAACACTTTTAAGTATGTATACAAAAAATTATTTAAATTTCCTTCACAGAACTATAAAACCTAATAGTTAATTAGTCTATTATACCTTCTGCACATCACGTTTTGAATGCACTTTCGTTACACTTGGCAGTCATTTGATTAAGCATATTTTATTATAAATAATTATTAAGAAATCAAACATTATCTGTTTCCTACCGAACTATTTACTTAAAAGCAATTCTCTTATTTTAAAAGCAAGATTTATACATTTACTCAATGTCTTCAAGGAAACTTCTTTAATTACCTATGATGAAAGCTTTTATCGGACCAATCGACTACTATTCCCCATCTTCAAAACACATTTTAAATTCATATTAACATTTGACAGAGAATTTTACATGACCTTCCTAACTTTCCAGAGCTTGGTTAGTAGTTCTCATTAATTACATTTTATGTTTCAGAGCAGAAAACTCGTTTCTATTATGAATATACTTTTTCATGTGTTTCCAACCCAGTGAAGAACATCGATTATTTTAAGGAAATCACGAAACTTGATAATAGTGACTAATGTGGAATAAAGAAGTGATAGACATATTTAAGTACGGGATCAAAGGAATTATTTGATTTTCTATCATTGACTGAGTTAGGTTTGTTTAATATTATAATTTTTATTTTACATTTTATGTTATTAAGTAAATTTCTGATTATACCGCTTTCAACGTTTAGAGCATCTAGCTTTTAGAACAAGGTCTTAATCTTTATTAAAATTAAATTTCATATTTAAATTTTTACTCTAAAATCTGCAAAATATGATTTTTTCTATTGAAACTTAAAATATTTAAATTTATAAATAAACTGAAAGGTGTTAATTTTTCCTTGCATTGTCATTCAGCTTAATAAGATATTAATTTTTTAAATGAAATCTACGAATTTAACTTCACGTGTTTTTGAAGAAAACTGCTCGACATTTTTTTTAATTTATAAAATAAGCTTAATAACAGGGAAAAATAAATAATCAAGCTAATAAGGTTCTGATTGAACCACAAATAAAAATATGAAAGAAAGTGTAGTTTCAACAGTAAAAGAATATTTAAAATTGCTCACACAGTGTTACATCAATTTCTTGACAGGAATATTGTGTTGGTACTTTAAGGTTCTTATATTTAATTTCGAGACAAATTCTAAGTGCTTTAACAAACAGCTTAATCGATTTAAGTAAATGTACAAACAATGCAAAACTCAACTTTTCCATCATTAAAATTAGTAATTTTGGTTTTAATAAAAACATAATTAATTTTATACTGTATATTATATTCTGCAGTTCTCCTTTATAAAGAAAATGCCTCTAACGCAGATAACACTTCACACATGTCTGTCAAGTGTTGAAACAATTATTCAAGTTACGCATGCAAGCGAAGCTTTAAACATAGCCTAAGAATTTTTTGTCTAGTATTAAAAACACAATCCAGACTTGAAACACTACTTTCTAAATAGGTACTCTGATTTAATATATGATGATGAAGTTGTAGTACAAGAGCTTATTTACTTTTTTATTTGTCTTTAAAAAAATTTAGTAATCACCAAACACGAACTTTTTTTTTACTAATTTATAGAATCAGATTTTAACCACCCAATCTATGTTGCAGAAAGTTTTCAAAAAAACTTTTGAGGTAGCCTTGCAGTGTTAATCAAGTCGATCTGTAAATCGAAGTAGTATTAGAACATTTAACCGATGCCAAATCTTATCCAACATATCCTCGATTAACTGAAAAGTGAGGGAAAGAAAAGTTAGATGTTTATAGAATTTCAATGTTTTTAAGGGAGAGAGATATGTTCATGTATAATTTCAGATGTCGAGTATTGTTTTAATGTCTGAATAAGTTAATACATGTTACCAAACCTCAAATTATATTTTCTTCCAAATAAATTAAGCAAAATATGCATTTCTTCAATACGTAAAATTAATTCATAAGCAGAATAAACTATTGGAAATGAAGTATTTGCTTAAAATCGGTAGAAGTCTATGCTTTGATGCTTTTTAAATCAAATTTAGATCGAGAAGAAATGCAGAAATGTAACAATGAAACATTTAATTTTAAGTTTATTATGAAATGTGACTTCCGTAAAAAAGAATTGTACAGAATTATGAGTATACACCACAAAATCTTTCAATTTGAAATAATTCCATTTATTAACCTTATTTTGGTACCCCTTTTTTCCTAAAATTATTCTGTAACAAATGAAATAAAACCCGTTCGCAATTTATTAGATTACATGAGATGATTTCCATTACGAAATAATATAATATCTTACAATTTATTTCATTACGCAGTAACAAGATCATCTTTTATTTAATTTACTATTCTATCATATCTATTTCTATAACTAAATAAACAGGTATATAAATCTATTAATATCACGGAGTTTCCCAAAAATCATTATTTTTTACATTTATATTTTTCAAAGAAAACAATATCCATAACATCATTGGTAAATCAATATAATAAATTGTGTAAAATTTAATGAATGAAAGGGAAAATTATGAATGTAACAAAATCAATGAAAATATCAAATTAATTTCATACGATTGTAAAAACTGTTATGGTATTAAATTATTGAAAAGATAAAAAAAAAATCACGCACCACTTTAAAAATAGAAAACAAGAATCAAATATTTGCGTTCATAAGAAGAAAAAAAAATAGAAAATTTTCACTATCTAGTATAAGTGATAGTTTTATATAATTGATGAATTGCCAAATATATCTATATATTTGAAAAAATCTAATGTATTCTGCATTTTGTGGATTTTTGTAGAAATTCTATTCCAAAAATTGTTTCAATTAAAAAAATATTTTATTGTTATATCCCTTTAACATATGAATATTTGCTTTGACAAAATAGACCATATCTGGCATTTAAGTAGAAAAATAATGTTTTGACACTTAATATATTGAAAGAAGTTAGAATGTTCATGCATTTTTATAAAGTAGTAAGAAACATTTTATGCAAAAAGAAGTAACATCTAGGAAGACATGTAAAATGTTTTTCATATGAATGTCCTGAAAACACAGAAGAAGCTGTTATAATATTCTCACAAAATTACTTATGAGAAACGGTTGAAATTCATTTTAATGATAATTATCATTTATTCAAACACATATATTTGAATAGAATGCAACTTATTATAATTATTTACAGTTATTTACAAGGATTGGTTATATTTTTTGGAAAATATTAAATGATTTGACATTTGTTTTTACCTAACAGTATTGATCGTTCGCATTAGATTAGAAATGGTTTATGTATGTATCTTGAATTATACCAAAACTAGCCTCAAAAGATAAAGAAAAAAAATCGTCATTTATATCACTTTTATTTAACAATAATGTCTGTATTTTGCTGTATATTATTACATTACATTTAATACGTTAAGAATTTCGAATAAAATTTTTAAATTGTGGTTATATAATCTGGGCAATTTAAATATATTTTATCCATATTTGGAAAGAAAGCTGTAAGATCCTAATTCACCATGCGAGCTTAAGCACCAAGACTGATAACCTTTTCGGCCTTCGTTGGAAAACGTATTAACTTTTTGGGATGTGTAAATCAGTAGAGGATGTATTTTTAAGCTATGAAGTGTGAATGCGATGATAATTTTTTCGCCTATTTAATATTTATGTAAATAAAATTTTATCTGAAACCCGAATGATATGCTTTGTTGTGCTATTAGCCAAATATTCTCAGATTGGTTTAATCTAGAGAAAAGAACTACACTGAAAAACTTTCATTTGCTTTGCACTTAAAATGTTTTATGCTCAGATTTTGTTCATAAATGATATAAATTCGTATAAAGATAAAAATTACGTATAATTATCCACTTTATTATATTTTTTAGATATGAACCTTCACAAATCTTTCCAAATCTTTACCACTTTTTCATTTCCTGAATTAGATAAAAATAACTGTTCAAGTCAGTTATTTTTTTAAGACAGTTTATTTAATTTATCTAAAGATCTTGGATGATGTAATTTGGGTTTTAGTTCCTTTTATAATAACTTATAATTCTAATACTAACAGTGATTTCTACGAAACATTTAAAAACCTATATTTGGATTGTTTTTTTATTTATAGTTAAAATTAATCTGTAACAATAGAGAAAAAAAAAATAAATGTTCACATTTTAAGTCTTAAAATATCAAATAAGATTTTTGGTATAATTAATGATCCTATATTCTAAACTAAAAAAAAAACGTTTTGAACATAACTATTCTTTTAAGTATAGATAAATCGATTTTTTCCTATTTTTACCTCGAGCAAATTGCTTCTTGTAATAAAATATCTTGATTAATCAACTGCCTAATAGATCGAATTTTCCTTCAGGTTTATATCTCGAATGGGAAATAGTTGCATATTTTTTTTATCCTTCTGTGAAACGTGTGAACATGGTTTTCACTGTTTACTCAATTTCTCTTCGTTATATTCTTATCAAACAATTATAATTAAGTGGAATGAATGCTATTATTCTCGTATTTAAGTACTTACTGAATGTAAATGATTATTTTAATGCTTGTGTTAATAAAATCAGTTAAGATAAAAATTTAGGAGACTTTTATATACCCAAATAGCATTTTGTAATAAATTGAACCAGCTCATCATATTCTAATTTAATATTTCTTAGAAAAGTATCTTTAGAATTTCAAAATTGTCCATTTTACATTAAAAATTATACTGCATTGAAAACACAGAATGTAAAGGACTTAAGACGCTAAAACGTCTTTCTACAAAAATGTCAGCACATAGTCTTTAACATAACATAATTTTAGATATTACTATTTAATAAAAGTTAATCAGTATGCAAACAATTAATTTTAAAAATACATTGAAGGAAAAAATTTATTAAACAGAAGTTAGTATGCATTCAATGCATAATAAGCAGTAAATATTAGGAGATAATATCTTATTTGTTATGTTTTATGTATAATTTTTATTATTGGATAATTAATTAGCATTATAGTATTCCTTTTATCATACTTTGTTGTAATATGCATGAATATCTTTAAATAAGTTTTCCTTCAAAATAATTTGGGGAAAATATAAAGGGTAAAATGATCTAAAAACTACTTAAAAACTTGTGATGCATTTGTGTTTCTTCAATGAATGGAAATTAATTACAAACCTGTGGTAAATATTAGTTCTTCCAAATATGAAGCTCGATTATACATATATATGCTTTTTAAAAATGATATCCCTTCAGATTAGAAATCAAATTCAGCCATGAAAGAAAAGAGAAAGTTGATAACTATTAAAATTTTACTCAAGAACCTATTAGCAAATACATAATACTATCTTCAATCCGAAGAATGAGAATTTTGGTATGCATATTGTTTACTTTTGAATAAAAATGAAAATTACTGGAAGATTATGAATAATTTTTTTACCAATTTCAAAGATTATCTACTACAGTTCTCCTTTTTTTTAAATTAATATCTTTTTATACACACATTATTTTAATTCACAAAATTTAGTTTGAAGCTGCATAAAATAGTCGATTACGAATACTAAATTTTATTCGTTTCTCAAAACTCCTTTAAAAATAAAAGAGAAATAATTATTCCATTTTAATTACTAACTGAAGTCAGCGTTTTTACTAGTAAGGGGAAAAAACCAGCAGAAAATAAAGCAATATTATTTTAAAGTATTTTAAATGCTGCAATGAGGCTATTTTACTTTAATTTTCTCCCTTTAAGCTCAATAAAACTGAAAATTAATAATCCAGTCAGAAATATAATTAAAAGCACTTTATTCACAATATTTTTAGAATAAACATTTATTGCGTATTTTATACTGATTTTTTAATATATTAGTCTCTCTATCCGAAAAAATCCTCAAATACAAATAAAAGTTCTGCATATTAAAATAAATAAAGATTTATAAATGCTACTCATTCCAACAAAATTGAGAGAATACCTTTAGATATGTAAAATATCTTAAGTGTTTTAGTAAGGTATGGAAAATTATTTCAATGTCCCATCAAACCGAATACAACGAAGAAAAAATTTAAAATATGTTCTATTAAATTATAAGTAAACATTTACTTTTATATTTACATCTAAGTAGGGTAATTAACACACAAAAATATTGTGATCCTCACAGAATATTAAGCAATTTCATACATCTTTCTCATTTAACACAAAACAAAAATCTCATAATATGAAAGATTTCTCTTTTCAGAATAATAGAGTTGCTCTTTTCCCTGTTAATTGTAGTAGTTTTAGCAATAGCTCCTAAAACATTTAGGGTACTGTTTTTGTTTGGGTAAATAGAGGTTAGGGCAAATTTTTACAAGCTTCGTAGTAATAATAATTATTAAAAGTGAAATAATGTATTTAAAAGGATGTGTACATACATTCTTGTATATTAACCGCACTTGTTGTATTAAACATACACTCAATACATTACAAGCATTCACTATAGTACATACACTCTTTATATTAATAAAATGTTTTCTTCAAAATAAATCAAAATTTATATTTCATATCCGGTAATCCAATAACATTTCTCTCTCAGAAGAGTTTCTTATTTTCCAACTCTGTATTCTTAATTTTTAAAGTAGTTTCATTCAAAATGTACCTTTCTAAACTTAAATTCAAACCAAACTTGTTCTCCGAACTCTTTACCAAATTATGCAAATCCTTCTACAGACTGGCACTGCTTACATTCATTTATAAGGCCAGGGCTATACCAATTATGGTAATTTCTCTAATTTAAATGCTAATCTTTGTAATACACTTCATTTGCGTATTTAGAAAAATAAAAAAAGCTCTTCTCAGGTAAGGAAATAAGACAGTTTAAAAGAAAAAGGAGAAAGTTATTTGCTTTTTTGAACTTACAAGACTAAAGTGACAACATTAATCAGGAGTTAGTCTATTTATGTTTGGGAAAAAATAAATTTTTCTGCGTAAATCTATATCATACATTTATAAATGATCATATTTTTAAAGTATGTAATATTTTTCGTAAAAGATCTTGGAAATGTGTGCGTTTTCAAAATTTGATTTTAAATAAGCCTAAATAATAGGAATTGTAATTCAATTAAACCAATTTCGTTAATATATTACATCTTTTATTAAGGTACAACTGAAAATAAAAACTTGCTTGGTTTTAATTTCTGTCACTAAATCTTCAAGAGATATATTGGACGAAACACAAGTTCAAGAAATTAAAAAATGTTTAATAAGATAAAACAATTTAGAATTGAAGATCAAGGTAAAAAATATTATAAAAGGTAGTAAAATTATTTGTATGTGGAAAAACCAATGCTAATTAAAAATGGAAATAAATTTGGTTGGTGATTTTCTACAAACAAATCAAGGATTGCTGATTGCAAATGTCTTATTATTAAAACCTGTTTTAGCAGAGACCATTTCTGTAACTGCAATGGTATTATTAAATGGCTCTATTTCCGTTTGATTGATTAAAGAACTTTTTTAAAAAACGTTGTCCATTTCTGTTTTTCACTGTCCATTGTTTCTGTTCTTATTTTCTTTTTATAATTCGTTTCTTTGTTTTTAATTAAGTTTTATTTTTTAAAGTTTAATAATTAATAGGTAACTTATTTGTTTTTCTCTACTCTCAAAAAATTATATTTTGATTAATTTTAAATTTAATTTGATTTCATCTGTATTGTATATAAGTACTTGGAATGAAGATTCGAAAATATTATATTGTTGTATCATTGAAATTAATATAGAATTATTATATATAATAAATAGAAATATTAAATTAAATGTAGAATAGAATGAGCATTAAGATAAAAATACATTTAATAAAAAAGGTGTTATTTGTTTTCATTTTTGAAAGCTTACGAATTTTCTAAACACTTGAGAAAGTTACATGTGTTTCAATTTTATCAGCCTTTTAACTAAATGAATGTTATTTTGAAAAGGAATATATGTCCACTAACTATGAATAATTTTATTGCTTCCGAAGTATTTTATTTATTTCTTTTATTTTTCTGGGGCATTATTAATAGAGGTTTATATGACTTTGGAAAGAAACTAAAATTAAGTTAACTATATTTACATTAATTTTACCTCACCAATCTATTAGAAAAAAATCTGAATACTTTTCTTAAGCCCTAATTTAGATATTTTGAAAAGAGTATGCGACTGATAACGTTAAATTGCACTGTAGTTCTTAAAAGTTTGCATAACAGTATACATCTGGTCGTATTTTAAAAACATGGTAATTTATATACCTTAAGCTGTCCTCGTGGTAACGATTTAACTAGACGCTCCAAATGGACTTCTTTTACTCCTCAACCGTCAATTTAAAAGCCATTAAAAATACATTATTCACTCAGATCATCACAGGAAGAAAAATGTGATATTTTTTCCACTTAGCATAAATATTAGAGGCTAGAAAATTCGTAAAATTAAAATGTCATGCATAACTCTTTATTTATAATCAGTAAACCCTCTGATCCAAGTTTAAACAATTAGTTTAAGGTAATTATATTTATGAATGCGATTCAGGAACAATTCTTTAAGCAAAGCATCTTAAAAGTTATAAATAATTATGTATTATCTTTTAATAAATTACGTTGCAACAGATGTAGCAGAATATGGTGTATCTCATTTATTAATTGTACGTTGATCAGAAAATAAACGTAAAAATTCCAGTTATATAATCTTTTGAAACATTAAGCTTTTCTTAAAATTATTAAAATTCTTTAATTAACTTTTATTACTGTACAAAAATGCGAAGCCTAAAAACTAATTTAATAATCTATTTAGATTTATATTCAGTAATAATTAAAATAATTTCATTTCTGTTCAAGAATTTTTCTTAAAACATTTCAGATAAAGAAGAGCACCTAATGAAATAACTTAATTCGTGTATATTAAGAGTTAAAATTTATTAATATATATCTATATATATATATACTCATATAGCAGTTAAATATTCTATTGTAACTAACTTAATTACCTGAATCTGGTGATCT
>BMAW01131284.1:0-17567 GCA_019974015.1 Nephila pilipes
AAACAAAAGATAAGTATTACGATTTATACAGCGTTCAAAATGCTTCAGTTAAATCTTATCCAATTATAAATGTCAGTTTTCACAGTTAAAAACTTATAAACGCCCATTTAAAAAATATTTGCAATAAAATAATAATTTCTTTAAATCTAATTTTCTTATTTTTTTGATTGGTTTATACCACATGATATCAAATATATGTGAAACGGTTTTTTCTAAATCTCGAATTTTTTAAAATGTATCACGTGATTACCTTTAACAAAGCTATTTATTGCATTACTCATTATATTTCCATAATGTAAAATAGCAATTGATATAATTTCAATCATGCTAATTGTTATTACGAGAAATTTAATTTATAAAAAAGAACCAAATCAAGGAATAGGTGACGAATCTTTACTTTTAAGCATTGCTCTTTTCATTCTCAGAGTTGAATTATCCATAAAATAAAGTTTATTCTTCCTATCTTATGTAGATTATTTTTTCTGCAATATAGTTCACAATACATATGATTCTTACATGTCTAGTCAATATGATTTTTATTCTGACCTGGTATATTTATGAATATATATTAACCTCAGAGTACGGCTAAAATTATTTTAAATAATTTGACAATATTTTTGTAAATATTTAGGTATCTTTTCAATAAAATAGAATAACTCATTGAATAAGTTCACAACTCGTAAAGATTTCAGAAATGGCTGACTGCATACATAAAACATTTTTAAATCTGTTTTTAATATGACAATAATTTAGATTTCTTTATTACTGTATAGTATATTTATTTATTTAGTGTTGAATGTAACTATTTTCAATTCTTTAAACTTATTAAATACTAAGTTGTATTAACAAGTTAAATAATAAGTTTATTTTTTAAAAAATTGTTTTTAAAAAAACGCTATTTTTATCTCATAACTATGTTTCATCCAATTACAGGTGAAGAATTTTTAATTACAAAAAACTAAAAAACAAGTTCGCTGACATATTAAATTGTATCTTTATCATGACAAAATTGCATGATTCTTTTGTGATTTGTATCTGCAGTACCACGGAAAACTGCAGCATACTGAACCTCCTAGATTGGAGTTCTGTCAACTGGTTTCTTGGTTTATCCTCATACTGATTTGCAGTGTGAGGTGTTTTGCACTTAAATCTAACAAGGTTGCAAATTCTTCCATTGGGAGGTGGAAAGTTTAAGGGAGAGAGATGCCACCATAAGTCGTCCTCGTCACTGGACCGAGGTTCCATCTCTAAGTCCGTCACAAGAGTTCCTCAGTGTTCCTTCTTGTACAGCGTTAATAAACAACCACTGAGAATTCTTGTGGGGGAAATCGAACACACGCAAATCATATTAATGCGTGCTCATTTCTGAATTATGTATAACAGGATATCTCTATTATTGCTTGAATTAGAAGTAAATATTCAATCATGAGATGATGGTATTATTGAAAAAATATATGTAGTAAGCAATTAGAATCTTATCATCAAGACGGAAAACGGAGTGAACTCAAACAGCATCAATCTAAGCTAAAGAACGTGAGCAATTTTAATAGAAGTACAAGCGAATTTGGCATTACTTCCTAATAAAAAGTTTTCATTTTTCTTTCGTTATTTGTTTTAAAAATATTTGTATAATATATATATATATATCAGAAGATGAGAACAGAGTAAAATAGCAGATTTTATTAATTTAAATTTTTTTCTTTTTAATGAAATTTTTTCTTAGAAATTAACGATTTATAAATGAAGTCGAAAGTATTTATTTGTCAGCATTACTATTTTATCGTCACATTATTAATAATTTCTGTATCAAATTGAATAAGAATAACGAATTTTCAAAAAATTATGATTAGACAGTTTTTATAAAAAATGGAATGTTTTACGTTGCTTGGTTTCGAGGTTCCGACTACATAAAATAATTTTAATATTATAATATGAAGAATTATAATCTATAAAAAAAAGTTCTAAATACAATTATATATTTTGTAATGTGATCTATTATAAAAAAAGTTAATAATAAAATTTAATACATTTTCATCTTGTGTACATTTCCGATTGTTTTTTTACATGATAATTCAATTCACAGGAAAACTTTCAAGTCTAAACATTGAGATTTCATTTTATCAGAATATTAGGTCTCCACATTTACGTGACACAGGTTCAAATATCTATCAAAATTCAAAAGAGTTCTTTTCTAGCCAAATAAACCTGCATTTGTTTACCCATGCAGATTGGGAATATCAAATTATGTTTCCTTGAACTAAAAGCATTTGATTCTATAATATCTGTTTAATTTTGTTTACAAATCATGCGGGTTAGAAATTTTACAGGAACTAATGTTTTCACATTTTGAGATAAAGTTATCTTGAAAATTCTATTCATCCTAGTTAAGCAATAATTGCAGAAATCAAAGTTCTTTCCGTTGGTTTTATTAGTAGCTAAATAACACACTAAATTGTTTTTTGTAATCCTTAAGAATTTAAAGTGTGAATCAACGTGTATTATAACATATTTCAAATAGGCACAATATTTATTTATGCAAGGCAAATAAGTTACATGAAGTTTGTTGTATATATATGTTTATCAACAAATTAAGAATGCGATTGATATATTTTAATGAGAAATAATATCTATCGCATGGATAATCAAAAGAAACATATTTTAAAATTTATATAAAATAAATCAAAAGTTACTTACGCTGAAAGCAACACGGTATGTTTTTGATCGCTTTTTTCGTCACGTTCTTTCAGGGCTTTAAAAGTTAGGATCGAACAATAGAACAGGTTGAGTGAAATGTAAGTGCGATGGCGACAGTTTTATCAATCTGAATTCAGATGTACTGGAAAATCAAAGCAGTATGTATATCGTAACATTTTTTTTTGTCTGGGATTTAAAACTATAGTTGTAAGTGATTAATTTTTTTTTTTTTTTCATTTGAGTCTCTTCGAAAAATGGCAGAAGTCCTCGAGAAACAACCAGCCCTTTTCGGCTCTCTTAGAGGAAGTAAAAAATTAAAGTCGGAAATGGATGTGCACGATATGTGATTAGAAATTTGGTACCAGAAGAATGTTTTGACAAAGCATACAATGGTTCTCATGAAGATATTCAACACGAAGAAAACATATTTAATACTGAAGAATTTGTAGGAAGAAATCAATGTTGATTGATTGATTTATTTGTATATAGTGCCACAGGTCAAAACTCGATAAATCACTTATTACTTCATAAACAAAACCGGAGTGGTCGGTGATAATATAGTATATCGCTGATGCTGGTCTATTTCGTACATCCACTTTTATTGATTAATGTTTTAGGGTAGGTAAACTGAGTATTTTATAAATGTACCTATTGTCTTATTCTCGTTTAATATGTTGTTAAAATGTTGTTGGCAATCTAGCCTATTTTCTTTTTCATGCCGCTTTGTACATATTTATGATGTAAACGTCAAATTATTTTCTGCTTTAAAAGATACGTTTTTGAACTGTTAGCGCCATTGAATTGTGACTTTTTATTTTCATTACCTATTTTGTATTTCAAAATAGATATTTCTTTTCTAAATATTGTCATATACATAAAATAATCTGTTGATTTAACATGTTAAAAAATAAATACGATTAAGTGTAATTAAACTCTTCTGAATTGTATTGCATTTCATGTATAAGCACTGTATAAATGCGCAGTAATGTGTGTTAATTTGTGCACAAATAGCATTGATGATATGTTAACTATATGGTTATAATTTTGATTTTTTGAATTTAACCATGATCAAACTTTGAAAAATGGTTAATTGTAGTACTATCAATAACTGGACAATGTATACAAGATCATTGTGGAAACTTTTTAGTACTAACTAAAAAAAAATATTTACTCAGGCAGCTAAAATTATTTTTCAGATTTATCAATATTCATAACTCTCAATATTATAGCATTATTCTCACCAAAAAACAAGAATATTCTGGATGCTTCTAAAATGATTATATATGAGTAAAGTATTTATCTTTAGGTGCACATATATCATAACGTATGGAATGTTTTAAAAACGCAAAAGAATCTTTGATCTTTATGTATCACATTGATTCTATTAAAAAAAATATTAGATGAATTTATTTTTATATTTCAAAAATGAGATTTTTCTGTTCTAAATATTGTTAATATTCATTTGTTAAAAAATAAATATGATTAAGTGTATAAACTTCTTACAAGATCTTCAGGCTACATTTCCATGTATAAGCTCTTTATTTGTATCAGGGTGATTCTATTTAAAAAATAAAGCAACATTAGGATTTAAATTTGGATTAACATTTTTCTTTTTAATCAAGACACATAATTACACTATAACAGTTATATTCTTATTTTATGATTTATATGGGTGTAATATTTTGAACTTGAATAAGTAAAAAATGTGTTTTGCAGAAAAATCGATTTAATCATAATTTTTTTTGTTTCAAAAAGGAATCAAATGTATTTAAGAAAAGATACATGAATATATTAATTCCATATACAATTTTCAAATTTAATGATTTGCTATCAAGTTTTTCTCAATTTTTTCTTTCTCATTTCATATATATTTTAATAAAAGAATTTTACTTATGTTTTAATGAGAATGAAGTACAAAATTAAAACTGACTATTGTGAATAACAAGATTTATATTAAAACTTAAATTAATGATATTCAATGTGATTTTAAAATATGTTTAAGTGTTACTTTTAAAATTGTATTTTCATAGAAATGATTGTATATTTTTTTTTTTTTTTCCTTTTAGAAATAGAAAAATTTACATTTGTAAATCTTGTATACTTCTTAACAATATATTATGTTTGCCTCAATATCCAAATGTGATTGTTTCTTCCCACTAGCACCAGAACCTGGTTTACTCTCGTAATTCATCAAGAAAATGTGCATATAATACATAATAATGTACATATTTTTAAAATATTTTCATATTAGTAAAAGGGAGCTAAATTCTGTTAAATAAATATTATACAATAACCGAGACCTTTTTTATAATATCAGAAATATCTCACAAAGTCCATTGAAAAATAAATATTTAACTGACTTATGAATGCATATAATTGGTAAAATTGTAAAAAAAAAAAATGCTTCCATTTGTCAAATGAAGGGTGTAGATTAATAACTTAGACCTTATCCTATGTAGAACATTTATTAGTGATTTTCTAGATGAGATTGTATATAACAACAGTATTTGTATCATGTATGGCATGTTAAAGAAATTATTTTATGTATTCTATGTACAAAATGCAGTTCATGCATAGAATAAAATCTAATATACTGACAAACATTTAAATTTTTGCAGCATTTTTAGATCTACATTTCAAAAAATCTTAGGTATAAAATGTCAGCTTTAAAATCTTAAATATTATGTAAGAATCCAATTTTGTATTACAACAGAAACAAATTGTGGTTTCTCCTATTAAGTCATGAAATTAAAGCAGATGACTAAAAAATGTGAGACAATGATGATGAAACACCAGACAATCCATTATAATATGTTGAACAGTTTTTGGGACATGATAGGAAGGGAGCCAGATTAGGTTGTGAAAATTGAGTACTAAAATGCACGTTAAATTTGTTAAAACCATGTACTTTAAAAAAGTATTTTGTGAAATCGCTTATTCCTGTCGTAGACCATCTGACATTTTCTTCAATTCGTTGAAAAATAATTTGTAATCAGATATTTTTGTCAACATTTTATTCTTTGTGTATAATTTCTTTATCACTGCCATTCAGTATTATTGAAAGGAAAAAGAGATATACATCAATTTTTCCAAAATAGTAAAACTTTAATATCTTAAATATAAATATGTATCTTAATGCAAGATATAAAAAAATGTTTTAGATTATATATATATACTGTGTCAATTAAAATACAGTTTAAGTTACATTACACATTTATGAAGTAAAAAATAATAGAATTCTTGTTGATAGTCATTGTTGTATAGTCATCTTTAAAAAAGTGTAGCAAAGTGGCTCAACAATCTTAAAATTTAACAACAATGATTTTTAAATACTATAGTGTCATTCTATAAAATATCCTTAGTATCATATTTTATTTATAAACAAACAACAAATTACAAATATTTTTTGTATGAAAATAATTTTCATAACTAATCTATTGGAATTACACTCAAGAGATCTCTAAAGATATTATTACAACATCATATTACGAATAGTGTGCAACATACGCTAACACTTACTCATTGAAAATCATTTTCTAAACTGATCAATAACAATTCTTATGATATAATAGAATGTGTCTGAAGGTATTTCAATTTAATCTTCAAATATGGAATGCTTTAAAAACATTTAAGTATATTTACATGGATTATTCATTCAAATTTGAAAATTCTCAAAGTATAAACCAACAAATATTACCAAACTATTTCAAGACATAAAAAAAAAAGTTGATATCTCATTTAATTAAAAAGTAGTGTATTTAGTTCAATATATGTTACTAAAGCTTATGAAGCATAACACATTTCACAAACGTAGTGCGGAACAAACAAATATGAGACTTGTTTACATCAGCTGTAATGTGACAACTGTTCCAAAAAAGTCATTTGTTCAGTGTAAAATTTTTCCAAAAACTTTAAATACTGTGGTATTTACAAGATTTTGGTGGTTAGTAAAAAATTTTCAATGTATTATTTTACTATCCATCCTACTTAGCAACCTTCAGAATATAATATTTTTTTATAAAATTTTCCTGAAAAAATTTAAAAATATATTAACTTTAAAATTAGTATCTAAAAATATTATTTAACTTTAGAACTTCATTAAAATTTATTTCATAATGTTTTTGTTCTAATAATAGGAAAATTTTTGACATATTGTATAGATAAATTATATAAGAATTTGTTTTATAATTTATATAAATATACTATATAAAGTACTTCTCTGATATACATAAAATGTTAAACAGTACATTATATATGTGTCGAATAATAATAATTTGAAAATAAGTTCATTTTTATTACAAACTGATGAAATGCAACATCCAAAAAAATTACGTGTATTATTTTAGTGTGTACTGTAATGTAATGTGTACACATATCTTTTGTTATAGAATTTCACTTGAAATAATTCATTTTTCAATATTAAAACATTTCTCAAATGTTCACAATCGAAATTTTTACATATGCATATAATGGCCGAGAACCTAAAATGTTACTTGCTTTTTGAAAATCTAATTCCATAGCATTTTTATCTCATGTTTTTATTTTATATTATTATAGATATCTATGCACATTTCTAATATTTTATTGCTTTTTTGATGTGAACAAATTTATTTCTCTCATCTAAAACCCATTGCTATTAAAACGTGAGTTCAGAATAGAATATAACACATCAATCAATAACTCCCGAGACTAACATTGAAAACAACATTTTTTTTTGCAAAATTTTTTTTTATTCATCAATATAACACCTTTTGTTAATCACCTGTTAGGGTGATACAATCGTTCCAATGCTTTTCCAAATCTTTTTTGTTTTTTTTTTTCCTTTTCTTTTCTTTTTTTGTTTTTTTTTTCGCAAGAAATCTTTTTTGTTGCGAGTAAATAGCGATAAACAGCTTTCTGAATCATCGACTCGTTGCTGTTTTTGTTCCATAGAAAGCAATCGCGGCACCCTCTTGGAAAAAACCTTTTTCAGTAAATACACTTCCATATGATATCTGTGTCATCTCAGCAATCTCACGGACCCGTGTGGTGACCGGGGATGACAGAATAGTCTCACTGTAGCTCATGCATGTCGTAAAAGGCGACTAAAATGGGTACCCAGCCTCTGGGGGTATAGTCGGGCACCCTGCCCCTGGGGATTATATCAGGGGATCTCAGGGACTTGCCTTCTTCTGGTAAGTACGGGCTTCATGAACCCGAGGTACCCTAGTGATCTTTTTCTTTCCCATGGGGTTTACTGTCTTTGGTAAACACGGGTGACGCACTCCCGGGATACCCTAGCGATCCTTCTTCTTGTCAACCACTTATCTTTTTTTCAACTTCACGTCTAGACCACAGTTTAATCTTGTTTGGCGCAGCATAGCCATATCTGGCTCTTGCGCCAATAAACCTTACATTCACTCACTCAGCAATCTCACGGAGCTTCACTTTACGATCTTTCATTATAATTTTTGTCACTTCACTCACATTTTCCGGTGTAACGGCTTCCACAGGTCTACCCGAGCGTTCCGCGTCATTTGTGTCGGTACGACCACGTTTAAACTCGGCAAACCACCGACAAATCGTTGCTTTTGATGGACAAGAGTCCGGGTAACATTTTTCAATCCATTGTTTCGCTTGCACGGTGTTTTAACCCATTAAAAAACAATATTTTATCAGAACACGAAACTCGGTTTTTTCCATTTTTTAAAGAAACTACAAAACGACTTTACTCCAACCTCGATAACTCAGCTGTTTCTGGTCCGATCGACTTAAAATTTTGACACGTTTCAAGCAAAGGTTAGTACTCTAGAAAGACCTGGTTTACTACGAGCGCCATCTCTGGGTTAGTCTCGGGAGTTATTGATTGATGTGTTATTTACCATTCTTAATTACATACTTTACATATAAAATGCTTTGCGTTTTCATATCCATATACACAAATCTTTTTACACAAACAACAACAGAAATACTGCTTACTTAATATACAAATAAGAATGTTGCTAAACTTTCTCTAGAAATGGAAATCTCTAAGAAAATCTATGAAGTTAACCGCATATGCTATATGTCTATTACTGTTGACGAATACCGAAGTAACAAAGTCACTCAATGCTTCAACTGTAATCTTTTTCATCACAGTTCAGATAATTGCCGTATGATCCCCAGATGCTTAAAATGCTCAGGCGCCCGCGCAACCAGAGACTGTAACATCGAAGGAAAAATTAAAGAAATAAAATGTATTAACTGCAACGAAATTGGACACTCCGCCTCATACGGAGGATGCAAACTCTATCCGAAACCTCCAAAAGGATCAATTACTAAAAGCAACGCACCCAAAAAAAATACTGTTCGTGAAGATTACACTTTTGCAAATGCTTTAAAATCAAACCAACAGATGGCGCCCCAAACGGACGAAAACCCAGATTCATCAAAATATTCAAGGAAAATCCCACAACATAATGCAAAAAGCCACCAGAAAAATCCTTTCAACAACATTTTTGAAGCCATCGAACAACTCAAAGCTCTTGCCGAAATCTTCTCGATCATTCCAGGACTGCTTACAAATCTCCATAAAATGCAAAAGGACAAACAAACAAAAAATTCGCCATCTTAGAAGCGCTTATGGATATCTCTGAAGAATAATGCAGCCAATCGCTGTCGTTTCTCTTCACCCATCGCAAGATCAACTTTTTCCCTCGAGGAACTTCAAATTTTTCTAGTACATACTCATTAACTGCTCAACAGATGGCGCCAGCTATGCTGGGCTCATCAATCAGCTCATTTCTCAAGAACTTTTCATCTCTACTCTCCAAAATTTTACCCTCTCATCCGCAAGAAATTCCTCTCCACAATGTAAATTTCCATTTTATCCAAAGGACTTAATAAATACCAGATTTGGGCTTGTGGAGCGCTCCTGGCGCCCATGGAATTTCAACGTCACCATCAAAGAAATTTAATGAAAGAATATTTTGCATTATTTACCATTTATTTAAGTGAAGATTCACTAAAGAGCGGTATTAGAACACTACTTAAAAATAATATACGAGTTTTATTCTTATTTAATTCATCATACATACAGATCTGATTGAGATAAATACATTAACTTCAAATTATTCCAAATAGGTTTCCTTTCTGTAGCTTTTTCTCTACGTTCCGAATATCCCGACAGGTATAAATTGTCTCATTATTTTGATCGTTTCATTATTAAAAAGATTACGTATCTATTTTTGGAAATTCCAAAAATTATTTTAAAGTCTACATAACTTTTTGAAAAAGTTTTAAATCATTGCATGGAATAATTCTTCCGGGGAATGATATATTTCTTTTTCCAGTTAATTATTTTCTACCCAGCCATTAGATGTCACACGAGCTATGTAGCGATCCCCCGCCCCCCAACTTGTAGAAATGTGCGAAAAACCTTGTTGAACTGTAAGTACAGCTTATCTCAAGTAGTGTTAAATTAGACTCGTCCATTTTTCGCACATAAAAGACACTAGTTCACTTCATTTCACTAAGGGCTGAAAAAATATAAGTTCAGCTAATAACTTATAAAAAATATTATGAACTAGAGTAAACGTAGACTAAAAATGCGGGTGGGTAAATGTATGGGGCATTTTCTTTATCACAAAATTGATAAATTTTTCTGGAAAATGATGCCTCCAAAACTGAAATTAATCAAAGTTACCGATTGAATTTACATATAACTTCTATGTCACTTATATTTATTCAATGTATATATTTTTAAGACAACGCGACTTTTACAACAATTTAAAAGACGCTAATTTCGAATTAACACCAACGGTGAATGCTGAGCGTTTTTGCAGAACTCTTCAAAATCGGAGGTTACTGCACAAAGCATTTCACGCATTCTGAACAGTTATAAAACGAGTTGAGAGGAAATGAAGATCTGAATTTTTAATGCATTTTGATAATTACGGCATCATCCCACACATCTGGCAATGAGACATCAGGGATATGCATTCGATACGCTTTTCTGCTTCATATGTGGTGACTTTTATGATTGGTTACCTAATTACTAGACAATGTAGCAATCCTCACTCAAGACAAAGCACCTACTGGAGTCATCAAAAAATTACGATCACATTTTAAAAAAATCAAAAAAGAATGACCCTTTGGCGGATTGCTGCAAACACTAACAAAATCAAAGCTATTATTTTTAGAAAAAGACATCATCCAACCAACTAAAGATCTTTAACTCCAATATTTCGTCGGACGCTGAGATCTCGGAGGTTATCCTCGACTCCCAAATTAACTTTTAGAAAACACAATTCATCATTGATGAAAGCTGGGCTAAAAGCCATAACTGCATCCCACTAATAGGTAAACAATCTATACTCACTCTCCCCAGTAAAATTCTGCTATAGAAACAAATAATCAGACAAATTCTATTTTACGCTTCTCCTGTGTGGGGCGACGCGACTCTTACCCACATTAAAAAATCCAAACGCTGCCAAACAACTTGCTGAGAATAATAACCAACTCTCCTTGGTATGTCAGAAATTCTGTCATACACAAGAATCTTAAAATCCCTCAAATTAATAGCCACATCTATTCAGGCGCATCTTTTGCAAACTTATTTATCTCATACTAATCCGCTTAATAATGTCCTGCGTTCGTTTGCACATAATAATGGAAGCCATCCATTAGCATATGAAAATTGCAATAATTACTTTCACCTCATTACCCCATAAGCACTCCAACTGAAACACTTTTGATTTATCCTAACCCATCTGTAATCAAACCTCTCTGACTCACTGCTCCCCCAACCACTTTATTCTCAAAAGCAGCTCCCCACCCATAAATTAAGTCGAGTTTATGTTAAAGCGTATGTAATTAACACTAGTCTATATAAAAATTTTGTTATCGATCTTTCTCCTTCCCTTCCTATTTCTGTGATCTCCTCGCCTTGATGGTAAAAAAGCTTTAAAATTATCAAAATGAATTTAACTCTAAAATTAAATTTATATATAAAATAAATTATGCTTACAAACCTCAAGTACTCCGTCTACCGAGCATGTGTAAAGATAGAACTATATACGGAGGCAAAAGCAAGGTAAATAAAAAAAAGAGATTTCAAAAAAATCTCATCCTGTATATATCTCATACATCCTATATCTTCACTCTCCATTGTTTTTCTATTTCATGATGAATCATATGTGTTTAATACACATTTTAATATGCTTAGTTAACCTTTTAACAAATTTCATGAACATATAAAAAAAAAAATTCAGATTGAGCAGTGTCGCAAAATGACTGGCGCTCGCGAACCATTTGATTGTTGTTGTCAGCAGTTATATGATAATTTGAGTGTTAGCCTGGGAGGCATTTTACTCCGGTTTCATTTATACAGTAAGGTAGGAAGTAGTCAACAAGCAGTTTACGACACGCCGAGGCGCTTAATTTAAAGATAAGAAAAGTAAAAGATTTAATTTATATATATTTTTTTTGTTGCATATAAATAAATATAATAATATATTTAAAATATATGTATATATAATTTTTTTTTATTTTGTTTCATTTCTTTTACCAACAAAGTTTTATTATTATTTTTTATTTATTAGTATATATATATATATTACCATCCGAAGATGTATCAGGTTTTTTTTTTTTTTTTTAATTTAATTTTTGTTTTGAAAGTAGAAAGTTTAAGGATAGGGAAGGGGGAAAGGTCAAAAAAGAAAGTCTTTTCTGAAGAAAGGATGTAGAACCTGAGATTAAAATCGTAGGCCAAAAGGCGTTGCATGAATCAAGGATGATGGCTTCGGGGTGAAGCTGGTTGAATGGAACAATTTAGGTTAATTAGTTGGGCGAGGTATTAAGGTGAAGTGTGTGATGATAAAAAAAAAATTAAGGAGGGTGTAGTTTAAAATATTTTTGGCATGATTCATATGGGAATGGGTGGAAGCTTCACTTGTGAGCGAAGATGGTTTGAGCCTGTATAAGTGTGTTTTCGTGAAAGTGGAGAGTGTTATAAAATCTACGTGAAAGGTAAGCTATGTGTGTTTTAATGAGAGGAATTTTAAGGTCATTGTGTCTAACTGAGTTACGAACATACCAGGGCGTGTTGACAATGATTCGTAGGATTTTGTTTTGGAAGATTTGGAGCTTTTGAATATGGGATTTGGCGGCGTGACCCCAGACCGAGAAAGCATAGAGAATAATGGGTCTAATGACTTGTTTGTAGAGTAGTAATTTATTTTGAAGTGAGAGACAAGAGTTAAGGCCAGATTGTTGTGTCCAGTCGAATCCAGATGATTTGTGATATATGAGAATTGGACCAATAGCAATCTAGCCTTTCATCTCAACTACCTCTCATTCCCCATACCCGAGGTCACTAAAGACCCTTCGTGTAGAAGGGGCTGATGCACATTAAATCAGTCGGAGCCCAAAGTCCTCCTATTGGCGTGGGGGGAAGTTAGGAGAAGGGGTTGCCAGCTCAGGGGTCGTCCTCGTCCCTTGACCGAGGTTCAAAATTACGAGGTCCGTTGCCAATAGTCCTCGTGTTGCTTCTAGTGCGACGTTAACAAAAACTGAAATAAACTAAAAAAAATCAAATTGTATTTCAGTGTAATGAAAGACATCCGAAAAACACAAAATATAATGATAATTTCTGTGGAATTGCATTTCCCCCATCTACGTTTGAAAATAGTTTTAAATATATTTCTAAAATCTGAAAATACGCTGATGAATCATTCAAATAAGTATAGAAATATTTCAAAAAGTTATAGAAAAATATGGATCTACAAACAAAATTATTTTTGCACTTTCTTGATACACCTAATTGCGTTAAAAATACATGCTCTTAGTGCGACGTTAATGAAAACTAAACAAAACCTTTTCTTCCTTTTTTCTCTCTGACTCGTGTGGTGACTGGGAAAGATTGGTACCCAGCATCTGGGGGTTTAGCCGGGCTCCCTGCCCCTTGCGATTATATCAGGGGACCTCAGAGACTTATCATCTTCAGGTAAGTATGCGCATCGTGACCGCGGGGCACCCTAGTGACCTTTTTCTTTCCTATGGGGTTTCCCGTCTTTGATAAACACGGGGTACGCTCTCCCGAGATACCCTAGCGATCCTTCTCTATTTTCGACCCTCTTTCTTGTCAACCAGTTTTTGTCTTTTCTTCAATTTTTTCAAGTCCAGATCACAGTTTAATCTTGTTTGGCGCAGCATAGCCACATCTCGCTCTAGCACCAATAACCTTTATATTCACTCACTCAACTATTTTCTGTCTAGATTAGTTAAACGTTTAAACGCAGTTTAGCCATATTTGGCTCTTGCACCACAAGTCCTTTCTCTGCCCTTATCATATTTAGGGACCTAATTAAGATCCCAATAATTCAAAATTCTTCTCCCCGCAGCCAATTCGCCCTCTTCAAATCAATCTACTGCAGTGGTGGCTCGATATTCATCTGCATCCGTATAAGCAAAGGATGACACAGGTTCTCGGAAAACATATCACGACGACGCTGCAGGCGAGTATAGTGTCAAGAAAAATTGAGTAGAAACTCTTCAGTGAGGAAATGTACAGTCCTGTTCAAGAAAAAGCAACTAATAAAAGGTTTGAGCAGCAGGTAACGGGTTTCTGTGGAAGGTAGGGAAAAAACTTATTGAAATCTTGCAAAGGAAGTCAGAATAAAATGTAAGTAAAAACAAATATTTAATCATATGTATCATGTAGTCTTGCAAGTTTTAGTTACCACTGAATTTATATGACCGTATCCGTCAGCAGCCACGGCAGCCTAGTTGTCACGAACGCGGATTTGCGGCCGACGTTCTGACGAGTTGTGGGTTCGATCCTTGATATTACTAAGACCGACATTATAGCGAGAAGGATGCACGTTGAATGTGTTGAGTCCTATTGTGGCGAGATGTGGAAGTTTGGATAGAAGGAACCAACCCGTTCTCTTCACTTGAAACTCTAAATTGTGAGGTCCGTCGCCGATAGCCTTCTTGTTGATTCAAAGTGCGGTATTAATAAACGATCACTACGGTGGCAACAGCCATCAAAATATTGATGTAGCATCTTAAAATGAGAGCCATAGGTTGCACAATGTTTTTGCAAAACATACTGTTGCGTATGATAGTTAAATTTTGATTCTGTTGACAAGGGTTGAAAGAATTTCGATATAAGCAGAAAACACCATGAAAAGCTGAGGTTTATTTTGGGTTATATTTTTTATCTTTCAATTTATCATGTAAATAAATCTTTGTTTCTTTAAAATGTTTTAATCCATAAAAGATTCGAATGCCTTTTTAGCTCAATATTGCCTTCAGGGGCTTGCCGTCCTGAAGTAGGTGCGAACATTACGAACCCGAGACACCCTAGTTACCTATTTCTTTCCCATTGGGTTTGCTGTCTTTGGTAAATGGGGATGACACGCTCCAAATTTACATCAAAGATCCTTTTCTATTTCTGCCCCTTTTTCTTGTAGCCGCGGTAACCCAATGGTGATGACAGCGGTTTTCGTCGAGTCGAGGATTTGAGAATTGATGCCACTGAAAACTTACCATGTAGCAGGAGCTGATTCGCGTTAAATCATTCGCTGCTGAAAGTCCCGTTTGGCGTGGTGTGGAAGTCGGGAGAGGGGTTTCCAGCTCGAACCTTGGTTCCCAAAGACCCTCCGTGTAGTCGGGGCTGATGCACTTTCAATCTGTAGAGGGCCCAGTCCTAACGTTGGCATGGTGCGGATGTTGGGAGAATGGGATGCCAGCTCAGGTGTCATCCTCTTCACTTGACCAAGGTTAAAAATTACGAGGTCTGTAGCCAATAGCCCTCGTGTTTCTTCAGTACCGACGTTTATAAAACGAATCCCTTTTTCTTGTCAATCATTTCCATTTTCTGACCTTTTATTTATTTTTTTCAAACGTCTAGATCACAGTTAAATCTTGTTTGGTGCACTGTGGCTACATCTGATTCTTGCGCCATGAAACTCCTCCCTCTTTCGCTCAAGATTCGGAAAACTCTTTTGCTTGAGTGGTAGGATGTGAAGGAAAATTTTAAAAGAAAAAATATTTTAAATTAAGAATAACTTGTATTTAAAGATTCCTAAATGCGCTTGATATATTTCCAGGTTCCATGCTTCTGTTTCCAACCCTCGTGTTTACAGTTTCTTTTGCAACATTGTACATGGGTAAGTTTTCACTTTATCTCGGTTACCCGTGCTGTCATACGTGTCCGATTTTACACGGAACGAAAAATCATTAATTGTTGTTACAGTGGCTCGAAATCGTGTGACGTGTTGTACTGTAATAGTAGCGTGATGTTAATGTATTTTTAGTGAAAGATTTCTGAATAAATTAGAAATGTTCTATGTCTTATACATATAAATTCTAAATAGCAGTCAGTATTTAGATTCGTCTATTTGGAGATTGGGTAATTTCCATTAAATCAATGAAACGACCTATTCTGTAGTAGTCCATCTTCTTGTAGAATATTGTTGTTATTAATAATACTCAAACTACGAACTTCTTATAACACTTAATTAGACACTGAAATGAAATTCTCCAGATGATTGGTATAAAATAACAAAATTACTTGAAAAGTTTAAACAGCAGCTTTATCTTTGCAATATTAACAGGAAAAAAAGAATTTTCAAAATCTAAATGAATGGAACTCTACAGCAGTATATACACAGATGTTACCACTCAGCCATAAATAGTGGCCATGGTAGCCTAGTGGTTGTGGAATCGGTTTTCATTTGTCTTGGGTTCGAGTCTCGATGCCACTAAAGTCACACCATGTAGACGGGGTTAATGCATGTTAAGTTTGTAATTAACTTGACCGAGGTTCAAAATTACCAGGTCCGTCGCCAATAACCAAAAGTTTACATTTAAATTGTCCTGTGCTTGAAGCAAAACTTATTTGGCTGAAGTTCGTGCGTGAAATTACATTTCAAGCTTAGATCCTGTATTCTTACAGCTCGTAAAATTACCCAACAACTTTCTTAATTGTTTCAACTTTTTACTACTATTTTTCAATTTACAATTTTCCTTTATGTGTGCCTGTAATTGTATACCTTGTATTTACTTTTGTATTTGCGTCTGATGCTTCATTTCTGAATATTTCAATTTACCTATTTGACTGTACGGTGTTTGATCATCATCGGCGTATTTTTTTCATTCATCAATTTTAAACCTATCTGACCAGACTATATGGTGGGGAGGTCACTCCCTCCATAACTTATTTGCTTTTTAAAACACATTAGCCTTTTACACTAAATATGAATTTTTAATTCGTAACCTGTATTACTTATTACCTTGTGTGTGTTTCGTGTTTTTAAAGTTACAGTAGCTCAAACAATTGAGGATACCTTGCTTTCATGATCAAATCCACTTTTATAGAAATAACCATTAACTAGAATAGAAGACTATTTTCTTTTACGTAATAAAGGGTTACATTTCAGTAAAAAACGAAAACCAAAAAAATATCTAAATTAAAAGTTTCACAAATATTTGAAAAACATAGGCAGATCTTTACCTCAAAAATTAAGGATACACCAATGAAATTTTTTCGATATATTACATGCATAGACAGTATCAGTATTTTGTTGCATGTCCTTTGGCTTTTATAATGTCCTCCAAACGTCTGGGTACCGATTCGCCCAATTTTTTAGTGGTATCTGGAGATATTTTATCCCATTCTTCTTGTAACACTTGCTTTAAATGGGCTTCGTTTCTAATCTGGTGTTTTTGGACCGCTGTTTCTAGTGTGGCCCACAAATTTTCTATGACATTGATGTCAGGGGACTGTGGCGGTGTGTGCAATTGCTGTTTACAATGAAAAAGACACCACATTTGGACATTACGTGCCGTGTGTTTGGGGTCGTTGTCGTGCTGAAATATAAAATTTCCATCTAAACCCAATTTTTGTG
>BMAW01131288.1:0-24749 GCA_019974015.1 Nephila pilipes
TATATATATATATATATATATATATATATATAATAGTAAAAAAAATTACTTAGTTTCAACATTTATATATATTTGTTTTCAATTTTTGTTATTCCTCACCTGCTCTTTATATATGCTTAGACAGTAAATGCAATGTTGTAACAAGTGAGATCGAATAATGGTAAGAGGAATAGTGAAACCCATTACAGGAATGTCCATTTATCGTTTTTTTTCCTAAGAAGTACAAGAGCATGACGCCCTTCGTATTCTGTTAAATAATCGCCTTAATTGTCATGGTTCCTGAGACTTCCTTTACTATCATTGGTGCAAATTAAACAAAAGCAAAGCATTATCTTGACTTTTGTTTGATTTCCAATATATAATGATAAATCCAAGTTTTATCAATAGTAAAAATTCGATGCAAAATTATGACGACTATTAGTTTCGACAAAACACGAATGGGATTTTTGGTACCAAACCAACACCAATATATAAATAAGTGTCACAATTGTTTTGGCGTTGTTTAGTTGAAGGTAGCCCACAATGGTAACCCCAATGTGCCTTAGAAACGTCATCTCTACTCAGTAGCATATACTTTTTAATATACTCTGTTTGTTATATTATGAAGCATAATCATGGGTATCCTTTTTTTCACTTTTACTGTCCAATATACTCATATAATTACTGAATACTTTGAAATACTCATAAGTATAATTACTACTTTTAACTTACATTATTCACCATATTATTTCAAATCTTTTTGATAATTGCTCAATGATTAATTCAAAACTCCTTTTTGAGTGTTTCTTTACAATAATATCAGTTCGCAGTTAATTAATGAATATTATCGTATAACACGGAACTACACAGTTAAATTAATCAATATTCGATATCGCATTGACATAGATAGACTTAATTAAACGCATCAATACGGTATCGAAGAATAATTAATCATTCTATTTAGATCGGGATTATTCAATGATATACAAATTATTCAATCAAATTATGTAAAATAAACAATTTATATTTAAGTTCGTTCAAAAGCTACTTATTATATTTCATCCAATTTGTACGCAAAATGTTTTTGATAACAATATATAATATTTTATATTAAACCATTTTCTATTGTTATCAAGATTTAAAAAGGAATTCTAATATGAAGACATGATTCTGAAAATGTATTTGAAACGGTAGTAAATTACATTTTAAAATGTAAAGTAAATAACTCTTCTAATAATCTTTAATATTTAAATAAATTAAATATTAAATTATCTTAAATATTTAAATATTAGATATAAGCAAATAAATCTTCTAATAATGTTAAAAATATTTATATAAATCACTCCTTTAACATAATATTTAATGTCTTGATATAAATAGCATTTTTTCCAGCTTTACATTCCAGTTATTTTTAGATTTATAATTTGCTACAATGCTTAACTTTTGTGATATTCATTTTCTGGTAGTTGCATCATGGGTCTGAGTCTTGATGTCATTTAATTCAATTTGTAGTTATGCTCATACACTAAGCTTGCGAGAGCTCACAGTTCTCATGTTATCATCACTGGAAGGTTGAGAAAGAAGATACTATTTCTTGTATATTTCTTGTAACTCGAAAGCTTGTCACAAATAGCCCTCGTTTTCCTTTTTAGTGTAATGTTAATAATAAAAATCAATCAATCAATATAATATATCAAGAGTATCAAGCTTTACAGTGACAAAAATAAGAGAGTATGCAAAAAATGCAGCTTTTTTTTCATTTATTTCTATAAATCTAATATATATATATATCAATATGATGATATTAGAATTCATTATGATAAAATAAAACCATATGCTGCTTGGCAATTCATCATAAAATCACAGATATAGGCTGATAATTTATGTCGCATCTACCATACTCCTCAGACCTAGCACCTTAAGATCATAACTTGTTTTTCTCCTTGCGAAAATGTTTGAAAGCAAAAACAAAATTGAAAACTGAACCATACTTTAATCTATCACTATTAATGCATCGCCTCCGAGACAAGGCATTTTTTAAAAATGGTATTTACAAATTACCGTCATGCTGTCAAGAGTTCATAAATAAAGACGGAAATTATATATATATATATATATATATATATATATATATATATATTCAGGGAATTTCATGGCATTATTGCATTTAAATTTTTTTAATTAATTTACTCGATTGGAATTTATTAAACAAAATAGAATTTGTCACGTAAGGAAAACACATTTGTATATCAACTTGTTTAATTTCATTTATTTCGTATAGACTTTATCAGTTTTAATTAACTTTTAATTCTCTTATTTATTTTCTTAATTGTAAATGTATGAGGGGTTATGCTAACAAAATAGAAAAAAATACTTATTGTAATCATATTAACTAAAATTGCAAGTTGTTATTTGATTGACAGTTAAAAAACATTGTGTTATTTGCTTTTTACTATCGAATAACAGAAAATATTTATAACATCAATTACATTTGAATTATGAACCAGTTAAATAGGTAAATTAGAAAAGCATTATGATTGATCTCTTTTAAATCAAAAAAAGAAATAGATAACATTAAAAAATCAGGCGGGCATGGAAAATGCATGAATGTTTACTTCTTCAAAAACTTAAAGAAAAACAGTATATTTTTATCAGATTATTTATTTTGTTTATAACGTATGCTTAGTAAATATAAGGAAAGATTAATAAATTTGAATGTTCTAAAATATAAAAAGAAAACTGAAACAGTAATTGGCAGAAATATTTTGAAATACATGCAGTATGTTTTTTTTTTTTTTTTTTTTTCATTTTAGTTCCTATTAGTTGAAAGAGAAATGAAACGAGATAGCTTGAATTTATTCAAAAAATAAAATAAAAAAAAAACATTATTTTTTTTAATGCTTTAAGTTATTTCAATCCTCATTCCTAAGTGATTAATAAAAAAGTATTCATTTTTTTATTTAATATTTCATCAATTCTACTGAATTTTGAATTACAATTGATAATTGTTTTTCAACGAAATAATAGGGTAATTGAATTCTCTTCTAGTTACTCCACTTTTAGTTCAATTCAAAGATGAAAGAAATAATTATTTGGAACAACAATTCAATTTAAATTTTATTTAAATCCAATTACATTTTAGATTGAAAGGTCTTGAGAGAGAAACTGTGAAAATCCAATTTACAAGCAATTTATTATTTCTATTAACACCCAGAACTCCTATTTAATCACGTTTCTTTCGTCATGGGAACACTATTTTTATTTCAATTCTAAAAGAAATAGATATTTTTAAATGATATTCTTAATTTTAAATTACAAACAAACCAAATTAAAACCTTAATTTGTTAAATCACTTTGATTTTCAACAGAAAAAAAATTAGGGCACTAAAATTGTTTATTTATTAATTTCCTATGTTTTGTTTACATTAAAAATTATTCCTTTTTAAGTATATTTCAGCACATTATCCTATACTGCTGAGTAAAAGATTTAAAAAGCATATTTTTTATGGCCTATAAGTATAGAAGTTGAAAAATGTGTTTCTACCATGCAGATTATTGAATGATTTCAATAGAAAAATGATTCCCAGCAAATACCAAAAATAAGTTATAATTCCCTCAAAAGCTTCGCAAGGCTGCGTGAATCTCCTGGCCATATGTTATGAAAGGACGGAATGTTGCATTAAAATATTAAAGTGATCTATTAACTGAAAAATAGTAATTGCACAATCCATTTAAATTAAAAATACAAGTTTTATATAAATCAGACTATACGCCATTATTCATAGTTAACAATCATTTACCTATTCTTTAATATAAAGCATAATTCTTAACTATTAATAATAGCGTAGTGTGATTATCGCTGAAACATTTTTGGTATTAGTCATTCAACTGATTTACATGAAAGAAAACTTTTAAATACTGCAAAAAACTAAAACATGGATGCTATTAAAAATTTCCCCCATTGAAGAAAAGAATGCTCTTGAAACAAGTAAACAAACCAAAATATCTTAACACAAGTTGTGTTTGTCGATAACACAGCAAATGGCATTGCTTCATTAAGAATGTTATTTAGGTAAAGAATGGTATGAAATGTATCATGTATATTAACGCACAATTTGTATATATATATATATATATATATTAAAGAACATTTAAATTGAATTCAACACAAAAAATAAAATTCAAACATCTGGAATACTAAAAGAGTTGTGAAATAAAAAAATTTCAATATACGTTAAATACATATGATTGCAGTGAGTTATTAGTACTTAGTAGGGTAGAATTTATTTTTTGTCACAGCTTTACATCGAAGTTTCATTGAGCTCAAGATAGTTTCAAGCTTCTCCTTCCTTATAACCTGATGCCGGAAAATAATCATAGCCGCATTTAGTTCCCTTTTATTTGATGGTAACCTCATTCGGATAAGAGTTTTCAAAAGTTGTCACAAGTTTTTGATGGGATTGAGGTCAGGACCGTTTCCTGACCAGGACAACAATCAATTGCTCTTTGTATGAAAGCCTCTTATTTTCATCATTTTGTTGCGTAGCAGGAAGCGGAATCCTGCTGAAAAATAAATGAAGCATTGTTGGGAAAGAGATCCCTAGTGGAAAATAGATGTTTTAGTTCTAGAAGAGTATGGATGTATTTTTTGGCATTCAATGTCCCATCGATGACATGAAGGCGACCAGTACCATCGGTTGATATGCATGACTAAATTACAATACTAAGTAGGTTCTTCACAATTGCCTGAATACAGTCAGGTTGTAGCTCTTATCATATTCTTAGGTCTTACATATTTTCGCCCATCACTATCGAATAAGGATATCATAGTTTCATTGCTCCATATAACTTGTGACCGTTGATCATCTGTCCAGTTAATGTGGTCCTATGCCAATTGTAATCATTTTTACTCAGCTGTAAATTTAAATAAAGCTTTTTTAGTTTAATTCTTCCTCTCGGTTCAAAATGTGTTAATCTCCTCCTGTTCGTTCTTGAACACTAGTATCATTCATATCACTTCTGATGGCCATTGATGACATTCTCCGATCTTGGAGACATAGTATTTTTATTCTTTTTTCATCAACAGATGTGGTCCACCTTTATCGGAATTTTCCTGAATGCTTTCTGTTTTATTCAATTTGTCTCCTGATACCATAAACAAATCTTTTCGGACTCGAGATGTAGTCATTAAATCACCCACTTTTCAGCATAGGAAAGACCACAATAATTTTACATCTCTTTCTAGGTGTTCAATATACTCTTTTATTTGAGTCATTGCTTCTTGACTAATAATAGCCCTCGTCTTGCTTCTAGAGGAACATTAACAAAAACAAATTAGACTAAAACCAAAGCTACTTGACTAAATATTAAAAATTTTTACAATTCCTAATTGCATAAGAAACAGTCTTATATCTACAGAACAAAACATAATAACGACTTGTTCCAAATATAAACATGATATCAGCTCCTACGGGCAGTTACTAACATTTGATTGGCTCCCAGAACAATAGTAGTGATTGGCCAGGAAATTTAGACATTACTAATCCCTCCATTTCTGTTTTTGCTTTTTAAATTAAAGCACGTATAATCTTTTTTATTTGAAATATTTGAGTTTTGTTTTTTTCTTGTATTGAATTCAGTATTCCATCCTTTTTAAAATGATATATACGACTTAGCACTTTGTGGAACATACTATTTTCTGTAAGCATACAAAGTTAAAAAAAATAAAAATTTCCAAAAGAGTCCACAGTTTTGGCCACTATTGTGTATATATATGTATAAAATACCTCAAATAGTTCATAGAAATTCTTACCATCTCTTGAAAATATGTTAAGTTCCCGATGCCTAGCCTGATCACACTGTATTTAGATTTCTAAATACCACTTTACTATTACATAATGTATGTGTAATGATAGAAAGTAATAAAAGCATTTTTAAATTTTTTTTACACATTAATTGTACTTGTGAAATTAATGAATGAAAATATTTAAGAAGACTAATATAATAGTACTCATAATTGTAAAGATAAAACATATAGCTGATAAAATCTATAAAAAATACATAATTGCTGAAATTATAATCGCATATTTATTGCAGAGCTAAAGAATAATTTTTAAATTAATAGAAAGCATTTTCTATTCCAAAATAAAATAAAATATGATTTAATTGAAATTTTTTAAAATTAATGATAGAGTATGAGAAGTTCTATATCCTCATTAGCAGTAATACTTAATTTATTCTTCTTTTTTTTTTCTTTTGGAGACATTGATATGTTGCTTGTGAGATAGGCTCAATAAATCTATACACATAATTGGCAAAATTTTCACTATTCGGCATACATTTCAACTCTTAACTCACAGATGATTAATTATTTTATTAAAAACAGATATACAGATTACACTAAAATGGAATTTAAGTGTAGTGAGAATTTATTAGTCATTTTGAAACTTTTATATCTTTGAAAGAAAATGAATAACTTTCTACTATAAGTATGTTTAATAACATGCATTATCCCATTTAAACAAGTTTTTTCTTTCTTTTTCAAACAGTAAATGGTATATTACTAAGTGCTCATATTAAAATATTAAAACTCATCAGGAATTTTTCTGAAGCGAAACTAAATCAATTTTTCTTTGGGCTTAAATGACACTATTTCAATCTTTTATGTTGTGTTTTCTATAATCATCTCAGCTATAGACAGTTTTATTCCATCATATCAAGTTAATTATAATGAAAACCATCTGGTACACATTAACAAAAAATGCTTATCATGTGAAAATAAATTAATATTCCAGCTGTGACCAAATTAATTCGTTCAAGTGATGCTTTTTCTCTACGTTTTATGCGCCACTATGAGGAGATGACCTTTTTGCCAATTTTCACCAAATGTGATATATTTAAGGCACGGAAGTGTGGGGAAATGGGAAATTTGAAATATTTAACCTTTCAAATGGGTCGTAGTGTTATTTCAAAATGACAGTAAAACTTTGTTACTACTTTTAAAAACTATATTTACAGTTGTTCTTTATTTTCGCATCTGCATCCCTTCATTTGAATACATAAATTGAGACCATTTAGGCTTTTAAACCAATTGTATAAAACTTTGCAATTCGAATTCCTTAAAGTATTTACCTGAAGATATACATTAAGTGCGTAAGTAATTGAAGTGGTAAGCGTTTCAAATACCTGAAGTATTATGTGAAATATATAAATAATATCATGCCTGGAAGTACATTAAGTTATGCTTTATAACTTTAATATTTCATATTACGAATTGCCTTCAAGTATACACAGGGAGTGCACGTGAAATACATAGATATATGATTTAATTTGGGCATTCAAATACATGAAGTATTAAAATGCATAAAGTAGTGCATATCTAAGCTCAGGAAGTAACAATACAGAGCAAAAAACACTTATTTGTACATATAACACACACACACACACATATATATGTACACATACATATATGTATATAAAAAAATATCTATATATATGCATATATATATATATATATATATATTGTTATTATTATTAATAATATTTCCTTTCTTTATGATTTTAACAGAATTTTGTTCTCTACTTAATATTCAAGCTTTCTAATTGAAATTTTTTGTAATTTTTTTTTGTTTTTTTTGCAGATAGTATTTCTGGCACATATTCACTTGTAAAGTTCATATTCTCTTGATTCCAGTTCCTTAATTATATGCGTGTTTGGTGACAGGTTGACTATTAAAAAATAAAAAAAAGAAAAAAAAAATTTGTATAATGAGAATATTAGATTATTAATATATATATATTAATATATGCATGTTTATAATATTAAATATAGTAAATATATGAAATTATTGCAGTCACTAGTAAAGGTAATCTAGACATCATTGGCTGTGTACCTCTACAACTATAGATTTTCGAAAACACAATGATTAATGCACTAACCATAAAAGATTTCAAAAAATTCGTTGCAATTATTGAAATGCATTGAAAAGCCAAACAGAACCCACACTATTTTACATTTCTTCGATTCCTTAACCATCACCAAAAAATGGATAACTTAACGGATGAAATTATTAAACATTATCCAGCAAAGTCATGCAAAAATAAGATCTTTGTCCCCACAAAATTCAATTCATAACTTTTGCATTGAGACATTGTTTTATCTTCTTATTATTATGAATTTTAAAGAAGTTGAATGATTTCTTGGTTAACTTAAAATTTTGAATTCGTCAAGTGTCTGTATTACTTGCAATGCCACACTACCTTTAGGTAATTCTGTCTACATCTATTACTCAGCTTACTGTAAGAAAATGGAAAACAAGTTATAGCAAGACATATTTTTTCATTTTTGCGTAATTTGTTTACCCCCGCTTTGCATTATTTCTCAGTCTTACATGCTCTAACATGGTCGTTCACAAAAGTAAATTAACGCTACTGAATAATAGAATTTCTATAATTTATTTTAATTGTATTCAGAATAGGAATGAATCATTTTCGTAAGTTTTGTAATTAATCTTTTCACCTTGCTTTAATACAAATCTGGGAGACATAAAGAGAGATATTTATATTCTTATTAATTTTATTTGATCTTCAAAGAAAGAAAAAGTCATATTTTTGGAAAAGCCTTAAGAGAATTGTTAATTAATTTGTTACTTGAGTGTATTTGCCTAGCGGGTTCCCCAAAGAAAAACCTATAATCAAACAGCAAATTTAGTATATGAAAGAAGAAAACAATAGTTCCTTTAATTTCAGAAAATATCGAGCAGTCCGCTAATTTTTCTTTCAAAGGGAGAAACATCTCAAAGATAATTAATTTTGTAATTATTTTAATTGAATTTTGTGACTGTTGGGAAAGAATTTATGGAGTAAACATTTAAATTTTCTTCAATAATTTATCAAAGTTCATTAATAAAATATTTGTAATCTTCTTATTTTGAGTGAAAAGTCTTAATTATCAAAATTGATTAGACAATTTGCAGTGTTTTCAAAATTGTGCAAATGCTGTTCCAATAGTATAATAATTATCTCAAGACTGAAGAAGTAAAATTAATTGAATATAAGATTCATTATTTCAGTAATTGATATGGAAGTCAATGCCCAATAAGATGTTTAAACATACATTTTAATATATTTGGTTAAGTATTTCAAAGAAAATTTTACTTTTGTTGTCTTTCTGCATTACAAACAAATTTTACAAGCAATCACTTTGAACAAATGAAAATTATCAAATGAAATATATGTAGCAGTAGTATCGCAAATTTAAACTAATGCACAGTAATTGATATTACATTTCTTGAAAACGTAAGAGAGGTCTTGAACTTTAGTATATTAGTTAGAAGTGGTTAAGGAAATAAAAAAAATTAAAATATCGCATTAGAATTCGAAGCATGCATCTCAAAATTGCATGAAATTCAAGTCATTGCAAAGTGTTAGAAAAAAGTTTCACCGAATATTAGAATTCCAGAGTTTAAAAATGTTTATTATTAATAAAATTATCAACACATTTTAAACTGGAACAAAATTAATAATTACTTTTATACATGAAAAAAGAAATAAACGAATAAAATTACTTTCTTCAACATTTTATTTTACCTAAAATAGAGTTGCCAGCAAGTTCTATAAGATTGTTCAATATAAATAAAAAATATTTGCTATTATTATTGAGTTTTAGTTGAGAAGTAATTTTTTCCATTCAAATCCATTATTAATACGACAAATAATTATGAGAAGTAATTTTTTCCATTCAAATCCATTATTAATACGACAAATAATAAATATAATATAATTTTTGCTCCTTTTATGTGAGTTAAATCCATCATAATTAACATTGATCCTTCAAATAGATAGTAAATTTTGTAAAATGATTATTTTTCTTAAAATATTATTTCATTACATCTTGATTTTTTTTATAGAATTTCGGATCCATGAGTTTGAATAAAGATAGTATAAAAGACTAAAAATAGCTTCGATGAATTTAAATTCATATTTTTAAAACGGTAAGTACTAAATTAAGTCTAAAAATCCAGCTCCTTCATGATCAAATTTGGAAATAATCTTTCCAAATTTGCTCCAACTGTCCGGCTAGGTCATCAAAATTCTCTGGTAGATGCAGTCGTCTTCCCATCATATCCCAGACATGCTCTATTGGAGAGAGATATGGCTGGCAAAGGAAGTGCTTGACAAGCTGTAAGACAGATCATAGAAACACGTGCCGTATGTAGTCTGGTATTATCTTGCTGAAAAATAAGCAAAAGGAACGGTAGCAAAACAGATCTCAGAATGTCGCCGACTTACCGCTGTGTTGTAAGTGTGCCTCTAATGACTACAAAAGGGGCTCGGTTATTAAGGGAAATGGCACACCAGACCACATCTCCTGGTTGATGGCCTTTGTAACGTTTAATAGGGAAAGCAGGATCTGCACGCTAAACTGGGCGTCTCCAGACATGTCTTCGATGATCGTCAGGACACAGTTGGAAGTGGGACTCGTCGTTGAAGGCCCTCAGTCAGCATTGTTCTAACCTTATCTAGCCAAGCAACACTGTAATCTGGCAGACAGCGTGCAGACGTGAGTGGTAGGTGGCGTAGCGATCGGTATGAGTGTAGATTTCGCTCTATCAGTCATCTGTGAATGGTCATGGAGGACACTCTTGAGCGGGTTGCACGTCTGATGGTTGATAGGGATGAATCAGGTGCTGTGACAGCTGATCTGACAATCAATCTGTCCACCCGATCTACAGAGGCCTTAGGTCAACTACTACCATCATGATGCTGAAATCTGTTATTTTTCAAACATTCTTGCCAGCATCTTCTAATCGCCGCATCGTTTCGACCCATATGACGATCGATTCTCCTATTTGCCCAACCTTTATCTTTCAATATAATGATACGATCCCTTTGAAACTCTGACAGTTACTCGTAATGAGCTCGAATTCTGCGGCGAGGCCTTTTTTTTAGTCATTTAAAGGTATCCTAAATCACAATGCAACAAACAATTTGACCATCAAATTGAGAATTGCTTCAAATATACACACCTGCTGAGTGCGCAGTTCCGATGCGTTGTAGCTCCCGCTATTCGTACATTGGGGACCAAATTTTAATCATTTGTATGTTCAGACCAGATGTTTTTGCATACAAAACATGAGTGCGTTTTTTTTTTTGTTATAGACTCTAGATCTGTGTTTCGGAATATAAAGTTTCACATGAAATTTGAAGATTCTTTTCAAATGAATGTCCAGAGGGTAAATGAAACATCTCAAAAAAATGATTGTCAAATATTTCTAAGTATGCTGTATTAATGTCAGAAAAATTTATTGAAAATAATTGTAGCGGTTATTTGTATTTCAGGATAAGAAGTAGATAGTTAAAACGTATGTCAGATGTATTCCTGAATAAAAATGTATGTTTTCTTTATAAGTTGCGGCGTCAATAGCTTTGACTGGGAATGCACAGAAAGGAAATCGAAATTCGCCTCGCAAGAAACGTATCACCTCTTGTGTTGAATCTCCAAGTGAGAATTTCACGTTGCCGTTATGACTCAGAGGATGCACATCGACGTATTTTTAAGTGTTAGAATTATTGGCCACCTGATTATTGGGCGTACCCTGATGGAAGTATCTGAGAAACTCACTATCACCCAAAGTATCATCTGTGTGCTTTGGCAACGATTCTGAAATGACGGAAATAATAGTACCCGTTTCAATACACGCCGTCTTCTATTTACAACGCAGAGTGACGACTGGTATTTGGCAGTAACTGCAAAAAGAAGCAGACGCAACATCAGAACTTTTTCGTCAGCTATCTTTTGCCACGGGTTCGACAGTCTTAAGACAAGCTGAGTACAGACATTTTGGTTATATTGGTTTATATGCTCGCTTGTCTGTCAGACTTTTTCTACTAACGGCAATTATTTGTCGACTGCGATTAGCCTTGAGTAATTAACATGAAATGTGGACATCGTCACAGTGTTTTGGGTGATGTTTTCCAACAAGTCCAAATTTAGCTTACAGTCTCATTTACGTCGGACTTTCACATGAAGATCGTCAGGTACACACTACCCCCAAGACAACGTCATTGAACGAAACCGTTATGGAGGTGCAGGGTTGCTCGTTTAGAGTGAAATTATACTGTGTTTTAAAAAAGATCTACAAGTTCAAATCGGAACCAAGACATACCAAATTTATCAGGACATCATTCTGAAATCCACATGTACGTTTGCCTAAGGATACTATGGTCTCAGTATTTGTGTTCATGGAAGCAACGCCCATCCTCACCGTGCAAACATTATAAGCGAATGCTTTCAATCTGAGGACAATAACCGTATGGAATGACAAATATTCTCACCTGACTTGAATCAGATATAGCATGTGTGAAACATGCTTGGCCAACGAGTTTCAGCCAGTCAACTACATCCTACAAGTGTTCCGAAACTTCGAAGAACATTGCTTTGTGAGTGGAGTAATCTTCCTAAAGATCAGCTTGATAATTTGATACACAGCATGCCTAGGTGTTGAACAAACTATATTTCATCGTCTTGGAGACATACAAGGCAATAACCATCATACAATTAATGTATTGATAAGTTTTTGTAAGGGAAATATATTTTGTAATTGTTCCAGGAAGCAAAAATCGTAGTATCCCTGAATGGTATAATATATAAACACCTATTTTTTTCTTGATATTTTTTTAATAAATAGACTTTATTAATAAGTCACGATTGATTGTTTCGGAATCCTTATTTGCCGGAGATGGAATTATCCTCAATTTTAAAAATATAATGTAATTAAGTTTCCAGGAATAAATGGAAAATGGGAACTTACCTCTCCTTTATGATTCAAAAAATATTACCATGGAGAATTAATTAAACTTGAATACTTTTAGGAGTATAAGTTATAACTAAATCATAAATAATCTTAACCTTTTTACTAAATTGCAGGATAATAACATTAATTTGCATAAGTTTAAAAAAATTGTTTGCCAGCATAATATCATTTTAATTTTATTAAGAGTTGTTTATAAAATTTAGTTATTTTTTTTTTCTTTTTTAAATTTGTGTTTTATTCACCAATATTTCTTAACATTTTGCTTTCATTTTTATTTTTGTTTTAAAGACGATTAAAGAAGTACTAGGAAGTAAGATTAGGACGAAGTACAAAATGATATTTATTTGACATCTATATTATACTGGAATTAACAACTGATCAGATTTTAAGAAATTTGAAAGCATAGATCCAGAGAAATCACTAACCAGAATAGCTACCTCTGGCAGCAATAACTGCTCTTTTATGCTTCACCATTGAGTCAAAACATGATTGGATGGCATGTACAGGTATAGCTACCCATGGGGCTTCAACTGGATGCCACAATTGATCGACTTTATTTACTAACGAATGGCGAAAAGACCAGACGTTTTCTATAGTTGAGATATCTGGAGAGCGTTCTAGCCAGTGAGCAGCCGAACATTATTTGCATCAAAAAAGGTCCGTACTATACCAGAAACATACGTCCATGCGTTATCCTGTTGAAAGCATAGATCTGAGCATTAAGAAATGATAGAGCCAGAAAAGTATCGAAAGCTGTTCAAAGTGTTATTAATGCAAACAAGAGGGTACTGAGACGTGTATCCAACGGTACCCCATACCATCAATATTGGTTATGATATGAGTCATTGTGACGATGTCGAATGCACCCTCGCAATGTGCACTCTCCACAATCCCGCTGCTTGATGACATGATCCGGCGCACATTGAACATAATTTTCTATTAGTGATAAATGTTAACAACCTGCTAGAAAAGCAATAGCGGTATATTTTCAGTCTCAAGGAATGTCCATATAATACCTGCAACATACGGTTGTACATTATCCTGCTGAAACGTAGTTATTCGCAGAACTGAAATAAAGGGTAGAGAGACGAGCCTTAACACATCAGAAATGTATCTGCAACCGATCAAAGTGCCACCAATGGAAACAATAGGTGACCAAGACATGTATCGAATGGCACCCGTTACCATCACACCAGATGATGAGCTATTTCAACGAAGTTGAAAGAACGCTGGATATGTGCGTTCTCTATCAAGGCACCGCACTCGAATGCGACCATAATGATGCTGTAAACAGAACCTGGATTCCTCTTAAAAGACGACATCACACCATTGCTATGTCCAGGTCCATGGTTTACCCTTCCTTTAAAGTTTATCCTGTCTATGATATAGCGTCATGGATAACCGAATCTACAAGGTTACTGACTTGACAGCCCATGCTGCTGCAAAAGTTGTCGAATTGTTCCTGTAGTCTCTTCACATGTCTTACAAACAGTGACATTTCTTGACTCGTGACATGGTTGTGCTAACCATTAAGGTGATGCGAGTAACATGTCAGTATCCTCGGCTGCTTTGGATATCGGTTGAGATCTATTATGATATTCCATATGACCATTCTGAACCCATTGATTCCATATTCTGTAGAGTGTTATTAGATCTAGTTTGACGCGAGCAGCAATGTAACGATGCGATAAGTCGCCTTCTATCAAAGTCAGAATCTTGTTGGTAAGCATTTCTCCTTACACGAGGCATCATAACAAGTTTTCACCAGGCAACAACCTTCAAATGCAAGATGTGTATGAGATACGAGGTAAACAATTTCTTTATTGAAACGAATTTTAGGTGACGCTACCGGCGTCTCCTTTGCATTATTGTGTTCAAAAGCTAACTGTTTGCACGTCACAGCATCTGCTTCTTGTCGTTTAAATATCAAGTATAGCTTTAATGCTGTAGCAGATTTAAGGGCCATTATTGTTGTTACAATGAAATAAATATAATTAAAATTACTTTGAAATGGAGCAATTGAGACAGGTTTAAAATAGAAAATAATATAATTTTATATTATGTGTGATTTTTAGAATTATATCCATCTTTATTAGAGGAGCAATCATAAATAGAAAAAATTAATCTGATCTAAGTCGTGGAGAAATAAAATCAATTTCGGAAGAAAACAGTATTAAGTATCAATTAAATATTCCTATCGAATACCTTTTATAATATTCCCAAAACTGAGATTTATTATTCTATTAATTTTGACACACTATTAATAATTTTTGAAGTAGTGTTGGGAAGGGGTTTCTTAGAATTCAATGTACTTCAAATTCAAGTACTCGTACATATAAAATAGTGTTTCAAAATATGAATGAATTGGTCATGTGCAAAAGAAAATGGGCTCACATATGAGAAAATTAAAATCAAAAACTAAAGGCCGGGCAGGTAAAGAAAAATTAATTGATAATTTTATTAACTAAAACCAAAATTATTATAGAATTGCTGTACGCAACAATTTTGGTAATTTAACTGCTATGCAGCAAAATGTAACTGCTTACCAACAAATTAAAAATTTGTATCACCGTGTGTCACATGATAAGAAACTAATACATGGGCAGTGTCCAATAGGAGAAAAACGACTGGAACTATTTTCAGCTTGGGTTGGCGAATGGAAAAATAATCTGGAATAAAATATGTTGGTTTATCGAATGAGATCTTAAATAAAATTAAACCAGTATATTTAGAAATTTGCGGTACAGAAATTTTGAGTAAATGCTCACATGGATGAACACAAAACGCAAGTGAATGATTTAATGGAATAATTTGGCAAAGAATACCTAAAGTGATATTCGTTTCACTCAAAACTGTAAGATTTGGATCTTAAGATGTAGCTATTCAGTTTAATGAAAGGTTCAGTGACTGTTTACAAGTTTTTAATTAGATGGATATTAAAAAGCCAGGGGAGGGTACTTTATGGAGGTATAAACATTTAGACAAATGCAGAATCCATGAGTCAATACTTAATGCAGAATCAGACAGAAAAAATACAGAAAAATTTTAAGACCTCTCAAAAAGAAATAAATTAGTATTTCCGAAGATAAAGATAGTGAGAACTATAAATCTGGTGCATTTTAATAATGAAGTAAATGTTTTTCATGTAAACGGATTAGTTTAATGTTATTTTTGTCGTTTTCTCAAAATGAGTTTTTTTACATTTTTTATTGCTTTAGAATGCAATACCTCAAAATATTATGCATCAGCGAATCCGAAATTTCATATGAATCTTTTACAAATATTCACGCAAAGAATACACTATTATTGAAATTTTATATTCAACAGAATTTATTTGTACAGTACAATAATAAAATGGAATTTGCAAGAACTTTTAAAGAAAATTTCAATGTTCTATAACTTTAAATACCATAGCTTCCTACGTAAGAACTATTTTATCAAAATAATTGTCTATTCTTTAGATACGATTATATTGTGTATTATTCAATTTATAAGTTATCATTATATTTATTTTCTTTTCAGTTGTCATGTTTTGGGGGCAATTCTGATTTTTTGCAAACATTTGTATAAAACACCCTTTTGATAGTAAAAATATACTCTAGCAAAACTTTTCATGTTTGTTTTTCTGATTTTTCATCCCCATAAGATCATAAAATATGAATTTGTGGGCGAAATTTTGATTAATTCAAAAAGTGTCTTCGAATGTGTACTGTTACTTTAATAAATTATATCTTGACAAAAATTGTTTATATTTTCAACTGTCAAGATGAATTTAACATCTATGGATCTATTTTTATGTTCCATCTCTAGGATAGAATGTGTATTGATGCATACTGGTTGACTGTATCATATCATAATCAGACCCAGAGTCGAAACACTAAAATGCATCAGCTTCAGAATATTATATTGTTGTTAACCAGCGTTTCTCAACCTTTCATTATTCGCGGCCCAGTTTTCAATCATAATTTTGTTCTCGCCCCCGCATACAATAAAGTGTATACAACAATAATATATTTTGAGTATTTTGATTTCTGTTTTTAAATTATTTATAACTAACTGCCAAAACAAGAGTAAAAGCAGGCAACGTTGACGAGAAATCAACATCTGGCATTTTGCCAAGTGGGCGATGAACAGATGAAGGGAATGGAAGCGGGAAAAATTTAAATATTAAATTTGAAATGAAAGCCAAACAGGGAGATAACGTTAAAAGAAGATGATAGTACAAAAATTCGTTAATGAAAGTAAACATAGACGGGGCGAGATAACTTTAGAAACTAGGAATACTTTTTTTGGAATAATAAAAGAAATAAAACCGAAGCATGAATAAAGAAAAGAGAAAAAATAAGTAATATGGTTTGTAAAAGCCGTCTCGAGCATGCGCAGAGCCAATGTTTTCTCATAGGAAGGAGGAAAATGTTGGATAACGCAATTTTCAATTCTCATTCGAGTCGATCGTCTCCAAATCTATCATATGTTATATATGTTTTCGTGTTAATGCAATTCACCATATTCAAAGCCGCAGATTTATGCAGGCTCATGGATAACTTTTAAAGCGGGCGTAAGCGAGCATTAGACGATAGTCAAGCATCAACAAGAACACAGACGAGCGTGGTTCCAAAAATAAAATCAAGAAAATATTCTCAAGAATACTTAAATTTGGGGTTTACCAGAACTGAAGTAAATGAAGAAAAAATACCCCTGTGTATGATTTGCTCAAAAATGTTGGCCGCAGACAACATGAAACCTCATGAACTTAAACGACGTTTGAAAACGCTTCATAGAGAGTACGTCAACAAACCCAGATAATTCTTTGAATTAAATTCATATGAAAATAAAAAACATTTTTTAAAGAATATTTATCTGTGGAAAAACTTTAATTATATCTTGCAAAGTTTCATATAAAATAACAAGATGTAAAAACCCTCACACCGTTGGTGAAAAGCTTATTTTACCAGAAGCAATTGAGTTTGTAGAAACTATGTTTGAAGGTAATTTTTCAAAACAATTGCAGTCCATACCTTTTTCAAATAATACTGTTGCTCGTTGAATTGGTGATATAGCTGAAGATGTATAATGTCAGCTTTTCTCGAAGTTGCGTGACAAATTGTTTTCAAAACAACTTGATGAAGCAACAGATAAAGATGCTCATTTCATTGCCTATGTTCATTTTTGTGATAATATGTCAGTAAGAAAAGAACTAATTTTCTGTAAACCAATAGAACTCAAAGCTACACCGCTCGCATTACTTTCTATTTTAAATGATTTTATGCACGAGGCAAACATAGATGGAAAAATTGCGTTGGAATATGCACCAATGATGCTCCTTCAATGTCCGGAAGTTCCAAAGTATACAAGCACTTGTAAAATAAAAATCGCCTCAGTGTATCTGGACACATGCATGATCCACAAAGAAGCTTGACTCTGAAATCAAGAATCTTTTACGCACTTTGTAAAGACATGGGTGCAATACATACAGGGTTACTATTTTATTGCGAAGCAAGTTGGTTATCACGTGAGGAATTCTTGCAACGTGTTTATGAATTAAGAGAAGAAATCGGCATTTTCCAAGAAGAATACAGACCGGAAACCGAGAATTTTCGCAAGGGCTTATTTATGATGAAATTGAGTTACTTGGTCGATGTATTCGAGAAATTTAATAACTTGGATCCCTTTCATAAGACTCCCGAAGGACTCTCAATTGATGAGGAAGAAAAATTCATAGAATTCACGACAAGCACCGAAACCAAAAGACAATTTAGTAATAAACCACTATTTGAATTTTGGTCAGGAGTAAAGGATTATTTTTCAGCACTAAAAACAAGGGCATTTCGCATTCTATTACTATTTTCAACATCCTACCTTTGTGAAACTGGATTTTTTTGCTGTAGTTTCTTTGAAGACAAAATATAGATCTCGGCTATATAGATACAGAACTGAGAGTGGCTATTTCTGATATTAAGCCTTCCTTCGAAAAACTTAGCTTCGCAAGACAAGCCCAAGGAAGTTACTAATAATTATTAAATTTGAATTTAATTTGGTATGTTTTGATTAATTAAGTTTTGATTTAGAAGTTTTTTTTTACTTTAATACGTTAATTATTAAATATGTCGAAATGTATTTTGTTTTTTATGGGTATGTGTGCTTTCCTTCTTGTAAGTTAATCATTTTTTTAAATAATATTTTCTTTTGGATATTCTCGAGCCCCTCGGGTTGAGAATCACAGTCGTTAATTATATTTACACTTAGAGTGCACTGGGTGAAAAATAACTATCCAGAAAAGTTTGGAGCGGTCTATCTTATTTCATGTTTTCCAGTTATATATATATATATATATATATATATATATATATATATATAATCCTATATATATAATATAAGTAATCCTATAAATTTACTTAACTTTCTAGAATTAATTAAATTTCAACTGAAAGAAATTAGTCACCACTAGAACACACACACAGACCTTTCGATAATTATATGACAATTTTCTGATGTTCTTCGGCCTCGGTATCCTACTCATCATGACCGCAGACGCGAGCCCTTAATTTCGTTGAGTCGGGGGTCTGAGTTTTGTTGTCACTAAAGACCCAACGTGTAGTGGGGCTGATGCTCGTTAAATATGTTGAGGCTTAAAGTCTTCCCATTTGGATGGTGTTGAAATTTGGGGAGATAATTCCCAGCTCAGGTGTCATCTGAGTCACTCTACCTAGGTTCAAAATTACGTAGTCTGTCACCAATAGCCTTTGTGTTGCATCTAATGCGATATTACTAAGAAACAATAAATCAACCCTATGTTGTTTGATGTGTTAGAAGAATTCTGGAAATACATGTTTTCATTTGACGTGATTAGGAATTTGATAACTGCCTTTTAAATACAGAGCAGTAGACGAGCAAATAATCTATATGGTTGCTAAAATGTGATCTATTAATGTATGAGTACATTTCTTAAATGTATTTTCTTTTAATATGAAGATATTAAAAGTTAAATATTGATATGATAGAATTTGGACTGTTTCCGTAGCTTCCATTGAGATAATACATAGAGTAATATACCAGTGAGTAGGAAATCTTCGTAAAAGACAAAGATTATGAGAATTCGAGAAGTTTGAATTCCTAGCCACTAATAATTAATGTAATAACTCTAGAAATAACACTGAAATTCTCCCTAATATTGGAATTTTCTGGTAATGAAGTAATAGAAACATGTGTTTTCCTGTAAAATAAAATAAATAATATTAAATTTCTCTGATTTCGAAATATTAAACAACATTCTTAAATGAAGATGGAATTAGTCCTTTAAGACTCGATATGCAAACATTTCATACGAATAAGATTAGCTTCAAATGTTACCACATCCAGCTCTAACTTTAAGCATGTAGAAAACTGTCAGATTTTTTGATGAATAGGAAAAATGCCCTGTCAACTAATGTATCAGACATTTAAAAGAAATTATCAACTTGCTATGCCTGAGTGATATAGGAAGTTTAATACTTTGCAAAGGACTATTGATAAGATATTGGCAAATTTGTATATTCAATTATTTATTTAAGATTCTAATATAAATTCTTCAGCAAATTTAAAATGTTTATGAATGGCTGAAATAAAAACATTTATTTTGATCAAAATAGGTGTAATTCAGCTCAGTCAGAATCCATGCAACTTACACGAGGTTCAAACAATGAAGACTCGATAAGGAATATTTCTTTGGAATTGAAAAATAGCCAAACATAGTCAAGTCGAGTATTGATATGTGATTTATTATATATATAAGGTATTTTTCCCTCTGTTGGCAATAAGAACATGTTTTATGGATCTACAAGCCTAACAGGATTTAGTGAAAAATAAAATTAAAAAAATTATGAAAAAATGGAAGGAAATAACAAAAATATTCGTCATTATACAATAAGGATAACATTGAACATGAAAAAGTTATCATTAAGAATTTCAAAACTCTAGGAAATAAAAGTTTATAAAACGTATGAAAATAAATGTATCCTTGATATGATCAATCAAATTTCTAAGGAAACAGTATTTTTTGTTACAATAGTAACGATTATGGAATCATTTGATTGTCCTAACATGAATAACTAATTGAAATGTTGGAAATTTGAATCTGTTGGTCTCATTTAATTAATTTTTTTTAAATAGAGTTATATAGAACATTGAACCAGCAAATGATCAAACATTTTAAATAAAGTAAAATTTAAATATTTATTAATAGATGAATTCTGAACAGAAAATAGTTGAAACGCATGAAGTGAATATTTAATACATAATCGATATCGAAAGTGATATAGTTAAATAGAAGTTAAGTGTGTATGGACAATCAGAGTACTTGAAATAAAAGTAGATTGTGCAAAAATTAAGAAAATGTTATTGGTTATGAAAAAATAGTCCCGAAAGCTACATTTACTCTGAGATATTTTCTTACATTTGGATAATATTGTTACGAAAATTGTCCGGTGTGTGTAGGTGAACAGTCCGACAAGCAGAATACTAGAAAAATAGTAATTTATTCTTTAAATAATAATAAAACCAGAAGCACAGACAACAACAAAATCGTACTTGCACAAATTTGCAGCACTAAAACAAACAGCAATCCAGTTTGTACAAAATCACGTAGTTTGCAAAGCAAGCTAGATAATCTCTTTCACTCCGAAAGATTAACTCCCTCACGATCAGCGACTCTGTCTATTTATACCTTGAAGACCGGATTTGACGACACATAGAAAGTTCTCCAATGTTTCTGTCCTATTCTGTAAACTTCTCAAAGAAACTAGATTTTACTTGAAGATTCGTGATGACAATTTTTGTCGCCAAAGTCGCCAAATTTGTCGCCGTCGCCAAGGCCGGCAAATTTCTACTTTCCTCTAGGCATCCAGATAGCCTGTGAACGACTCTTAGCAACCATATGATCAGTATCGCTGGGAAGCAACATTTCATATTTGTAACAATATATATTAAAATCTCTATTCTGAATAATATATGTGGTACACTTATGATACAGTAATGCTTACTTATAATCATTTTTCTGGAAGTTAGATTAAGCTTATTGTGTCAGAATTAAATAACCTTCAAATATTTTTTGGTCAAATTCTTAGAAATTCTGTCTCGTTCGTCTCTCTGTGTCGTATATATGTTTCCGCCCTTATACTCTTCAAAAAACGCTTATCTTCGTAAGGTTAGAACACACCATCGCTCCGGGTTTCAAGTTGGGTCTATAATCTCAACCAACCTCCGTGTGGGTGAGAGAGGTTCTCTTTCTCACACACACACATACACAGTTAAATCCTCCTGCTGATCTTCACGCCCTCATAACATGATAGGGTATTATGAAATTAAAATAATAAAACGAAAACGAAACAGAAATGTTTAAAAAAGAAAAATAGTTGGGGAGAAAAGAAAAGTCAATTTTTTTTTTTCAAAATGACTATCTCTTCCTGCATCCTATAAAATTTCCTAGTCTCCACTTCAAACTCATATATTGCCAAAACTCTTCACCTCATATTGGTAAAACAAATAAATTTTGTGAATGCCTCTTCAACAGTTGTAGTATGTTGGTAAATCTTATTTTGTTGCTGCTAGCGATCCAGTGAAATCCATGTGGTATATTTTAAGGGAGTAATCCTTCAGGAATAGGGCTTAAAAGCCCTTTACTTTTCACACTTTCTTTTATATAATATGCACTTTGCGCAATCCCCTACAATACTATAGATTTGAAATCGGAGTTAAGGGATATAGAATTCGCTATCTGTTCATTTTGGGATGATTCTTCTACTCTTATTTAATGCCAGATGATAAGAAATTTTTATCCCTCAATCACTCGTACCCTTTGTATATTACAACGATCATTTTGGTGCAGTGTGATTAGTTACTCTATCTATTATCTTTATAGATTCAAAGAATATTCAGAATTATATCATTCAAATTTGTAAAAACCATCAATTTCATTTTAAGCGAAGCATCACAATTTTAAATTGTTATCAAGAAATTTCCAGACTATATAGTCCATATTTTAAAAAGAAAATACAGTCTTTTTGAAACTCTTTCTAGTGTCTAGATGAATAACAGTCCTTCCGAGCATTTTACTGCTATTAAACTTTTAATTAAAGATTCCGTTGCGAGTTCCCAAAGTTTGTGAGATCCATTATTATCTAGAAATTACGACACGTCTTTTGATGAATTAGTTAAATTAATATAAGGAATTAATAATTCCTGATAATGAAAATTAAATTTCTAAAGATATGGCACTGTTTACAATTGGAGAATATTAAATCCTTTTCCAACAGATAATCGACCAAAGTCGGTACTTTAGTAACTGTCAGTCATCTATGTGTTTCCTCCCCAAATTCGGGAGGAAACGTATTCGGAGTGAAACAAAAATACTTCTTTTCTTATCTTCGTTCATAGGATAATAAATTTGGGGGAGTTTTCCATAATGCCTTTCATAAATAAACTTTATAAGTCAACTAAAAATATAAAATCAAACTAAAATGTCATTTACTCTGTTCAATTTAAATTAATGAAAAAAGAATTGATGCTATAACTAAATAATTATTAGGTATTAAAAATTATTTATACTTTACCTAAAATTATAAAGAGTCAAACAAATATCATTACTGAAAAAATGTATTTAATTTGCATAAGTCAGTATTTTATACACAGAAAAATTTAAAATCCAGATATCCCCGAATTTTTCGCTCATAGCTTAAAAGTACATTAATTTTCAAATGAACAGAAATAATAAATGTTTTATTCTGATTTAAACAACATGCTTTATTTTCTAAGAAAATAATGTTTTGTTTGATCCAAGTTAGCTATAAGAAAAAAATTAAATTATAAGTTTTAAATTTTTCCCCAAAATCATTGCAGAAAAAAAATTTAATTGCATATTTTTTTACATTAAGATATGAAACGTTTGAAAGTAAATTACGAATAAAAAGCATGACACTTACTATAGCTAAATATTTCTTTATCCATGATTAAAAGAATATTTAGCTACGGAATGATACCGTGATATTAGATTTATTCTAAACTCCAAGTAACTTCATCAAAGACGATAATGTTAAAATTAAGAAAATAATGAATTTTATCGCAGTATTTCTGTCAATTTTAAGAAACAGAACCTTTTAAATTCGATCAGGGACAGATTTATAAAGAATAAAAGAAATTTAGCAAAATTTAATGTTAAAACTCAAGCTCTTTAGAAAGATTTTTATACCAATCTAAATATGCGTTTTAAAATTAAAATGCTTTAAAAAGTCTACATTTGTAGAGAAAGCATCTCTTTTACACAAATACCAAAATGGTGCCATCTCAGTGTTTCGAAACAGTATTTGCTATTCGTTTATTTTCAGGAATGCTTTTCAAACCTTTTATTTAAATTCTTTCTTCCCTTGAGTAGCTTATGCTCTTTTCGTATTGATCTATCCTTGCTCTCCTTTCATTTAGTTTCAGCATTCATTTCATCTATTCAGGCTGAATATGATAATTTCCATATACAGCTTGAGTTAAATTAGAAGTCAATGTGGCAAACTTATCAAATAGAACCTCTAACTAAATAACGAAACTTCTTTCACTAAAGCAATATTATTTTCTTCCCCTTATCAGATTTTGTAAAGCTATGTACTTCCTGCTTCTTGAGTTAAAGCTTCATAACTAATTTTCATATATATTTACTTGCAAAACAATAAATATATATTTCTAAGGGAATAAATGGACTTCTTCTAAAATATATGTCCCAATGATAAGAACTACACCACACCGTTTCCAAATTATGAAATATCATTGTTGCTATCGCCTTATTAACAACTGAAGAGAACAACTTGAGGAACGTCTTAGGGATATTATAAGAGAAAACGTTTATATCCCAAAACCATCCATTACTGGTTTTAGTAGTATTCTCTTCAGTAATATAACTTTATACTATATAAGCATTAAAAGCATTGAATTGTT
>BMAW01131296.1:0-11427 GCA_019974015.1 Nephila pilipes
ATGGACAAGAGTCCGGGTAACATTTTTCAATCCATTGTTTCGCTTGCCCGGTGTTTTTACCCATTAAAAAACAATGTTTTATCAGAACACGAAACTCGGTTTTTTCCATTTTTTAAACAAACTACAAAACGACTTTACTCCAACCTCGATAACTCAGCTGTTTCTGGTCCGATCGACTTAAAATTTTGACACGTTTCAAGCAAAGGTTAGTACTCTAGAAAGACCTGGTTACTGGTTTACTACGAGCGCCATCTCTGGGTTAGTCTCGGAACTTATTGATCCATGTGTTACACATGCAGTACCATATTCATACCTTTTATAAGGATATAATTTAAAATTTCATATTCATAAGGTACAAATTTTTATTCTTAGAAATACTGCATTTAATTATATTATATTAAGCAATAACTTAGTAACAAGGTCAAAACTAAAAATAACTATTATTTGAAATTTTTCTCGAAAACTAAATAAAAGCAAATTATTCTTCCAATTGTTAAAATTATGTATTTAAAAATTATATATATATATATAGACATAGGGTTGTGCACATAGGGTTGATATAGTATAAGGAAATAACCATTCATCAGTAAAATACACACGCATGATTGTGCGTAACACTCATAGGAGTCGCAAGATGAGAAACAGCAGTGACAGAATAACTAGAACAAAAAAATGGGTTAATAGGGATTATGATCCCCTCTTTGAGATATACAGGCCTCGCATCATAATTTTATGCTAGAAATAAGGGAGTTTATGAATTCCTGTGGAAATTGGTCCCACTCGTTCGGCAACATTTTTTTCAGGTCTCAGATGGTTCTCGAAGGGTAGCTGCGAATTGCAATTGCCTCCCCATAGCGTCTGTCAGGCTCTATAGGATTGTAATGTGGTGATCTGGTTCACTAATCACTCCGGCGAATATACTCACTTTCCAAAATATTCCACTCGTATTGTCATCCATTAAAATGAAATCAGGGCCAACTGCACCCTTGAAAAGGCGATCATAGGGCTCCAAGACCCCATCTCTATATCTCTCAGCAGTCAGTGCCTTTTTCAAGACAAGGATCTGAGTGCGGCCATCCAACATGATGTCTGCGCAGACTATCATGTATCCGCTGCTGTAATCATCTATTTCTCGAACACTGGAGAGCAAATAGCGGGTCTTTGGTTCTCTCAAAATGAAAGAACGGCAAAAATCACTATTTAGGTAAACCGAGACTCATTAGTGAAAAGAACGGTAGTTCATTGATCCATGCTCCAATATCTATGTCTCTGTACCATTTAATCTCCTGTTCGCAAAATTTTTCGGGACTCAAACAACAGGTCTTCCGGCAAAAGGTCTCACATGTAATCTTCTGGAAACAGTCAAGCTTGAAACTCGGGTTCCAGTGGCCGCATACAAATCATAAGAAACCTCAGAAGAAGTAGCATCCCTGTTTTACCTCGCTATCATGGACAAATGGTAATCTTCTCTGACAAGCAAGGCTGTTGGACGACCTTGCCTAGGCTTTCTCTTGACGGATCCAGTATCCTGAAACTGTTTCCATATGTTCGGCATGACGGTGACCGTTAAAGCAAATTCTCTGCAAATCCCTCCCCACACGTATACGCATGAGTATTCGACGCACAAGATTCACATCTTTATTTCGAAGTAGTATTTTTACATTTCGTTCATTTCTTTTCATGAAATTCTACAAAATATGTAAATTTTCTTAATTTTCAACACCAGTATATATATATATATATATATATATATATATATATATATATATACTTTATATATATATATATACTTTATATGGACTTTTTTGTATGTTTTAGTTAATATATATATATATATATATATATATATATATATACATATATATACATACGTGTGTGTGTGTGTAGTTATTAATCTTATTTGTAAAAGAAATATTAAATCTAATTTTTGATGTGGTTTCTTTTAAATAGACTGAAGCTGTTGGAGCTTGGAAGTGAATCATGTCCGATGAATATGCAGAAAAACTGCGTATATCTGCCAGGACCTCATCTGATCCTGCTCAGGAAATGCTGAGTATTACTACAGATGTTGTCCGTAATGAAAAGAGTAAGCTGGTTTGCTGAACGTTGCTGTTCACGGAGTAGCTGTATCACGGATTTGCAAGCGAAATTGCTACCTGTGTGCTATCCTGAAGATTGTGAATAAAGCGTCATTTGTTGTTATTCTTCGATTAAGACTTGACTTTCACTGCTACAACCCACAGAAGAAAGTTTCGTAACACTGTTCACAGAAATGAGATTTCGGAGTGAATGCATGATACCGGACCAAAGCAGGACACAGTGATGGAAGATAAATTGTGAAGCTGCTCGGTATGATGACAACAATGAAATAATACTTGGAGTGGGGAATAAATCCTGGCTCAAGGAACCGAAAGCAGGACAAGAGGAAATAAAATCCGGTTCAGAAGGAATTAGTAATATTCACACACACGAAAAATGTGTAAATTTTTCTTTGGTCGTTTTTTCGTCTAGGTTTCAGCACATTCGGGATATTTCTATTTCTATTTCTTACCAAAGTTGCTAACTTTTTCACCAAGTATCCAAAATAGTCACAAATCTGTCGCCATTGGTGAGTCGTCAGTGCTTACACATTCCTTTGCTGACTCATAACATTCCTGTAAATATTTCTTTTCTTTTACAAGAAATCCACCTCTGGGAAGCGGCATCTAATGTTTTTAACAATATTTTAAAAAAAGCACAAATAGTATATTTCATAAACACAAATCACTCGCAGAATATCAAAAACTACAGCAAAAACATATAAAACAAATAGCTAAATATTTTTTTTTAAAAGGAAAAGTACAACAAAAATCTTTTTAATTTTTATGCAAATCAGATAAAGATTTACTTGAGTAATCAAACAATCTAAAATTTAAAAACCATAAACTCAAAAATTAAAAACGAACTTTTGAAGAGCCGAACAATTTGAAATAAATCAAAGCTATATAAAAGATAAATTTATAAAAATAGATATAATATAACTAATATTGTTCAATATTTTTGAATGGAATAATGCTTATTTATAATTGAAACTACTGATCATTCCATCACAACCTAATGAATTATATCATAAAAAGATGATAATAAACCAATAATTTGAAATTTAAAAATTCAACCACAGGTAAAAAATAGAAAGATAAAATACCAGTTCACACTTAACTAAAAACTAAAATATTTTAACACCAATCAATATCTTTAATTAAAAATAGTAATAATAATTCATAAAAAATAATCACTTAAGTAAGCAAACTCATAATGTAATGCAAAGTACTTATCAAAGTACGCTATCATAAATATAAAGTGTTGAGACTTTTTAAGAAAGAAAAATCACTGTTTGTCTGCTAATGTAATTTGTCCCCTTTAATGTAAAGATTTTTTTTTTGCATCTTGAATCCTTTTAACAATTCAATTTGAATTAAATATTAATTTTATAGTTAAATTGCATTTCGTACTGTTATTATTCCAATAAAGGTATTCCCCGGAGATATTTTCGTCCCAGGGCTCGATAGTTGTAGGTATGACTGTTATTTAGAATTTAAGCTGCATTTGGTTTAAGACTATTATTTAGAAATATTTCTCATTGTCTGCCAATTGCATCTTTTTAAGTAATTGATCCATTGTTGATCTTACTCTCTCACAAAATTTTATGGAAGAATAAAGTAAGAGAATAAGACGAATAGTTCATGTGATTATTGCGATTACAGAAAATTAGAACGGTTTTCTATAAATGAAATTCACGTTGTAACTTACGTGTAACATATCACTTTGTGAATAATGCAGATGGGCAGAATAACTATAATTTTGTAAAAAAATTGTAAATTATTATGTAATGGGTAAAGAAAATACATACCTCCAATATAGATAAAGTATTTTAGATTATTAAAATATTTGTATTTATTTTCCTTTTATGTGTTCTATTCATATACGCTTACAACTGTTAAAATAAAATTGTTATTTATAACATTTATTAGTTAATTTTTAACAGCACCAAGCGGAAATATATCATGTATTACATTAAATAATTAATTTCTTATAATATGCTTTTATACATATAAACATACATCATATAAGTATATCTTGATGATATATGAGTATTAGAACTTGACTGTAAGATATGACAAGATGAGTATAACTTAATGATATATGGGTATTGACACTTTACTATACAATATGACTATATCAATATTAACACTTGTACCTCATTATAAGAGTAACTTGTATGAAATTGTTTTAACTATCAGTGAACTGTATTATTTTTTCTTAAATTCTGTGTTCTTACCTATAAAATAATGTTCAAGAAATCAGTATTCAAAGGTTGAATTAAATTCTATAGATGCTAGAGTCACAAAAATGTTTTTGTCGAATATTTACATATTTATATCATCTACACAAGTTAAGAATGTGCATAAACACGTTAAATACAGATTTCAATCTTTTAAATGTTTATCTAGAGCTATTAATTTCGAGTATACCATTTAAAATTATATTGATGCTTTGTATTCTGGAACAAAAACTAATCCGGTATGGTTGTAGTCCCAGACATGCCATATTAAAGAGTTGTAAGCAAAATGCAAGTTTGATGAATGTATTCAGATCAGCGCGATTGAATTTGTTAGGTTATAAAAATATTCGCATTTGCTTGTCTTTTATTTTATTTAAGGGAAAGAGAGAGAGAGAGAGAGAACTATTCATTTTAAGTAAAACAAATATGTAAATAAATATTTAAAGTAAATATATATTAAGGATGTAAATTAAATTTAAAATTATTATGTATATTATTCATGAATTTATTTTCAACAGCTGTATGCGTAAATATATTATGTATTACATTAGATATAACAATAAGGAAGCTTATATGTACGAAAACATTTATACTTCACTATGTAACGAAATTAATCAAATAAAATAACGATTTTTATCATTTAAAACATCTTAAAATACCATTCAACCCATTGCATTTTAATAAATAAAAATAACTTTAAATATTTTGAATACTAAGAGGTTAGCAACTGAATACGCAGAAGAGTTTATGTTTTCGAAAAACTCAATGTATCAGAATTCCATCGAGGAAAATTACATAGTTTTACGGGAAAAAAATTAATCATTTAGATTACTTCGAACTTAGAGAATATACTGTATTCATTATCTCAAAACATAGTACATAGAATTGTAGAATCATGTAAATCAGCCACATTTAAATAAAAGCATAGTAAAGTTCAGCTAGGTAAAGTCATTCTTTTTTACTCTTTATATCCTTTATTATTCGAATATTTGAATTCATTGCTCAAGGATTCTGAAAAGTTAAATATTAGTAGAATCAGTTTTTTGATATTATATGGGACATAACATTAATCCCTGTTTACACGTGAGTGATAAACCTATACGATATAAATTTATACATACAAATAATCATATTAAATTAAATAATATTTATCTCATGCATAAATGCAAAAGAGTTGTATAACATCTAAGTATTCTTAAGAAATTCTCTGCATATGTATAATTAATTTTAATTAAATTTGGGTGCAGGAATTTTATTTTCAATTTGCCTGATTTTCTACTCAATTGGTTTCATAAAAAGAAAAATAGAGAAAATAAAATTTAAAAACGGATGCATGTATTTTAATATTCCAACTAATTAAGTTTTGAGCTTGAAAAAAGTCATCAAAACTATTTTTCCTTTCCGAGATCTATATTCATTTGCAACTTTTAGCCTGCAAATACTTGTATATATTTCACAAACATATGAATTTTTATTCATTTAATTTTTATGTATTTGAATTTTTGTTTCTTGTTTCGAAGTTTAAATAATTCTAGTTTAAAAATTCCTTATTTTGTTGTTAATTGCTTAAAAATTGCTACTAATTTAGGCTACGAATTTTGCAAAGACGCACTTTTCGTCACTCATATAGTTCAATATTTGTTACACATTTTATATTTAATTTATTCATAGCTTATTCATATCTCATACATATCTATTTCTAACGTAAAGGTATGACGACATTATAATAAATTATTTAAAAGTGAGGAATATATAAGAGAGTAATAACTATATAGAAATTACAGTATTAAAAAAATATGTATTATGAAGAGACCTCAAACAACAATACTGTTTTTAAGAAGTATTGTAAAAATCATAAGTATTACTGATTATAAAAACTTTGTTTTAATAACATTAAGGCTTCACAATGAAACCTGGTGTTATATTCCGAGTTTATTATTATTATTGGCGATGAAGATGGAAATTTTCAATTCAGGGTTGCCAAAAGTAATAGTATGCTGGCCACTACCAAAATGGGAAAGATGTCGGGAAAGAAAGATTACAAAGACTCTGCCGCTAAATGAATTTTGTTTAGAAAACATTCATTACACTGTGTTCACAATCAAACTCTTAAAAGTAAAATGCATGCTAATAATTTGTCTCTGTTCGTTGAAAAGGTTTGTTGTAGTGCTGTGTTGAAATGAATGTATTGATTCCAAATCCTACACCTTCAAGTTGAGAAACGTAATCCGATACTTTCTCATAAAGGCAAAACGCACAGTTCCAGATTTTTAACAAAATAATTTTCTTACAGAAATCACATTCAAAATCGTAATAATGTGCACAAGTGATATCGTTATTGTAAACTATACAAAAAAAAAATTTAAAAGTGTTGCTACCTCCCAAAAAATCATATACCTCATCTTTTGTACCGTAAAAATTTTCTTTTCATTGTAAATTTGCTCCCGGGGAGGGAGAACTCAACTAATGTCAAGTATAACTGAGTAACCCTTATAAAATACAGGAGATGATGCAGAGCGAAAGGAAAATAACATGAACAGTAAAAACGCGTTAGTTGCTTGATAAAGCACTACTCTTATAGCGAAAGCCTAAAAGCAACCTTTGAACTTAATCGGTTGGAATATCATCAAAGTCCCTTTCGCAGTCTTGATCTGGGACCGTCAGATTTTCATCTATTCACTTGTCTGAGGTTGTTTATGGAGAAAATAAGATTTTAGACCACGGATGAGGTTCAGAGAGCCATCAAGCAGTGTATTAGTACATGGCCGGAGTCCTTTTGAAGAAGGTATTAGGAAGATCATTCCTCTGTTCCAAAAGTGCATTGAGTGGAAGGCTTGTACGATGAAAAATAGTGTTTAATGCATGAAAATGAATTATAATTTTTTTTTTTCAAAGGGCGTCGTCATATCGATTTTTATGAATTACCTTGTGGACGATTCATCGCACAGAAGTTGCTAGACATGGTGAAAAACCTGATCCAGGCGCCTGGGTGCATTTTACATCCAAGTAGCATTTCGAAATGAAAAAACAACTTACCAATTACATCGCTCTCCTAATCATCACAGCCCTGATACTTGAGAAATTTGAGTCTTGTTCTACAGGCTTATTCAACATGATTTATTCCATTTCAAAATGCTATATTTTTATAAAAAAAACTATACAGAATTATCAGTTATCCAAATTCCGTACTTTACATTTACATGAATACAAAGGGAAATATGAAATTTTTTTCTATAATTTTCCGACATAACTTCCTACATTTGAGCGTACAATGTCATTTAGCTAACCAAAATTTTACAAAACACATTGTAAAGTGTCAGTGGTAATTAATTCTACAGCAGCTGAAATTAAAGAACAATGGAAGATTCGCATAGAGTTTTGTAGCGATAGAGGGGAGGGGGTATAATGAAAGTGATAATAAGTAAATATGTATGGCATCAAAATTAAATATTTTACTAATTCAGTATCAAAATTTAATAGCCGCATCTTATTTTACATATATTCGGTCTAGAAATTCTCTCCAAACCTGTAAATTGTAATCGGTAATGGATTGTATTGCAGCGGAAATCCATTGTTTAAGCTCACATAAATCACATTTTTAGGTGGGCAGCTGCGTAACATCAAATCAACTGATCCACTGCAACCAATCCAACTGCGAGGCAGCTCCATGAAAACTTTTAAAACCGCTCTCATGAAATAGAATTCACGAAGAACTTAAGATAACCTTCTATTTTTCGCAATATAAGACTTCTACAGTTTTCCTTTGTATTTGTGTGCTATTTAACCTTATGTGTAATTTATTTTTGAAAATATTGAAATTTGGAATCGTATGAATCATTTCGGATGACCGTGTATGCATGATTACTCATCGGGTTTTGGATGACTGACCAAACAGCTTATCTATGTATTGTTATATTTCGAGCTCCTTTAATGTGACTCACCGGAATCTTGCCATTGATATAGATCAAGTGTATCAAACTCAAAGGCCCACGTCAGATAAGTTAACAAAGCTTAAGTTTCTGTGGGCCAGAAGAAAAAGGCGAGCTATAAGAGTAATTTTCAGAAGAAAAAAAAAAGATAATTTTGACATCTTTTCTGCACCACCTGTGACATTGGACTATTCGCGGTTCCTCTTCATTAACCTTGGGGACTTTTAATTAAGATCGATTGCTTTTGCAGAACAACCTTTACGCAACCAAAAATGAAATGTCAATATGTAGATAGAAAGCAGGTAGAAATGAAGTAAAGCAGGAGAGTTAGGAAATATATTAACTCCGACTGAAATTCGCGATAGAGTGGTTGAAGGAAGAGTTGAAAGAGGTGGAAAGAGAGGTTGAAGTAGGTGGTTGGATAAAAGTTGAGTGATTCAAGATATTTAGTTATTCCAGTGTTTAACAATTGTTCCAAAGTCTGAGTTGCAGTCGAGGAAGGCTTAGTGGTAAGAGTCTGTTAGATTATTATTGGTGGGTTGAGTTAAGGTAATAAAACACTTGCCCGAGAGAGCATTTATAATTGTTGTTATATTAACTAGAAGTTAATAAATTGCGTAAATATTGTTCTAGTGTCTCTTTGATTGACTTATTGAGTCTTAGTGTTTAATCATTGAATTTAGCTATGGCACAAGAGGCAGCCCGGAATGGGCAGCCGTTACACACCTACTTATCTACTTGGGAAGAAATTTTGTTTGCAGTGACTACTTTCAAAACTGACCTAAGATTGTTAAAAATTCTAGATCTGAAACGGGACCATTTCTTTCATAGGTGAAAATAACTGCTCACACATACACATTAATAATTATTCCTTATCATAGAAATTACCTCATATACAAATACTAGAGTATTTTTAAATCTGCCAGGTAAATATTTGTAACATTCTGGTGCGAGAATTTCATAAAATTTTACCTATAAACCTAATTCACATTGTATTACTTTGACCTCTATTTGAATCTCGGTGTTCATGGTGGTCATGGTCGCGGTCACGCGCCCGGTGTTGTTTTCGTGAAGCCGAGTTTTCGAGTCCTGAAGCCAATAAAGACACACCATGTAGTGAAGTTAATGCACGTTAAATCTGTTGGATGTCTAAAGTCCTCCTGTGGGCGTGGTATTGAAGTTTGGAAAGGGTACTGCCAGCTCACGTGCCGTCCTTGCCAGAGGCTCAAACGTACAAGGTTCGTTGTCAAATATCCCTTGCGTTGCTTATCAATGCAGCTTCAATAAATAATCAAAAAATATTCTAGTTTCTAATTAATACTGATTATATATATATATATATATATATATATATATATATATATATATATATATATTGAATAATTGATGAGGGAAAAAAACTTATTTTCCGGTAAATTAAAATTTGCGATTCTAGATTAAATTTTACTTTTTATAAGACTTCATATTTTTCTTTCGTTTTTTAAATCTTTCTCCTAAAGTTATATTATTCATTATACTTTCCAAAAAATACTTTAAGATTTCATATATTAGAACTGCATTTCCCATAAAAGTAGGTGACATTTAAATGTTTCAATTCCAAGTTCTTATGAATTTAATGATTTTTATAGGCCATAATATGAGTTACATGTTCTTCATGTTCACCTATAATATTTCATGATATGTAATGCAGAGATATTTATTGATACATAATATTGACATATAATAATGAATTGTATTATATAATATTGTTATATAATACTGAATTTTATATTGATATATAGAAATGAATAAAATTGATACATAATATTGATATATAATACTGAATTTTATATTGATATATAGAAATGAATAAAATTGATACATAATATTGATATATAATACTGTATTATATTAATATATAATAATGAAATCACTTTCAGTATAAATTCTCATTCAGAATGATTCAATATTTTTCTGTCTCAGATTGAACTCTTTAAATTTTTCTTGTCTCATTAAATCCTAGTAATTATCATAAATTGATTTATGTTGATCATAATGATGAGTATTGTTGAACAAATCTATTACATTATTACATTTTAAGGAGATTATTCTATACAACTTATTTCACAGGAAATTTCCTCGTCTCCCATTTTTTTTTGAAAATTTCGATGTTTGCCTGCATTTTTTTTTATTTATTTGTGCTATCGCTTGGTTTGAATAAAGCCATCCTGATAATGAAGGACTGAGAAAAAACTCAAAATTATTAAATATTTCCTCTGATTTAAGATATAGTAAATATTTGTTTTCTTAAAATTCTTCTTTCCCAATTGTTTCACCTCAATGTTAATTTCTAAAAAAAATATTTAATTTTAATATTGAAGTAAACAAATTTGTATTTCTTAGAGAGAGAGAGAGAAATGCGTCATTATTTTATCATCCAAAACATGTATGAAATGAAGCTGTTGGAAAAATAATATTTTATTTCAGTATAAAAAATGTGTGTTATGAAATTAATATGTACGTAAATTCTCTGTTCGACAAAATGAAGTAATTTCCGAAAGAAACCCTTGTAAGACAAATAGTATTTTGTGTGTGATAAAATCAATTTGATAATGTATATATAAACTTGAAAAAGTATTTTCTTAACTCAAACCTGAAAAACTCCAAATATTTTGTTAGAAAACATTAAAAACCGCCTTACGATTATTTTGCAAGACTTTCAATCATCGCAACATAAAAAACAGCATTTAAAATAATTAATATCGTCTGAATATTATGTAAATTCATTTTGAGGAAAGTAATTATGCAGATAAAAGATTTGATTATACTTTCATTTTCTTTTTACATTATTATTTCGAACTATGTCTATGATATTGCATTATTTAGGGTTTGTTTTGTGAAATTAAATTTTTGTACTTTAGAATGCAAATGCGTAAGCAAATTATTTTTTGTAACAAAGCGAAGAAACATTCAAAAGAGATTCTTGCGGAAGAATGAATATTGTTTGAGAAAAAAATTTGTTATCACACAAAAAAAAAAAAAAAAAAAATTGTACCGAAGCCTGAAAAAAAATTAAATATTTTATATAAATGTAAAAGAGTTCCTAACATTTCTTGTAAGGTACTTCCAGTAACTTAACCGGGAAAAACATAATTCAAAAAAGTGTAAGTCGTCTAAATATAATGTGAAATTATTTTA
>BMAW01131305.1:4596-21184 GCA_019974015.1 Nephila pilipes
ATTAATAAAAACTATTCCATGCTGTCTGACCAGAAAACACACTCAGTTGCTGCAATATTAATAATTTTGTACAAAATTTTGATGGCTCAGCCCAGTACATTTAAACCGAATGAGTTTCTAATTGCCAAAATAAATAATTTTAAAAATTTCAACTGCAAAGATATATTTCCTTTTTTCCTAAAGCATAAATCAAACATAATATTACAAGAAGAAAAAAAGCATTAAATCGAAATTCACTGGAGAAAATTACATGTTTCAAAGAAATAAGCTACATTTCACCCATTTAAATAAAACAATTTCAGTATTAAGAAATGCAGCAGACTCGCATGGGAAGGGGACACTAAGGAATTCAATGGCTAGCTAGTAAAATAACGAATTAGTGATTACATTATTGCAATATAATCATTTCTGAAAAGTCTCAATTTCCCATTTTTGTTTGATAGACACATTAACCCTTTTTAAAACAATTAAATGTAATTGAATCACTATCCTTTCACAATAATTTACAGCCATAATTTTATAACCAAAATTCAAATTGCCAAACATGCTTAGCTACTATAACCTAGAAAAAAAGGATATATAAAACCTTATAAAAACAAGTTGAAAAAGTATACATACCCAACAAACAAGGAAGCTCGTGTGCCTCTTCTTCACTGCATAGAAAGAGAATTTCCAGTACATTTTGAACTAAAACCTCATTTCACAGCTGTGTAAAAATGTTAAGTAAAAAATGTACTTTCAAAAGTTATAATCAAAATATTTACAAATAATTATTACTTAAACAGAACTCTAAACCTGAAGAGTAACTTAAAAATGAAAAGAAAAAAAAAAAGAGAAATATAAAACATTTAATGTTATTTGTACCTCGTGTATTCAGTAAAAGTAACTCATTACATTTACACAATAATGCTCCAAAAACTAAATTTGAAAATCTAAATTTCTAAAAATTTATTCCCCACATCATGATTAATTCTATGAAAATGAGTAGTTAAAATAAGAAAAATATTAAAATTAAAAAATATAAAAGTGTTTGCTTAGTTTTCATTCATTTACTATTAATAATAAATTAAATCCATTAAACAGCAATAAAATAATCCGGTTTTTCTACATCTAACAATTGATAAAAAAGCTTTGAAAATGTATGGGGAACAGATGAATGACAACTGGAAAATTAATCTTCCTACAACATATTTCCAAGTTACTTTATGATATAATAAATATCGAATTACATCTCATTTCAAACTTTACTATCAGAGATGATAAAACTAAGAAATACAATCATAGGGCATTGCATAAAACTATTCTCTATAGTGCAATTTTTTACACTCATAGGAAGAGGGGGGAAAAAAACACTTTGTCATGAGAGATGAAAGAAATATCACAGTCAGTACAGCAAAAATTTCAATAAAATCATACATTTCAGAGCATTCCTATTTTTCTTTCCTTTAAAAAAAAAAAAAAAGCAGAAGTGTCAAGATAATATATTAGAGTGATTTTTGAACAGTATAAAGATTTTAAATTTGTTGTAGAAAAAATCAGAGATATTCAAATGCATTTCAAAGCACACTTTCAGTTAGTTTCTCACATGGAAAATTAAAAATGATCGATGATTAAAGCACACTGCAGGCTCCTGGCCAGACCATTTCATACAGTAATTTCAAGACTCCAAAGAGACCAATAAATAAATAAACAATTGAATATAAAATAAAGGACACAGAAGTATAAACCTTTCATTACATTTCCCCAGTAACATTAAATGAAAATAAAGTAACATGTGGAGCAACAAATTTTATATTTTTAACTGTTAGAAATAACTCATGATGTGGGAACAACCTTAGAAACTTAGGATTCTTCAAATCCTAGTTTGGTTAATTATTGTGCAAATGAAATGAGTTACTTTAATGAATAATAACGGTAAGTACAAATAACACAATGTTTTATATATTCTCTTTTTTTCTTCTTTCATTCTTTAAGTTACTCCTTCCAGGCTCTAGGAGTTCTTTGCTAATAATTCCTATTTGTAAAATATTTTGATTATAACTTTGAAAGTACATTTTTTATTTCTAATATTTTACATTGAAATAGAAATGAGGCTCTTAGTCTCAAATGTACTGAAATCTCTTCTATGCAGTGAAGAAGAGCACACGAAGCCTTTGGTTTGTTGGCATGTATACTTTTTCAACTCTGTTTTATATAAGGTAGTTTATATTAGTCCTTTTTCTAGGTTATAGTGAAATGTTATGCCTGGCACCTTGAATTTATTATAAAATTATAATGTAAATTATCAGAAAATAGATAGTGATCCAATCAGATTTAATTGTTCTTAAAGGGTTAATGTGGCCCATCAAACAAAAATGGGAATTATAACCCTTTCAGAAATGATTATACGGTAAATAATGTAATTTTAATTTGTTATTTTACCATAGCCATTGAATTCTTAGTGTATCCCCTTCCTATGTGAGTCTGTTACTTAATACTGAAACTGTTTTATTTAAATGGGTGAAAATGTAGCTTTGGTTTCTTGAAACATGTAATTTTCCAGTGAATTTCGATTTAATGCTTGCTTTCTTGTAATATTATGTTTGATTTATGCTTTAGGAAAAAAAAAGAAATATCTTTGCAGTTGAAATTTAAAATTATTTATTTTGGCAATTAGAAACTCATTCGGCTTAAATGTACTGGGCTGAGCTAATGTACTTGTACAAATTATTACTATTGCAGCAATCGAGTGTGTTTTCTGGTCAGACAAAAGCATGGAATAGTTTTATTAATGTGGCACTTTTCATCTGTTTTGGACATCAGCTGTATTTTTCCTGATTCGGGACCTCTTTGATGGTCATTATGACATTAGCAATGCTTCACATCCAAAATAATGCTATCGCCATAAATGCTTTTTTTTTTTTTTTTTTCTTTTTTTTTTCTTTTGCCAATAACAACTTATTTTATTCTCTAATATGTGTACATTTGAAATGTTTCTCCTAGTGTATTCAAATATATTTATGAAGGGTTAGACATTTCATAAATACTTCCAAATATCGGTTTTGTGTTTGTTTATTTAATTGCATGTGTACTAAAACAAAATCAAAAAAATTTGAATATGTTTTTTGAAAATAAGGACCTAAATTCATACCTTAAATATCAATAACATTCTATGTTATGAAAATCGACCAGGTGGGCCCAAAGTCTTCCATGAGTGTGGAAGTAGTAAGGACGGGTGCCAGCTCCGTGTCGTGGTCACTTCCGCACTCAAGTCTGCAATTAGAGTTCCGGCCACCAACAGCCCTCGTGTTGCTTCTAGTGTGAATTTAATAAAAAACCAGAGCTAAAAAAAATCGAATTTTATCACGCTATAAATAATTTTCCTTTTTGAACATACACTTATGTATATATATACAATGTTTTTTATAGAGGAAGTGAATTTGAGAGCATTCAAAGTAAATATATGAGCCAAATTTATAAATGCCTAATTTAAATGATAATTTAATGTTTATTATGAAATATAACAAATTAGTAGCACTTAAAAACTCTGATAAAAGTGCAGGTTTTTTATTTTTAGTTCAAATAAAAAAAGGACTTGGGAAACATTAAGAATGCTCTAAGTGTGTATATAACCTTTTTTTAGATCAAGCAAGAGAAAGGTAATAGTGAAAGAAGCAGATTCTGAAGGATGGAAATGTTTGTAGGTATAATTTTAGTTGGGAAATTGTTAGAACATTGTTATTGTCGGTAATTTATAACAAATTTCTTCTCTCGAAAATGCATTATTTTTATGTTACGCCTGACAGTCTTCTAAGAATCAAAATTATAAAAGAACTTCTTGCTCCATTATGTTAAATTATTTTCATTTAATGTTACTGTGGACATAAATTGTGCTGGTTTTGCTGCTGTGTCCTTTATTTTATATTCAATTGTTTATTTATTTATTAGTCTTTGAGTCTTTAGGGCTCACTGAATGAAACGCTTCCTTTGAGCATTCAATGTGCTTTGATGATCGACCATTTTAATTTTCCATGCGAGAAACTAACTAAAAGTGTGCTTTGAAATGTGATTGAACATCTTCTAAATTTTAAATCTTTATCTGTTTCTAATATCTAATCACTTTAGATGCAGCTAAATTGAAAGTGGTATTGAAAAATTCAATTCTGAAGGTTCTAATTTTTTTATAGGTATAATTGTAGTTGGGAAATTGTTATAAACATTGCTATTGTCAGTAATTTATATCAAATTTCTTCTCTGAAAATGTTATTATTTTGTGACTCGTAGAGAGCCCTTTTCATTTGTGTTAAAAATATAAAATTTGTTGTTCCATTGATGTTATTTATTTTCATTTAATGTTAATGTACATGTAATGAAAAGTTTATATTTGTGTCCTTTATTTTATATTCAATTGTTTATTTATTTATTGGTCTCTTTGAGTCTTAAATTACTAAAGAAATGGTCTTCACAGAGCCTGCAGTGTTTAATCATCGATCATTTTTAATTTTCCATGTGGAGAAACTATCCTGAAAGTGTGCTTTGAAAATGTATTGTTTGAATATTTCTGATTTTTTTCACAAGTAATGGCAATCTTATACTGTTCAAATCACTTAATATATTATCTTGACACTTCTGCTTTTTTTTTTTTTTTTTTAAAGGAGAGGTGCCAGTAATGCTTTGAAATGTATGATTTTATTGAAATTTTTGCTGCAAATTGACTGTGATATTTCTTCAGCCTTTATGACAAAGTGTTTTTTTTTCCTCTTCCTATGAGTGTAAAAAATTGCACGGAGTAGTCAGTTTTATGCAATCTGCGATTGTATTTTAGTTTTAATGCTCTGATAGTAGCCTGAAGGATGAATGAGGTAAGAGAATACATAGTATCAGATATAGAAGATGGTAGGTGATTAATTTTCCAGCACACCATCTGTTCTGCCATTTTCAAAAGTTTTATCAATTGTTAGATGTAGAAACCGGATTTTCCATTGCTGGGTTTAATTGATTAATTTATTATTCAGAAATTAAATGAAACTAAGCAAACACTTTTATATTTTTTTAATGTAATTATTTTCTCTATTTTTACTACTCATTTTTATAGCTAATCAAGATGGGGAAGAAATTTAAAATTTAGATTTTCAAATTTAGCTTGGCATGCTGTGTAAATGAAATGAGCTACTTTACCGAATGTTTAATGGTGTGCCAAATGCCACAAATGTTTGTATTTCTTTTTTTTTCTTCTTTCTTTTAAGCTACTCTTCAGGTTTAGAGTTCTTTTAAGTACAATTATTTGTAAATATTTTGATTATAATCTTTGGAAAGTACATTTTTTTTGCTTAACATTTTTGCCACAGCTGTGAAATGAGGTTTAGTTCAGCCACTGAAATTTCTATGGTGAAGAAGAGGTCAACAGCCTCCCTGGTTTCCTGTTGGTAGCGTAGTACTTTTCAAATTTTGTTTTATAAGGTAGTTTATATGTCCTTTTTTTTCTAGGTTATAGAAGCTAAGAAGTGTTTGGTAATTTGAATTTTGGTTATAAAATTGCACAAATTATTAGTAGAAAGGATAGTGATTCAATTATATATTTAACTGTTTTAAAAGGGTTAATGTATTCTAATAAACAAAAATAAATTGAATTTTCAGAAAATGATGAGGTATTGGTAGTCAATGTAATCGCCAATTTGTTATTTTACTAGCTAGCCATTGAATTCTTAGTGTATTATCCCTTCCCATGTGAGTCTTGTTGCATTTTCTTACGCTGAAACTGTTTTATTTAAATGGGTGAAATGTAGCTTATTCTTTGAACATGTAATTTTCTCCAGTGACCTCTGATTTAATGCTTTTTTTTCTCTTGTAATATTATGTTTGATTTAGTGCTTTAGAAAGGAATATATCTTGCAGTTGAAATTTTAAAATTTGATGTATTTTGGCAATTAGAAACCCATTCTCGTTTAAATGTACTGGGCTGAGCTTATCAAAATTTTGTACAAAATTATTACATTTAAGAACTTTCGAGCGTGTTTTCAGTCAGACAGCATGGAATAGTTTTATTAATGTATAACTTTTCATTTCTACTTTTTTGAACATCAGTTGTATTTTTCCCTGATCTTGAATTTCTTTGATTATCATTGAGATTAGCAATGCTTTCACATCCAAAATAATGCTATTTCACATAAATGCTTTTTTTTTTTTTTTTTTTCTTTTTTTTCTTTTGCCAATAAATAACTTATTTTATTCTTAATATGTACATTTGAAATGTTTCTCCAGTGTATTCAAATATATTTATGAAGGTTGTGACATTTCATAACATCAACATCGTGGGTTTTGTGTTTATTTATTTAATTGGCATGTACTAAACAAAAAAATCAAAAAAAATTCTGGACTATGTTTTTTGAAAATAAGAATTTTAAATTCATACTTAAATATCACAGACGGCGTTATGAAAAATCTAGACTGTGTGGGCCCAAAGTCTGCTAGTAGTGAAGTAAGGACGGGGTGCCAGCCTCGTGTCTGGTCACTTCACCCCAAGTTCAAAATTAGAGTTCCACACCAATAGCCTCTGTTGCTTCTGTAGTGTGAATTTAATAAAACCAGAGTAAAAACTGAATTTTAATGCTATTAAATAATTTTCCTTTTTTGGAACATACACCAAGATGTATATATATATACAATGTTTTTTAGAGGAAGTAAATTGAGAGCATTCAAAAGAAAATATAAGAGCCAAATTTATAAAATGCTTACTTTTAAATGATAATTTAATGTTTATTATGAAACATAAATAAATTAGTAGTAATTTAAAAACTTCGATAAAAGTGCAGGTTTTTTATTTGACTCAAATGTACGACTTGGGAAACATTAAGAATGCTCAAGGTATGTGTAAACTTTTAGATCACAAGAGAAAGGTATTGAAAGAAGAAGTAGGACTTGAAGGATGGAAAATGTTTGTAGGTATAATTTAGCTGTGGAAATTGTTAGAAACATTGCTATTGATCTAATTTATACTAATTTCTTCTTCTCGAAAATGCACGTATTTTTATGTTACCAGACAGCCTTTCAAGATCAAATTAAAAAAACTTCTTGCTACCACATGTTAAAATTATTTTCATTTAATGTTACTTTGGACATGTAATGAAGTTTTCCATGTGTCCTTTATTTTACATTCAATTGTTTATTTATTTATTAGTCTCTTTGAGCTTGAAGATTACTGAATAAACGCTCTTCCATGGAGCATTTCAATGTATACTTTGATGATCGACTCATTTTAATTTTCCATGAGAAACTAACTAAAAGTGCTTTTGAAATGTGATTGAACATCTTACAAATTTTAAATTCTATTATCTGAATTCAATTACCTTTGATAAGCAATGAAAGTGCAGTATTAAAAAAATTCAATTCTGAAGGCTCTTAATTTTTATAGGTATAATTTTAGTTGGAAATTGTTATAAACATTGCTATTGTCAATAATTTATATCATAAATTTCTTCCCGGAATGTCATTATTTTGTGACTAGTGAGCCCTTTCTATAGTTAAAATATAAAATTTGTTAGCTCCACATGTTACTTATTTTCTATTTAATGTACTGGGGACATGTAATGAAAAGTTTATGCTTCTGTGTCCTTTATTTTATATTCAATTGTTTATTTATTTATTGGTCTCTTTGAGTCTTTGAAATTACTGTGAAAATGGTCTAGGAGCCTGGCAGTGTGCTTTAATCATCGATCATTTTAATTTTCCATGTGAGAAACTAACTGAAAGTGTGTTTGAAATGCATTTGAATATTCTGATTTTCTCACAAATTTAAAATCTATACTGTTCAAAAAATCACTCTAATATATTATTTGACACTTCGCTTTTTTTTTTTTTTTTTAAAGGAGAAAATAGGAATGCTCTGAAATGTAATGATTTTATTGAAATTTTTTTGTCTGTATCTGATCGATATTTCTTTTCATCTCTACTTGACAAAGTGTTTTTTTTTCCCTCTTCCTATAGTGTAAAAAAATTGCACCATAGTAGGTTGTATGCAAGTGCCCTATGATTGTATTTCTTAGTTTTATCATCTCTGATAGTAAGTTTGAAATGGATTAATTGATATGTATTATATCATAAAGTAACTTTGGAAATATGTTGAGGAAGATTAATTTTCAGTTGTCATTCATCTGTTCCCTATACATTTTCAAAGCTTTTTTTATCAATTGTTAGATGAAAAACGTTATTTATTGCTGTTTAATGGATTTAATTTATTATTCTAGTAATGAATGAAACTACAAACACTTTTATATTTTTTTAATTTTAATATTTTTCTTATTTTACTACTCCATTTTTTATAAATTAATCATGATGTGGGGAATAAATTTTTAAAATTTAGATTTTCAAATTTAGTTTTTGGAGATTATTGTGTAAAATGAATGAGTTACTTTACTGAATACACGAGGTCAAATAACATTAAAGTTTTATATTTTCTTTTTTTCTTCTTTTCATTTTAAGTTACTCAGGTTTGGTTCTTTAAAGTAAATTATTTGTAAATATTTTGATTATAACTTTGAGTTACATTTTTTATTTACATTTTTACACGTGAATGAGGTTTAGTTAAAATGTACTGGAAGTCTCTTCTAATGCAGTGAAGAAGAGGCACAGCTCTTGTTTGTTGGGTATGTTATTTTTTCAACTTGTTTTTTTATAAAGTAGTTATTGTCCTTTTTCTAGGTTATAGTAGCTAAGCATTGATTTGAATTTGGTTATAAAATTATGGCTGTAATATTGTGAAGGATATGATTCATTTAATTGTTTTTAAAAGGGTTAATGTGTCTATCACAAAAATGAATTGAGACTTTTCAGAAATGATTATATTGCAATAATGTAATAGTAATTTGTTATTTTACTACTAGCATTCAGATTCTTAGTGTATTGTCCCCTTCCATGAGTTCGGTTGCATTTCTTAATACTGAAACTGTTTTATTTAAATGGGTGAAATGTAGCTTATTTCTTTTGAAACATGTAATTTTCTCCAGTGAATTTCGATTTGCTTTTTTCTTCTTGTAATATTATGTTTGTTATGCTTTAGGAAAAAAAGGAAATATATCTTTGCAGTTGAAATTTAAATTATTTATTTTGGAATTAGAAACTCATTCGGTTTAAATTACTGGCTGAGATCAAATTTTGACAAATATTATTTGCAGCAACTAGTAGGTTTTTCTGTCAGACAGCATGGAATAGTTTTTTAATGTATAATTTTTCATTCGTGTTTTTGGACATCAGTATTCTTTTCCTGATCTCGAATTTCCTTTGATTATCATTTTGAATTAGTAATGCTTCTACATCCAAAATAATGCTATTTTAACATAAATGCTTTTTTTTTCTTTTTTTTCTTTTGCCAATAAATAACTTATTTTATTCCTAATATGTGTACATTTGAAATTTTCCTCCAGTGCATTCAAATATATTTATGAAGTTGTGAAGATTTCATATACCAAACGTATTGTGTTTAAGGCATAACACAAATTCGATAGTTTGATATGCTTAATATCATTACTTTCTATTATAAATGAATTGTGCCAAAGTTCATGGAAGAAAGGTCCAGCTCCGGTTATGGTTCAAAATTAGGAGTCGCACCAACAGCCCTGTGTTGTCTAGTTGATTTAATAAAACCAGAGCAAAAAAAATCGAATTTTAATGCGCCATAAATATTTTCCTTTTTTGGAACATACACCGCATGTATATATATACAAATGTTTTTTATAGAGAAGTGAATTGAGAGCATTCAAAGTAAAATATATGAGCCAAATTTATAAAATGCTCACTTAAATGATAATTTAATGTTTATTATGAAAACATAAATAAATTAGTAGTACCGAAAAACTTCAGATAAAGTGCAGGTTTTTATTTAGTTCCTCAAATGCATGACTTGGGAAACATTAAGAATGCTCTAAGGTAAAATCTTTAGATCAAGCAAGAAAGTGTAATATAAAGTAGATTCTGAAGGATGGAAATGTTTGTGAATTATAATTTTAGTTGGGAAATTGTTAGAAACATTGTATTGTCGGTAATTTATATCAAATTTCTTCTCTCGAAAATGCATATTTTATGTTACCCAGACAGCCTTTCTAAGAAATCAAAATTATAAAAGAAAACTTGTCTCCACATGTTATATTTCATTTTAATGTTACTGTGACATGTAATAGGTTTTTGCTGTGTCCTTTATTTTACATTCAAATGTTTATTTATTCAGTCTTCTTGAGTCTTGAAATTACTGAATGAACGTCTTCCTTGAGCATTCATGCTTTGATGATCACCATTTTTAATTTTCCATGCAGAAACTAACTAAAAGTGTGCTTTGAAATGTAATTGAACATCTTCAAAATTTTAAATCTTTATCTGTCTTCTAGTGAATTCAATCACTTTAGATGAAGCAATGAAAGTGCAGTATTGAAAAATTCAATTCTGAAGGCTCTAATTTTTATAGGTATAATTTAGTTGGGAAATTGTTATAAACATTGCTATTGTCTAATTTATATCAAATTTCTTTCTTCGAAAATGCATTATTTTGTGTGACCCAGAGAGCCCTTCTCAGTTAAAAATATAAATTTGTTGCTCCACATGTTACTTTATTTTCATTTAATGTTACTGGGACATGTAATGAAAGTTTATGCTTCTGTGTCCTTTATTTTATATTCAATTGTTTATTTATTTATTGGTCTCTTTGAGTCTTGAAATTACAGAATGAAATGGTCTGGCCAGGAGCCTGCAGTGTGCTTTAATCATCGATCATTTTTTTATTTTCCATGGAGAAACTAACTGAAAGTGTGCTTTGAAATGCATTTGAATATCTCTGATTTTTCTACAACAAATTTAAAATCTTTATACTGTTCAAAAATCACTCTAATATATATCTTGACATTCTTTTTTTTTTTTTAAAGGAAAAAATAGAATGTTCTGAAATGTATGATTTTATTGAAATTTTTGCTGTACTGACTGTGATATTTCTTTCATCTCTATGACAAAGTGTTTTTTTTCCTCTTCCTATGAGTGTAAAAAATTGCACTGAGAGAATATATGCAATGCCCTATGATTGTATTTCTTAGTTTTATCATCTCGATAGTAAAGTTGAAATGAGATGTAATTCGATATTATATCATAAAGTAACTTGGAAATATGTTGTAGGAAGATTAATTTTCCAGTTGTCATTCATCTGTTCCCCATTTTTCAAAGCTTTTTATCAATTGTTAGATGTAGAAAACCGATTATTTTATTGTGTTTAATGGATTTAATTTATTATTCATAGTAAATGAATGAAAACTAAGCAAACACTTTTATATTTTTTAATTTTAATATTTTTCTTATTTTAACTACTCTACTTTTATAAATTAATCATGATGTGGGGAATAAATTTTTTAGAAATTTAGATTTTCAAATTTAGTTTTTGGAGCATTATTGTGTAAATGAATGAGTTACTTTTACTGAATACACGAGGTACAAATAACATTAAATGTTTTATATTTCTCATTTTTTTTTCTTTTCATTTTAAGTTACTCTTCAGGTTTAGAGTTCTGTTTAAGTAATAATTATTTGTAAATATTTTGATTATAACTTTTGAAAGTACATTTTTATTTAACATTTTTTACAAAGCGAAATGAGGTTTTAGTTCAAAATGTACTGAAATCTTCTTTCTATGCAGTGAAGAAGAGCACGAGCTTCCTTGTTTGTTGTATGTATACTTTTTCAACTTGTTTTTGTGTAGTTTTATATGTCCTTTTTTCTAGGTTATAGTAGTTACATGTTTGGCAATTTGAATTTTGGTTATAAAATTATGCTGTAAATTATTGTGAAGGATAGTGACTAATTACATTTAATTGTTTTAAAAGGTTAATGTGTTCATCAAACAAAATGGAAATTGAGACTTTTCAGAAATGATTATAATGTAATAATGTAATCAGCTTAATTGTTATTTTACTAGCTAGCCATTGAATTCCTTAGTGTATTGTCCCCTTCCCATGTGAGTCTGTTGCATTTCTAATACTGAAACTGTTTTATTTAAATGGGTGAAATGTAGTTTATTTCCTTGAAACATGTAATTTTCTCCAGTGAATTTCATTTAATGCTTTTTTCTTCTTGTAATATTATGTTTGATTTATGCTTTAGAAAAAGGAAATCATATCTTTGCAGTTGAAATTTTTATTTTTGCTTTAGCTCTGTAGTTCATTGCTACTGCCTAGGCCAAGTAAAATTACAAAATGTAGTCTATATAAAGCAACTGGGTGTCCGGCGCAAGCGGGATTTCTGGTCAGCAGCTGGTCAAAGTTTTTATTATATAGTAATTTTCGCATATCGGCTATTTGAACATAAAAGTTTAAATGCTCTATTCCTGATACGAATTGAAACAATGAAGTAGCATGCTTCACGACAAAAAATGCATTTCAAACTGGTACTTTTTTTCAATCTGTTTCAAATTGAGTTGCCAATAAATAACCCTGTGTTGTATTCTATGTGATATGTATAAAACCAGGCAAAATTGAATTTTAATGCGTTACAAATATTTTTCTTTTTTGGAACATACACCAGATGTATATATATATACAATGTTTTTTATAGATTAGAAGTGGAATTGAGAGCATTAAAGTAAATATATGACAAATTTATAAAGTCATTTAAATGATAATTTAATATATTAGTGAACATAAATAAATTAGTAGTACCAAAAACTCTTAGATAAAAGTGCAGGTTTTTTTATTTTAGTTCTCAAATGCATGACTTGGGAAACATTAAGAATGCTCTAAGTGTATGTAAATCTTTAGATCACAAGAGAAAGTGTAATATGTGAAGAAGTAGATTCTAAGATGAAAATGTTTGTAGGTATAATTTTAGTGGGGAAATTGTTAGAAACATTGCTATTGTCGGTAATTTATATCAATTTCTTCTCTCGAAAATGCATTGATATTTTATGTTACCCAGACAGCCTTTCAAGAATCAAAATTATAAAAGAAACTTTGCTCCCATTTAATTTATTTTCATTTAATGTTACTGTGGACATGCAATGTGGTTTTCTGCTGTGTCCTTTATTTTACATTCTAATTGTTATTTATTTATTGTCTCTTTGGAGGTCTTGAAATTACTGAATGAAACTTCTTTCCTTGGAGCATCAATGCTTTGATGACTTGACCATTTTTAATTTTCCATGTAGAAACTAATAAAATTATTAACTTTGAAATGTGATTGCTCTCAACAAATTTTAAATCTTTATCTGTCTGAATTAAATCAGGCTCTTTGATGAAGAAATGAGTGCAGTGAAAAATTCATTCTAGGCTCTTAATTTTATAGTATAATTTAGTGGGAATTTATAAACATTGCTATTGTTTAGCAATTTTATCAATTTCTTCTCTCGAAAAATGCATTATTTTTGACCCAGAGAGCCCTTTCTAACAGTTAAAAATATAAAATTGTTTCTCCATCATGTTACTCTTTTTTCATTTAATGTTACTGGGACGTAATGAAGTTTATGCTTCTGATGTCCTTTATTTTATTCAATTGTTTATTTATTTGTTGGTCTCTTTGGAGTCTTGATACTGTAGAAACGGTCTGGCCAGAGCTCCGCAGTGTATTTAATCATCGGTTTACTTTAATTTTCCATGAGAAACTAACTGAAAGTGTGTTTTGAAAGCATTTGTACATCTCTGATTTTTTCTACAACAAATTTAAAATCTATATATGTTCAAAAATCTACTAATGATATCTATTGACACTTTCTTGCTTTTTTTTTTTTTTAAGGAAGAAAAATATATACTTGAAATGTATGATTTTATTGAAATTTTGCTGTACTTGACTGTGATATTTTTCTCATCTCTTGTGACAAAGTGTTTTTTTTTTCCCTCTTCCAGTGAGTGTAAAAATTTATAGACATTAGTTTTATGTAAGCCCTGTGATTGTATTTCTTAGTTTTATCATCTCTGGATATAAAGTTTGAAAATGAGATGTAATCTGATATATTATAATTACAAAGTAACTTGGAAATATATGCAGGAAGATTAATTTTTCCAGCTGTCATTCATCTGTTCCCATACATTTTCAAAGCTTTTTATCAATTGTTAGATGTAGAAAAACCGGATTATTTTATTGCTTATTTAATGATTTAATTTATTATTCATAGTAAAATGAACGAAACTGCTTTTTAAACACACTTTTATTTTTAATTTTACATTTTTTTTTTCCATTTTTACTACTCATCTTTTATAGAATTTAATCAGATGTGGGGACAATTTTAGAAATTCTTAGATTTTCAAATCTAGTTTTTGGGATACTATTTGTGTAAATGAAATGAGTTACTTTTGTATCGAATTACATATGAGGTACAAATAATATTAAATGTTTTTATTTCTTCTTTTTTTTTCTTTTCATTTTTTTGTCATTTCAGGTTTAGAGTCTCTTGGCAATAATTATTTGTAAATATTTCTTTGATTATAACTTTGAGTTACATTTTTTACTTAATAACATTTTTACAATAGCCAGAAATGAGGTTTTAGTTCAAATGCATCGGAAATCTCTTTCATGCAGGAAGAAGAGGCACACAGCCCTTAGTTTTGTTGGGTATGTATACTCTTTTCAACTTGTTTTTTATAAGGTAGTTTTATATGTCCTTTTTTCTAGGTTATAGTAGAAGAAGCATGTTTGCACTCTAGAATTTTATTATAAATTATGGCTAAATTCATTGTGAAAGGATAGTGATTCCGAATTACTTAATTGGTTAAAAGGGTTAATTGTGTCTATCACCAAAATGGAAATGAGATTTCAGAAGGATGGTGAAGGTAAAGTACGTAATGCAATGGTTTACTAGCTGCCATGGAATTTTAGTGTATGTCTCTTCTATGTGGAAGCTCATGTATTTTAAGCTGAAATTCGTTATTAAATGGGTGAAATGCTTAGTTTTGAAATATACTTTTCTGTGAATTTATTTAATGCTTTTTTTTCTGTAATATGGTGTTGATGGAAGCTTTTGTAAAAAAGAAAAGGTATCTTGCAAAGCAGCTTGGAAGCTATTGATGGGTACCAGGAAACTGCCTGCTTAAATGGGCTGGAGCTACCAAAATGCAGCAGCTAAGCGAGCTGCAGCCTGAGTAAGTTTTGGCCGTATAAAAGTATGGAAGAAGTTTTGCTACGCTACCCTTGGACACAGCGGTATTTTTTTCCTCTTGGACATTTCCGGGCCTTTACTTGGCTATGAGATAGCAATGCTGACATCCAAAATAATGCTATTTCATTACAATGCTTTTTTTTTTTTTTTTTCTCCTTTTTTTTTTCTTTTTTTTTTGCCAATAAGAACTTGATTTTTGCCAATAAATAAACTTTATTTATTCCTAATATGTAATATTTGAAAATGTTTCTCCCAGTAAGATTCAAATATATTTATGAAGGCTGCTGTGGACATTTCATAATACTCAAATATCGGTGGGTTTTGTAGTTTTGCCATTATTTAATTACATGTACTAAACAAAAATCAAAAAATTTGAATATGTTTTGAAAATATGATCTTAACTAATTAAATATCATACTCTATATGAAAAATTGAATTGTGGGGCCTAAAAGTCTTCCACATGAGGTGGAAGTAAGGACGTGGGGTACAGTCTGGGTGTCCATCAATTTCCACCGGTTCAAAATTAGGAGTTCCACACCAACAGCCCCGTGTTGTTTAGTGAATTTAATAACCAGAGCTAAAAAAATCGAATTTTATCATGCTATAAAAATTTTCCTTTTGAACATACACCCTACATGTATATATATATGTTAAATGTTTTTATATAGCGAATCTATATATTCAAAGTAAAATATATGTTTCAAATTTATAAATGCTCACTTAAATGATGGAATTTAATGTTTATTATGGCATAAATAAATTGGTAGTACCTAAAACTCTGTGATAAAGCAGGTTTTTATTTAGTTCCTCAAATGAAGTATTCTGGGAAACATTAAGAATGCCTAAGCGTATGTAAATCTTGACCGGCAAGAGAAAGTGTAATAGTGAAGAAGTAGGGATTTAGGCGATGGAAATGTTTGTAGGTATAATTTAGCTGGGAAATTGTTGTTATTTGCTGCCATTAATGGTAATTATGTCAAATTTTCCTCGAAAATTTAGCTATTTATGTTACCCAGACAGCCTTTCAAGAACAAAATTATAGTGTCCTCTGCCCCACATGTTAAATTACTCTACTTCTAATGTTACTGTGATGTACAGCGTTTGCCATGTGTCCTTTATTTTACATTCAACAGCATTTATTTAGTTGCGAATTTTCGGGAGTCGAAATTAATGGAATTTGTTCCTTCTTCCTGGAGAGCATTCAATGTGCTTTATGATCAAATCATTTTAATTTTCCGCGAGAAAACTAACTAAAGTGTGCTTTGAATGTGATTGGAAATATCTTCTAATAAATTTTAAATCTTTTATCTGTTTCTATGAATTTAATCACTTTAGATGAAGCTAATTGAAAGTGCAGTGATGAAAAATCTCAATTCTAGCTCTAATTTTATAGGTATAATTGTAGCGGGAAATTGTTACAAACATTTGCTATTGTCAGTAATTTATATCAAATCTCTTCCCGGAAAATGCATTATTTTGTGTGACCCAGAGAGCCTC
>BMAW01131306.1:0-15373 GCA_019974015.1 Nephila pilipes
GTGATATTATTATTACATATATATACATACATACGGCTATTATTATTATTACATATTATTACGTTTATTGTTATTATTATATATATACATAGCATATATTATTGCTGTTATATTATTATTATATATTATTATTATTATTACGCTATTAGGTTATTATTGGTTTACGTATTATTATTATTATTATTATTATTATTATTATTAAGAAAGAAAGGAGTATATTAAGGCCATTACGCCATATATTATTATTATATAATAGATGTTATTATTAATAATACGCTAGTTGGTTATATTATTATTATTAATATTTACGGCTATTATTATTATTATTATTACATACACATATGGCGTATATATTACGTATATTACATATTGGCTATTACATACATGTTATATATATGCTATTATTATTATTATTGGTTATTATTATTATTGCTATTATTATTGGTTATTATTATTATTATTATTATTGCTACAAGCTTTCTACATCCATATATGTCTCAAAAGTGAATTTAAACAAATAATATTAAGACTAATTTTGAAAATGGTGAGAAAATTAACATATTTTTGAACGTATTCACTGTTAGAATATTAAAAATTTATTTGCGTTGAATATATAGCTAAATGAATACATATGAATCTATAAACAAACTCTCCCTTTTACCTATACCGATGCTATTCCATTTCTTTAAAATTTATAATGCATAATTTAAGGAACACCCTAAAATTATAATAATCATACAGTAAATCAATATTTTAGTTTCTATGTAATAAAAAAAATTAAAAGCAATAATTTAATAAGATAAATTGTTTACATTTAAATGCGAGTAAACTTATATTATAAAACCTTTAACATATTTTGTGCCATAATACATTGTTTTTACATAAAAAGGTAACATAAATAACTCTAGTGTGATCCAGTATAAAATATACATTAAGAAAAAAAAGGAAATTTAAGGAAAGTTTAGTGATAATCTATCTTTAAGTATTAATTTTATCAAAAATAAACTAAAAAATTTCGCCTCATAGATTCCTCAACATTCTGTTTTACTTTTTAGAAAATTAAATTTATTTTTCATCAGTATACATATTAAAACTAAAATAAAATTAATTAGTTTTCATCAGGGTTATATAAATAATTTTTAAATGCCACATAAATATTATTTTAATACAACATAACAAAATTACATTAACTTTATTTCTAAAAAGAGCATTATTTCTATTGTAAATTATCTCTTATACATCACTTGAGTACAAAGGAAAAATATCTTAAAAGATTTATAACTAAAGCTAAAAGCATTTCATTATCAGTTTGTGATAACTTTAAAAAAGATTAAAAGACTAAAATAGATATTAATGTTCTGTCAATAGCATATAAAAGTTTTTCACCTTCGAAAGTTATGAAATGCATGAGCATTGAATTTCGATGAGTCAGAGCCAAAGATTTAAATCACTGTCAGTTTGAATTATAAGATTTTAAAGGGAATATTAATAGTACCTCAAGGTTTGTCTTTCAATTTACAGTGTGGAATCTCTCCATCGAATCAAAAGCATACTAGAAAATTCCACTTGCAAATAGGAGCTTACAAAATAATTGTTATTCATAATTCTTTCTCTTTCCGTTTTTACTGGTCAAACAAACATGACACTTTTCATGAAAGCAATCACAGATGTTGGCTTAAAAACTACTCTTTCTAGAGATTTGTTTATTTTTTTGTCCTTTAATACTCATTAATAACACTTTAAAGTTGTTAATCTCTCTTGGTTGTAAACGTGATTAGAATTTCATTAGTTCTCCCTCCCATTCCTTGCTCACATACGCCTTAATCTAGTACATGATAAGGTATGGGTATCAATGAGAAGTAAAAAATAATCATTCTGAAAACGATACTTTCTGTTTCCTGATCTATTTTGCTTAAATAGACTTGTTATACCATCATAGGTAAAAATGAACTCCAGGATCATTGTATTTATTTGCCACCAAAGGGGCTATTGTTTTGGTTGGATCACTTTTGGTGTACCTGATCACTTTTCAGTTTTTTATCATTTGCTTCAATTTTAATTATATTTAACTTAAATATATTCAATTTGATAATTTATCGTTTGCTTTAATTTTTATTATATGAAGCTAATATAATATTCAATTTAACAGTTTATCGTTTGCTTTAATTTTAATTACATTTAGCTTAAATATACTCAATTTAATAATTTATCGTTTGCTTTAATTTTAATTACATTAAACATAAATATATTCAATAATTTAACCATTCAATTAATTTTAATTTTGGAAAGGTTTACTATAGTCCTTTTCTCCATTTTAAGTAATTAAATAATAATTATAAAAAAATCACTCCTCGAATGGGTAAATATGTTCTTTGCGAAACTTTGCATAGAACTTTTTAAGACATATATTTCCACCTATTCTTTTTCGTATATGGTTTTTCAATTTTATACTAATTTGTGTCTTCGCGGATTTGTCTTTAGTTTATAATTGTACAGAGGTGTACCAAATAGTTAATATGAGGGTAAGAGTAAGGACTTATTTAGTCGTATGAATAGATTTTGATTTGTTTAAATGAATATGTAGAAAATATATGACAAATTGTAAGAATTCGGTAATTTTATCCTAATTTGCTGAGGGGTAGTTTTTCAGTACGTTTCCCTTAGAATAATCCCTTTTATTTTCCATTATTTCTAACTATTAATTTAATTATATGAAAAGTTTAACTATTGAATTATTGGAATTTCCGGGCAATGCAGGGAAATAAAATGACGTAAAATTATTTTCATTTTTTTAATACTCACAATCGATGCTTGAGAGATAATATAAGTTTCTTCTCTCAGTTTGGTCACTTTATGAGTCGTTAAATTATGACTACAAAACAAATTTGTAAGAACATCTTTACTTATATATTCCTTTTAATGAGATTTTTTCGTAGAGTAAACAGATAACCTTAAGCAAAGTATTTAATGTGTTACATATAAAAATGCTAAAAATAAATTGAATTATTGGAAATAAAAAGCTTTGAATAATTTGTTACCTTAATGTTCAATATTTTTAGACGTTTATTGTTTAAAGATTGTAAACATTTTAAGATGATAGTACAATTATTTACTGTGTTATATTCAGTAAATCTTAATGCATGCATTCATTTTTTGTATTGTTCACATAAACGTTTCCTTTCATGATGTAAACCAAAATTTTTTTGTTTCAGTTTATTTCTACATCGTACTTACAATGTTGTATAAAGCAATCTTGAATGAGAGCTGTCTCCACATCTTTCGTAACAGCTACTATATACTTTATATAAATTTCATCTTGAAAGTAATCTTTTACAAAATATCATATAACGAAAACATCCACTTCACATTGTTCCACCATCCAATCACTATAATAATATAAAATTATAAATTCCTTGCAAGTACAAAAAAGAAGTTGAAATGTTAGAATTAGGAGATAAAATTTCGTATTACAATGATAGATATGTAATGATTTAGCTTAATTTCATAAATTTCTGAGGAAACAGATTTCTTAGAGATGAAAAACTTATTTTTATATTTTTAAGTTTCTATATAAAGACTGCCATTTTCTTAACTTAAATTGTTAATCAAATTCAAGCTTTATGTTAACATTTTAATCGTTTGATTTAGGAATTGAAATATTTAATGACCTTTTCTTTTCTTCGTGATTCAAAAAAGTTATTTATATATCAACTTTGTTTCAAAATATTTGAATTGAGAAAACAAATTTTTCTTATAATTCTAGGAATTTTTAAATTTTTATCAAAATCAAGGAAATAATTGCGAGGAATTTTATTGTAGTTTTCAAAGAAGATACGCAAAGATATTTTTATTGAAGGTTATTATAATAGATTCTCTCTCTTAACATTTTTTACATTAAAATACTTATTTCGCTTAAACTAATAGATTATTTTTAGATGTTTGGATTTTAAGGAAGGGATAGTTAGAAGAGCGTTGTAAGTACACTTTTTGCAAATATTTAACTCTAAAAAATTAAATGTTAAATAAAAATAGAAAAATATCACCACATAATAATTATTTTCAATTTTCTACTTAGGGCTGGTATCATTCTGTGTGGTTTTAGCTGATTATATGGTTACATTTTTTTCTTTACTTGTCTTCTTAATTATACATAGTATATTTAAGAACTCATTTTTGTAATATGTTTCCGGTGCTGTGAAAAACGATTCAAAGTTATATTAAAGATCATTTCAATAGTAGTACTGTAGGATTGATAGTCGGATTTTTTTCTTGTGGAATTTCTTAAGCAATTTGTAATGAAAATCAGAATGAATGAACAAATAATTTTATTTTACATCTTCATTTATTTATAATATAATATTTTTGAAATATGATAATTCATTTACAATGAAAAAATATTAAAATAACTATACAGAAAGTTTGGGGAATTTAAATTTGAAAATTAAAGTAAGAAATTAATATCCTCATTATTTGGCTACAAAGTAATTTTTAACTGAAAAAAGATTCAACTACGATAAGAACTTTTACAATCAATCAGATTTATTTTTTACTGTATATATTGAAGAAATTTTGACTAATCTAAGATTGCATTTGATAATATAAGTATATTTCTAAGAACATTACACGTACAAAGTACATTATTAGGAGTATTGTTCACATTTAATTTCTAATATAACATCTTAAAATAATTACGAAAATTGACACAATATTTTTCAAATCTTTTTCAATGTTTTATAAACTCTTTCTCGCTTATCACCGCAAAAAGTATTAAAATAAATAATATGAAAACACATGTGATGCATCAATTAATTATATGGTTGCAGTGACAACATAATTCTTATACTAATAACAAAAATTAATATTTTTAAAAAAAGTACTTACTAAGCATATAAATTTCGTTTGAGAAGAAATATACACTGCTGACATTTAAAATTATAACACCATGAAGGAAAGCAAATACAAAAAAGATATTTATTATGCGTAATCTATATGACATAAAGACAAAATGTTTAACTTTGCACGCAGTTTGGGGGCTTACAGGGTTGCGAAATTAAAACAAACAGCTGTCACTCCTAGCAGGTGGAACTGCCCTTACCCATTACACATGGAGTTGAACTGGACTTGGATGACAAAAACGGGCAACTTATTCCATGCCGCTTCAAGTCTATGCCATATTTCATCCACCGTATTAGATGGAAAGGGGTAGCGGGACACTCTCTTAGCAACCCAAGACCAGATGTTTTCAATGGATAACAGATCTGAAGACCGTGAAGGCCAGAGCATTATCGAATAATCTGTGTAACGAGGAAGGTCAGAAGACGACATGCAACTAGTGGTCTCGCATCATCTTTTTTAAAGATAGTATTTGGCAAGCCTCTAAGTTAGGACGCAACCACTGGACGTAAGATGTCAGAAATGTACTGATCTTCTTTCGAATTACCTTCGATCCAAACTAGAGACGTGAGTGTCGTGCACCTAATGGCTGTCCATATCATCACACCAGGTGCAGGCCTCCTATACCGATACATAAAGCAAGCAAGTGACTAGTGGTTGCCTCGGAGTTTCCAGACACTTATAAAGCCATCAGTATACCACACGCAGAACCGGGACTTGTCGGAAAAGACGTCATTGTGGTTCTCCTGTGTCCAGCTTTGTTCTTCGGAGCACCAGAGTCTCCGTCTCCTTCTATGCTACATTATCAAGGGAAGCAGAAGTAATGGTCATCTTGTTTATAGTTAACTCTGTCTTCAGCAAGCGTCGTCGCACCGTGCAAGCGGATACGGAGCGTAAGGCGAACATGTCTATTTCTTTACCAATGATCCGTGATGTGGTTGTACGGATTTGCAGGCCGACCTCACAATTTGTCTGTCCTCTTGGGCGTTAGTCATGAGAGGGTGTGGAGATCCTGCGTCGCGTTCCGTATAACGCTGAGCAACCCATTGATTCCATATTCGTATGGTAGGGATTAGATTTTGGCCAGTGCGACAGCGATATCATGGAATGGTTATCCGCACTCTCGATAGGCAACCATCCAGCCTCTATCTAAATCCGACACTTTCTGGTAAACATTTATTCTTCTTATTCGAAGCATATTACGTATATTACAACTCAGCTGAATTCCTTTTTGACAAATTGAAGGTAAGAAATGTGCTTATTTTATATTCTGTTTATAATCATGCTGTGTAAATTTTTTGCGTTTTATCATTGACGATAACATCAGTATGGAAAGGAATTGCTGAATAAATGAATATTAAGTCCCCGTTTTAGAGAGCTTGCTGCAATGTATATAGTGGAGCAACTTATCCAATTAATAAATGTGTAAAGACAAACTTCGACATGGTGGAACATAGTACTTTTGCAATTTGCCAATTCTGGCCATTTCTTCCGATTACTTCATTTAGTTGTATATAGTAAACATTTGAATTAATCGTTTGGACTCTTCGAAAAGAGTTCAAAATTCATCTTTGTAGGCCCACACCATTATTGTTTTTGATAAGATTCAGCTTTTGATGCAAATTGTGCTTGCTTATACAGTTAGGACCTTAATTGTTTTTGAAAGATGCTACTATATTTGACCTATTTTTCAGGATCAGAGGTAATTCGTTTCCAAATAGGGTCAATTTTTTGCAAATGAAAAGCATATTTTATTCACAAGAGTAGTATTCGTTGTATTATGTAAAACTCCTTTAATTCATGAGGAATCCAAATATTAAGTACTTTACGAGTCCAAGGCATTTTAGATAATTTTCAATTACTATTATCACATTACATTTAACCTCTCTGTAATCTCCTGTGCAGATATATGACCATTTCAATTTTCTTCAGTTAGGGCGTCATTATCAACTTCAGTTTGAGTGATGGTCACCCTTTACTGAGAAATTTCCCAAAACGAACATTTTAAATTACTTGTGGCAAGTACGTTCTACTATGCAAGCACAGGCATAAACTTCGCAGTTCTGTTTGTGAACCTCAGCAATTGTACTACCTTGATTATATTTCTTGCCTTGAAATAACAAAAAGCAAAATATGGCAAAAATACTCGTTTTTGCACTCCATGTTGAAATTGACTCATAAAATTAGACAAAATTACACTCAAATTGTATGTAACCGCTAAAATCAAAATTAGATCTGGTATAGGAAGTCAAAAGTATCAGACCATAGCACTGAGAGAAGTCCTTCAAATCTAATACAAAGCTATCTATTCGTGAAAACCGAACATACTTTCTTACCAATAAAATATAATTCATTGAGGGAAATAAAAATTTCATAATTTTCAAAAATACTTTTAGTCTTCCAAAACCCGAGAATAAAGTAAAAAAAGTAGTAAAAATAAAGAAAAAACTTTTTTTCCTCTTAATTATGAAAAACTTCGAAAAGGTTTTTCTATTCTTTAGTTTACCAGATGATTCTGTGTAATAATGTATTATTTTCATTAAATTTTATATTCATCTTTCTTTAATTCCCTAGTAGTAATTCTATATAACATTTCAAACGAAACTCCCTTGTACTTTCTTCAACGAAGATAATGATTCAGCAGATAATATAACTAGTATCAAACTAGTAGTGAAATCTAGTAGAAAAGGAGAAAGTAAAATACGTTTCAACGTTAATAACAGAAACATATTTTCCTAGTTGGGTTTTAGGGAGTTACAGAAGCATTCAAACCTGTTTTCATCCATTTTGCAGAGCACCTAAAATGTACAAAAATAATTATTTTAAAATAGAAAAGCTTTAAAAATCTAAATATGTTTGAATCTTAGAAAAATTAAGAATAATGAAATAATTAATTTTTCATTGTAAAAATTTATAGTTATTTATACTTGCAAGTAATTTTCCTGAAACTATTTAAAAATTCTTTTCAGTTTTAGAAGTTTTCATCAAAACGTACTACTATGTTGTTTACCTTGAAATCAATTCTCATTATTTACAATAATTTAAGTTATAGAAAAAATACTTTTAAATTCTTCATACTTTATTCAATAAAGCCATATTCCGGAAATAAAATCAATTTAAAGTACATTTAAAAATTACGGCATCTTACGTCCTTTGGAAGTATTTAGTTTTAGTATATATAAGTATTTAGTGGAATATAAGTATTTAGTTTTAATATATGCAACTACAATGTGCATTCTTTGATTGTAACAAACCATGTGTCTCATTGCTATGACAAAAGGTATTCAAGTTATATTTACATCGAAATTTGGATAAATATTGCCATTAAAAATGATAATTTTTTTAAAAAAATACATTGACAGAGATGTATTCTAAAACACTAATTTTCCAAAGATGAAAATTAGTTCCAATTAATAAAAATATCGAAAGTTATTTGAAATGTAATTCTTATCTTTCACTTCAAAATATTTACCTTTGTGAATCTAATTATTCTTCTTAAATAATGAATTTATTAAAACTAAAAATAATTTCTGTACAAAAATCACACTCAAAAAGATTCTATATTATTTAATTTCATAAAAATAAACTACAAGTTGGCCACATAAATTATGATTTATTTACTTAATTTTTCTGACTTTTTATGAAAAAATCTTTTTTTTTATTTCACAACTACATATAAACCACTGATCGTGCTTATTCTGTTATTTATTTTATTCTTCTGTATTTATCAACAATCTTAAGTCTTAAAGATCTTATCATTTTCAATATTATGCCTGAAACGAGAGAAATATATATTAAAACCATATCGAAGAGTACTACTGCATTCAAATTTGAATGAAATTTGTAAAAGTATGGAATAAATGAATGTATAGTAATAAATTTATTATCATATGATTACTGTATTTGAAATATATTTTATAATATTCAATTGGGGGATTGGTTTTATTGTTAAGTTAGTAGTACAACAAATTCCCTATGTCACATTTAGTTATGTATTCAAAAATATTAAGTAGACTTTAAAGCTTTTGAATGTATCTTATAAACGAATTAGTGGAATCTGAGATTAGTTCTCACATATTCACAAATTGAATTGTGTCTTCAAAATTATATTTTGCGAAAAGACCTAAAAATTACATTGTGTGATGAATTAGAAGAAAAGCATTCGTTCAGAATAAAATACTATGCATTGTATATTCGCAACAGAAATGCTTTAAAACCAGTTGTTAATGCAAATATCACACATAAATATTTTTGTTGATTTTAAATATATATATAAATAATTTTGCTAATTCTTGTAAGCTTTGAATGTACATGATTATTCAAAATAATAAGATTCGTCTTAAAAATTGTACACACACACACATATATATAGTTATATATATATATATATAGTTATATATATATATATATATGTATAATAATAACAAAAATAATAATAATAATAATAACTGTAATAATAATAATAACATAACAATATGTAATATGCTCTTCTTTCTTTCTTTCTTTCTATATATATATATATATATATGTATGTATAATAACTGTAATATATATATATATATGATTTTCCAGCTAATTATCAAAGAATTAATTTTATTTTCCAATGTACTGTAAAACCAGTTCCTCAGATACTCGTTAGAAGACACCACGAATCAGCGCCATGTGATAGCTCAAGCAGCGCCACTTATTCCAGAACAAAACTGAGCGACCTTTCGTACTCGCTGTCTGTCTCTCCACTATCCGCTTCTCTTCTCCTGCGCATTATTCGCGTCGGAAGTAAACCCAAACGCCCAAGCGTGTTCCCACGCCCTTCGCCGATATGGGTTAAATGAGGCAGCCATCTATTTTGCTCAGATGAACTGGTCGATTCGTCATCTCTTGTTGTATATATACTTTCACTGTTCATCATCTCTTCTAATAAACGAAGTAAAATAAGTCGAGCGTCATCAAGGATTTTCTACCGCTACACCATGGAATTCGGTAATGGAATTAGCCCTCTAGACAACCAGCCCTTTGTGAAAGAGCAAACAATCGTAGATTCGGGATGAACAATCTCATTACCCTACCGTCTACATATATATATATATATATATATATATATGTGTGTGTGTGTGTGTGTGTGTGTGTGAAAGAGAGAGAGAGCGCGTGTGTGTGTGCGTGTGTATAAACTTATTTTTAAATATGTATTCCCGGGAATTGATTTGAAATAAAGGAAAACCCAAAATTTCCCAAGTTCCAGAAATTGTGCATACGCTTCTATTGGAATAACGAACAAAAATAAATAGCAATTTAAATTCTGTAGTTTGCGAAAACAGAATTTGTGAATTTAGTCTAACGTACGTTCCTTAAATATTTTGGAGATAGGAGTCATACTAATGAAGGCATTCATATGTGATAGCATGATATCACCAATTTGGAGAAACTTTTTTTTTATTTGACAAATCAAAAGCATATGGTGACCACGTAACTAGAATGTTGAATAAGTCTTTCGTCTAGACATTGTCTGCGTGACTCGAGTAGGTCACTTAGAACTAAATAATGCAATAAAATTAAAATGTTTGTCTACTCTATCATTTTAAGCCATTTCTACCAAGTTTATGTTTAAAGTGAGTTTATTATAGTTCACTTTAAAGTGAGTTTATTATAGTTTATTATATCCACACTTTGAAGAAAACTTGTATATCGATCATATGCTTCTATCTCAAAGTATGTAATTTCGATTAATAGATATGATACATTTAAAAATGTTTAAAATAAAACCTGTATGTTTGTAAATGATGCTGAAATGATCCTGAAAAAACTAATTTAGCAAATTTGAAAAACTTATTTACATTTGAAAGTGTAAATAATTTTTATTATTAGTTCCGTTTTTATTTAAATATACATCGAATCATAGTTGAAAAAATGAAACGATGAGAATATTTTTTCAATAAACCTTGTTTAACAATTGAATTCTAACCATCAGATTTGTAGAGAGTAAAATAAAAAAAAATGTCTACACAATTAGGTGAAATTGTATTGACTTTTCTCAGTAAGAAAAAAACCACTACTTTGTTCATATTGCATTAACTATTATCTTAGACAGCATTTTATAAATACATTTATGCATGCATGGGCATATTGCATTAACTCTTATCTTAGTTAACTTTTATTTATTATCAGATCAAATTTTATTGTATTTTAAAAATTCTCCTCAGTTTCAAGCAAATGAAAAAGTGCCAATATTACTCTGTACAGAGAACAAAAATTATATGTCCTTTGCATCGAAAATTTTATGTGCGCTAGTAACCCAATTCTACATAAAGAGAAAACTTCATTAAACATTCTACATTTTTAAGGAAGAAAAATCTTTAGTAAATATAATTATGCAATTTTTCATGTCCTATATTTCTCTAAGAATCTCTTAGCTGAAACTAAGTTAATTTGTTTAGAAAGTCACTGGTTCTCTATCTTCTATACAATTTTCTATTAACATTATTCATCAGAGATTATGTTTTGAATTTCTTTGCTCGTACACATAGCAATGAATTATTGTTTATCGAAAAATTAATGACAACAAAACTTATGCAATTGATTCAATTGCCATAGTCTCTATTTACAAATTTTATACATAATCGTAAAGGAACTGTCCTTTATTTTCTCTTCTCGTTTCATCTGCTAATATTGCAGAAAATCCGCCAGAAGTCTTCTGCCTACGTGGGTTACAACTAAATGTAAAAGCTTGCAATATGGTGAAATAAAGAAATTTGATAGCTACAAAAATGAAATTATTGACAGATATTTACAGAAACTGAACCATGTTCTCAAATTCACTTCTACTCTTCTATATTATCTGTATTGAGAACTTCGCCTTCTGCAGGCGAATAAGTAATGCTATATATGAAGTGTAGTAAATGAGTTGAGGGAGAGAAGATATTGAAGAGAGATATTAGAATCTGAAGAAATTAGAAATATTGATACACTTTACTGGTACGAACTAGGGAATCCAGGATCCCGGGTTCTCGGAAAATCAAAAGATTTTTGTACTTTTTCTATTCCCGGGAATTTCACGGGTCTTCAATTATCTACGAGGTAGCTATTTTTGACATGACTGTAGATTTCAACGTCTGTCAGCTGTAGCTGACCATACTGTGGCAATTTGCGATCATTCATCCCAAACTTCCTGAACGGTAGAATGTTCGTTACCCCAACTTTGGAGTAAGGAGTGTAATATGAGAACGAAAGAGCTTTTATTAATATTTACCTCTTAGTACCAACATTAGAGAAATAATTGATTCAGTTGAAACTTTTTGATTTTCAAACGCATGTCAATCAGTAAAGGAACATTAATTGTAGTAATTATTTTTCAAATGTGAATTTTTTCAGCGAGATTTTTAATTTATAAAATCTTTAATTGTAAGATATTTTCCATGCTATTACCAATTTTTGCTTTTAGTGTAAAAAGTGATAAGTTTCATTAAAAGAAATACAATTTTTAATTTTAGGAAATATTTTTTCCTCTGCGTATATGATAAAGTTGAAAATATGAAATCGAAACAGTAACAGTATCTGCAAAATAAAGGTAGTGTGATATTTATTTATTATAAACTAAGCAAGTATATGAAATTGTTAAGATAACAAGTTATTGAAAAGGAATTGTGGATCCAAAGTACATGTAAAAAGACTCATATAAGCAAGAAAAATCTCGCGAACCCCGGTGACTAAATATCCTTCGAAGTTGTGAAAGACGTTACGGGAGCCAAGCATAATACTTTCCCAAAAAAGAGAGCCAAGACCTCCAAATCAGTCTCTTTCGATGTCATTTAAGGGATTCTTGCGGGTTTTACGCTCTCTCTTGATGTGTATGCGTCCAAAATCGAGACTCAGATTAAACCTGCACTCATCCGTAAAGAATACTCGACCCCATTGATTACGTGTCCAATTCAGATGTTCCCGGCACCACATAAAACAACTTCTCCGATGAAAAGGCTTAAAAGGTATGCACCATACAGGTCGTCGTGCAAACTGACCACTACTGCGCAGCTCCTGGGTACGGTAAAACGTGATATCGGGTATTCAATTGGCTATGCAGTGTGTATAGAGATTTCTCACGCTTTCTGCCGCCTGTTTTATCTGCCCTGTAGGGAAAGAGACCGGTCATCTGCTGGTATTTTTGCTTGCGGAACGACCACTGCTGAAACGTATTCAGCTGTTCCTATAGTTTGAAATTGTATTAAAAATGGTAAAATGATGCAAAGGGCAATACTAAATTCCACAGATAGAAGTTTTCCATATCGACCTTCTTTTATCATTCAAATGATTCGTCCACTGAAAAAAATCATCAGATGTCATCTAATAGATTGATTGACAGCAACTGAACGTAGTTTAAACCGATATAGGCTGCGCAATCGCTTTCACAGGAATGCTGAACTTACTCTGCTAGCGAACTTTATCCACCTATAAGACTTCCGCATTACGTCTAGCTGCATATCTGTACATTTGTTCTACCGTTCCTCACTCTAGTTAATCCACTGATTGGTCTTTCACTTCACTTTGCCTTTTCGTTCCGCTGATATACAAATTTTTTGACTTCGTCCTTAATTTCTGCATACCAGTATATATATATATATATATACACCACCCCGCCCATATATATATATATATATATATATATATATTAAAAACAATTAAGAAATGAGCGAACTTGAGAAAATTTAAAAATATAACAAAACGATAATTTTCTAGTACTAATTTTGCGGCTTTCTCCAATTCAAATTTCCAAATATTATTGTAATATTTCTTAGAAACGGAATTAAATTTTTGAGAATATTTTTACTATATTTATTAATTTCAATCTTACAGTTATAGAGAAGATTATTTTTTAAGTTTTTTTTTCTATTAATTCAGTCATTATTTTTTAAAACATAAATATGTTACAATAGCTCTTTTTTCTTCCTAGCTGTTTAGTGAAAGGGTCATTTCGATAATTATCAATTTTGAAATAGCCAGTTAAATGACAATTAGCATTTATATTTCTTAATCAGATCTTCAAATCAGAGGAATATGTTGAACACACGTCGTCTCATTACCAATTCTGTAAGAAAAATTGAAAAAAAAAAAGCTTTTGTATTCAATATTATTGATAATTTTAAAGTTTGCATCGGTGCCATATATATATATATATATACATACATACATACATATATATAACAGGTCAATTGAAAAGTCCCCGGCCTGACACTAGATGGCTCTACTAGAATTAAATCCATATATTTTTTAATTAGTCCTAACCCTCAAAAGATGCGTGTATAAATTTGACAGCTGTCGGATCATTAGTTTGCGAATTATATCATTTTGAGTGAAGCAACTTTTGTTATTGTGAAAAAATGGATAAAAAGGAATTTCGCGTGTTGATAAAATATTGCTTTTTGAAGGGAAAAAATACAGTTGAAGCAAAAACTTGGCTCGATGCCGAGTTTCCGGACACTGCCCTGGAAAATCAACCATCAAGAATTGGTATGCTAAGTTTAGACGTGGTGAAATGAGCACCGAAGACGGTGGACGCATTGGACGCCCAAAAGAGGTTGTTACCGTCGAAAACATTAAAAAAATCCACAACATGATTTTGAATGACCATAAATTGAAATTGAATGAAATAGAAGGCACTCTAAAGATATCAACTGAACGTGTACATCATATCATTCACGAATATTTGGGTATGAGAAAGCTCGGTGCAAAGTGGGTGCCGCGCGAGCTCACTTTTGACTAAAACCAACGACGAGTTGATGATTCGGAGCAGTGTTTCAAGATGATCAAGCGTAATAAACCCGAGTTTTTGCGTCGATATGGGACAATGGATGAAGCATGGCTCCATCATTTTACTCCGAAGTCCAATCGACAGTCATACGAGTGGACTGCACACAATGAATCCGCTCCAAATCGTGGGAAAACGCAACAGTCGGCTGGCGAGGTTATGGCGTCTGTATTTTGGGATGCGCATAGAATAATTTTCGTTGACTACCTTGAAAAAGGAAGGACCATCAACAGCGACTATTACATAACGTTATTGGACCGTTTGAAGGACGAAATCGCCGAAAAACGAAAAAATCGAAAGAAAAAGAAAGTGCACAATGCACCTTGTCACAAGTCAGTGAAAACGATGGCAAAAATCCATGAATTGGGCTTCGAATTGCTTCCTCATCCACCGCATTCTCCAGATCTGGCCCCCAGCGACTATTTCCTGTACTCAGATCTCAAAAGAATGCTCGCTGGGAAGAAATTTTCGTCGAATGAAGAGGTGATCGCCGAAACTGAGGCCTATTTTGAAGCAAAGGACAAATCGTACTAGAAAAATGGTATCGAAAAGGTGGAGGGTCGCTATAATCAGTGTATCACCCTTGAAGGGAATTATGTTGAATAAGAAAAACTAATTTTGCCAAAAAAAATATGTTTTACTATGGTAGGCTGGGGACTTTTCGATTGACCTGTTATATATATATAT
>BMAW01131308.1:674-25529 GCA_019974015.1 Nephila pilipes
ATATACTGCTGTTTGTAGAAAATGCAACACCATGAAAGAATCATCAGAATCAAATGAAATTTAATGCAGAAACGACTTGTACTGATACAAATAAATGATGAAATTTTCAAAACAAAAGAAACAAATTAAGCGTCCGAAATCAGTATTTGGTGCAGCCACCATGCGCTGCAATAAGTGCTGCTATACGACGTGGCATGGAGTCAAACAGATGTTGAATATCTGCTTGAGGAAGAGAATTCCATATCGCTTGTATGCGCAACCAAAGTTCGTCTTTGGAAACTGCAGGACGCGGATCACGAGCGAGACGCCGACCAACCATATCCCACACGTGCTCAATAGGCGACATATCCGGTGAATAAGCAGGCCAAGGAAGAAGTTGCATGCGTTGTGCTGAACAGAAGTCTCGAACAGTCCGCGCAACATGTGGGCGTGCATTATCCTGCTGAAAGATAGCTCCAGGGATGCCTTGAAGGAAAGGAACGACTTCGGGCTGTAGCACTTCACGGACGTACCTGTTGCTATTGAGATTACCCTCAATTCGTATCAAATTGGATCGTCCATGATACGAAATCGCACCCCAGACCATAACTCCGGGTGTTCGACCACTATGTCGTTCAATAATACACTCAGGAAGGCAGCGTTGACCGGCATAACGTCTAACACGAACACGGCCATCATGGGTCCACAAATTGAAGCGTGATTCATCTGAAAAGACAACTTGGTGCCAATCAGCTCGCCTGTCTCTGTGCTCAAGAGCCCACTGCCGACGCAGCCGTCGATGATTCGCCGTGAGGGGAATCCTGTATAAAGGCACCCTTGCACGCAATCCACGGCGCAGCAGACGACGACGAATTGACGAAGCCGACAATTGTACACCTGTAGCAGCAGACCAACGTGCTGCCAGCTGCCTGGAGGAAGCTGTGCGATCATTCACCGCCATGCGGAGCAGGTGTCGATCATCGCGCTCTGACGTCACCTTCTGTCGTCCAGTGCCTGTTTTTCGAGTTGTTCGGTGCTCGTCGGTCCACTGCTTCCAAACTCGCATCACTGTGGAACTGTTCCGCTGCATACGAGCTGCTATTGCGCGATAGGAAAATCCTCCTTCTCGAAGGCCGATTATCCTCCCTCGTTCAAACTCCGTAAGTTGCTTGAATTTCTTATTCTTCCGTCGTGGAGGCATACTCAGGTCTCACTAAACGTTTGCCACTAACAAATAATCATAGACTTTTTTCAACGTCCCGCTACAGCACTTTATTTATACGCTTTCAGCATCAATTCAGAGGGCGCTGCGCGCGCCGCGCACGCGCGATGGCTCTGAAACTTTATTAATTTGCATAATATCCTATAATTGACATTTGCTGCGAATTTCATTTGATTCTGATGATTCCTTCATGGTGTTGCATTTTCTACAAACAGCAGTTTATATATATACATGTGTTTGCTTAGAATTAATAATTATTTCTTTTGATGTGAGCTTTTTTTTCCCTTTTAAATTTATTTAAGTCAACTCTCGAATCAACGAAAACATAAAAAAAGAACCAAAAGTAATTTTGTAATTTTCATATTTTGTTTGATTTACGAAAAATATTAATTATGTCTTATAAGAAATTTTGAAAAAATACACTTCTCTCTAGTTCGTGTTTATTTCTATTTTTAAATTTCCCTGTCCCATTTTAAAATCTCAGTAAATCTTCCGAGTTCTTTACTAATTACCTGTATTTGACTTTCTTTTTCTTTTAACTTCCTTATTTTTCACATATTGCTAAAATAAGAATTTTCTATGAAAGAAAAACTTATTTCTGGTTTCACTTTATTTTTCTGTATAAACTAAAACTTATCATTATTTTCTCATAAATAGATCGCATTCGCCTTTCATTGCAAGTGAATTAAGAAAGAACGTATGGCATGAGAAATACTATGCCGTGTAGAATTTGCTTATTTCTAGAAAGTAACAATTTATAGTACAAGTTCCATAAATTACGGTGTTTGAATCATACAAATGCTTTGAATCTGTGTGATATATGTTCATCAATAAAGTATTTTATATGAAAACTATTTTTGTTCGTGTTAACTTAGTTTTCTGCTACACATTCTTAAAATTTCAAAATAACTATACTGACAAGCAGATCTTAAAAATTTATTAATTATTTTATTTAAAAATGAATATTTCGTCACATTATTGAAAACTTAAAATCTTGGGTTTAGATGATAATTCTGTATAAACTAATTATTTATATTAATTGTAGATGTTTTTCAATTCAGAATATGAGTATTCCTTGAAGATACAAGTATAAAATTTGAGAACCTTTCATAAAATCTCATGAGAAAAATTCCGCCACCAACCATTCAAATGTATTTTCTATAGCTAAACATATTAATTAAGAAAGTTCATCATTAGGACATTGTACGCATACAGTTCTAAACCAAATTTTATGACATTTCCTTTTTTTTAGTTTTTTTTGACGTCGCACTAGAAGCAACACGATGGCTATTGGCGACTGCCCTTGTAATTTTGAACATCAGTCAAGTGACGAGGACGACAACTGAATTGGCTTCCCCCCCTCTCCTAACTTCCACACCACGCCAACGGAAGGACTTTGGACCCCGACAGATTTAACGTGCATCATCCCCGGTGACACTGTGGGTCTTAAGCGGCCAATGATCGAACGCGCCACTAAACGAAAACTGCCGGCCACGAATCCGAAACCATGACAACTAAGCTACCACGGCCACAATTTTATGGCACATCCTTCTTGTCTAAATAACGTTTTAATACTTGACAACTGTTAAAATTCTTTTCTCATACCGTAACAATAAACACACACACACACATATATATATATATATAATTATATATATATATATATATATATATATATATAATGTTAGCAAATATACCTATATACATTTACAAAATCATCATATTGTTGAGTAACAAAAATATTAAAACCTTTTTTTACGTGCTATTTACTTTTCTCAATAAAAATGTCTTAATGTTTAGAATCTTTATGGTATTGCATTAAATTAAGTAAATATTCAATCTCAGGCTTAATGCAACCATTTGCTTTCACTTTATATAACTTTAAAGCAATTTCCTTCATAAAACAAATAATTAATTTATGATCCCATCTGCAAAATTCGTAAAGGCATCTCGTCAAAAATAGCACTATGGCCTTTTTATACCCAAAATACTATAGTCATATACGTCCAGAATCATTTTTCACAATGAGTTTACATAGTTTTAAGTCAAAAATACACAAACAAAATCGCAATACATTTAATATTACGAATACAAAAATACATCCATTTTAAAAAAATAATAATAACAAAGCCATGTAACAATTCCCATAATTCTCTAGTGTTTTGCTTGAAAAAGGGTTTTGGTTTATTGATGATTCCTCTTGATGATATATAGAAATGACAGATGTTTTAAAGTAATAAAATAACTTTCAATAATTATTCAAGTTTAGAATTGTAGAATAATAATTCATTTCCTTTCACTCTTAAGATAAAAAAAAATGTCCTTAAAAACTAAAATAGACTTTATTCTTTGTTACCATATTTTCCCACTTCCTTCAGTTGAAAGACAATTGCAATAATCAAATTTCTAGAATCAAAATTTTCTCATCAGCAAATTTTTTTCTGTATTATTTACTCAACTAAAGACCCATCATGTAGCAGGGCTAATGCTCATTAAATCTGGTCGTACTTCTCAAGTCTTCCCGTTGGCACTATGTAAAAGTTTGAAGAAGGAGGTGCTAGCTCAGGTATCGTCCTCGTCACTTGATCAAAGCTCAGAATTACGAGATCTGTTGCCAATAGCCCTCATGTTGATTCTCAGTGCGACGTTATTAAACTTTCCAGTAAATTTCCCTACTAATGGAAGCTACAAACTCTACAACATATAATTATTCTCAATGTAAAACAGCTTAGTAGGTGTTATATAAGTCACTTGGGACTGATATGTGTTCCCATGCATGTATAATATCAATAATAAGTCCATTTTTGAAAGATTTATTGAAGGTATTACAAAAGCTCCTTAAAAGAAATTTTCGATTGCTGTTTATACGAACGATAGATGGCAGCACGAGTTAAAAGTTTAAATTTTTGTAAGAGCCTTGTAATATTGTACAAGACAAGGAATTTCAATGCAAGAAAATATACATTTAATTTCATGGACACAATAACAAAAAAGCAAGCCATACTTTCCTGGGGATCAGGTTCATAAAGATTTACTCAACATAATACCTAATTCGCGTCAAGGCAGATAATTTCAGAGAGAGAGAGAATACCTCAAAATCATTTTCTTTAATACATTTTATTTTTTTTCTTCGAAAATAAAATATTTATCAAAAATTAAAACTTTACATTATTTTCAGAATTCTCGTTATTTTTACCCTTCCAAATAATATGTCCCTTTTGAAGATAGATGAACGCATTCAGTGCGTCAGTTACAATTCATGACGGTCGCATTAGATTAAACTATAAAACAATAGAAATATATAATTTAATACAGATAAATCATATTAATAAATATCACGAGTAGAATGAAAAATAAATGATAAAATAAGCAGATGATAGGAATATATATTGTTTTCATAAATATGATTGGTGAGAATAAAAAATAAAAGAAATCACCCCACAAACCAAGAGGTACACCATTAAAAACGTTTCTTTTGACGCAAAAATAAATATTCGACCCTAGTTTATTTTCGGGAAAACACTTCAGTTCTAAAATTCTCTAAAGCTTTTTGTTATCATTAAAATTGGGTTTTCCCCCCCTCCCTTTTCTTTTTTTCCCTCTCTCTCTCTCTCAGTATTATTCTTTTTAAAATTACTCATGTTGAACAAATGTTATACTCATTTTGATGAAGTTGCGAGAATTTTGAGGGAAAAAAATTATTGATATTACTATTTTATCATTTCCAATATTTTCTTTAGAATGTATGCACTTTTAAAGAATATTATGGAATTAAATTGTCATGTAATTGTCTTTTAATGTGAAAATTAATTTTCAGTAAGTTTCGAATTATTTTATATGAATAGAAGCAAAAAAAATGGCAGGGGGGGGGAGGAAATAATTATTTCTCGTATTAATTTTAATTTTTCTTTGGTTAAATCCTTTACAAATATATTTTTAGCCAATTATAAATTGCAATTGTATTAGAAAAAAATAATTTGTAAAATTCCCAATGCGTATTCATAGCATTCATCTCGGCTGTAAAAATGAAGCAAAACAGTTGAGACATATATCAGTGTTTTTTCCACAATGATGGATATGACTTTAAAAATCGTTCTGTTCTTTTTTTCCTTTTAATCGGTAAAGAAAAGCGAAAGGAAAAGTTGATCCTAAGTAGACATTTGTATGTCGTTAGGGCTCGACCATAAAAGCCCAAGAAGACAATCAGCTTCAATCCCAGCATCAATTCCATCACTGAATAGGATCTTTCAAAACACTAATCGGAGGGTTGCTATATTTGGCAAATGTTGGCAGTTTTGGCATAGGAATAATGACACTAGTGATTTTTTTTCTCCAACACGAATGCTGTTAAAATTCCTAAAAAAAAAATTGTGTAATCCAAGAAACTATTTTGGAATTGTAATTTGTAAATCGTTTTGTTTATCAAAATGATTTATCTGGTGTATATATATATATATATATATATATATATATATATATATATACATATGTGTTGTTATATGTATATCATTATATTTTATTACCAGGTGATATATCCTTTCTTAGCATTGGGGCTATTGAAAAATCCAGACGGATGGTTGAAATGTTTTTAATGAGGATCAACTTTTAAGCCTCTTCGGAAAGAATGTATCAGAAGGAAGTAAACAAAATAGTGAAGCGAAAAATATTTTAGAAAACCAATTTGGTAAATAGTTCATAATTTTTTTTTTTTTTTTTACTTTCACATTCAAATCAAAGTCTGCTTACCTCCTGTTCTTTTAGTCCAAAAATATTTATTCAGTCAAGGTATGATTTTAAATTCACATGCTCTTCACTGATATAAATCTATTTAGACCTATGATGTGCTTACCATTTGCTGAAAAGGGAGCTTTGTTTCCATAAAAATTATCAAAAAATTCGAAAAATGATAATCTGCTTATTTTTATTTAATTTTGATTCTAAAATAGATACATTTAAATGAAACAGAGAGGTAAGAGATTATTTTTTATGACCTAATTCTAATCGACAATTTTGTTTTCCCACAAAGTTGTTAAAATCATAAAAATCGCTTGCTGTTGATTCCATCAAATTTTTTAAAAATTTTTTTTTTTTTTTTTTTTTTTTTTTGTTAAAATAAAGCTAATGAGATGATTATCTATCCTCTGATTAAATACTCCTTGCGGATTTATGATTTCGCTGCAATGTTGAAAATCTGCGCTAATCGGATGCATTTGTACGCAGAACAAAAAAAAAATTAATGATATTTTTACATTATATAATTATTTTTTCAGCACTTTTGTTCAGATATTAAAATAATTACAATAACAATTTATGTCAGAGAGAGACTTGCTAACGTCTGGTCATGAATATGTCTAGTATTATAATTCCCTATGTAATTTACATAAACCAAAGAGTTCTCCACAGAATTGACTAAAAAAAATTAAAACTTGCTTCGGAAATTTTTTTTCATTATCTTTTAAAATTATTAACATATAAAATGGATAAAAATTCTAAAGATCAATCATGTACTATCAATAGATTATTTACCAAATCGATTATATCATTATGTTACATTATAATGATATTACTAACATTATAATGTAACATATCATAATATGCTTTTACTGTTTTTGAGCAATTAATCTTGGCTTTGGCGAGAGTTAAGTAATGAAACTGTTGTAATCTCACTTTTAGTTTTTTTTTTAATCTTTCATGTTTAACAAGAGTAAAGAATTGTTCATATTCAACATACTTGTATATGTAAAAAAATATCAGTATCGTTTAAGTGAAAAATTATAAAAAGAGAACAGTATTAAATGAATTGATTTCTTAATTTTACTATATCTCTGTTTCGTATAATTGAGTGACGTTTAGAACATCTTCAAATTCTTGAATAATTAATTCTCTTTACATTAAAATATTATAAAATGTATGAATAAATCACTTGTAATTCCTGTCCTATTTAATCGATATAAATTCCGAAGAAAAGATGATACTAAGAAAAATATTTATTGTTAAATATGTCCTACTCATCCTGGAATAAGAGTTTGATGAATTCTTAATTTAATGTATTTCATTGACGAGTATCTCGTATTTTAAAGAGCATCTTATATTTTAGAATAAAAGACTAAAGAATCCTTAATTCAGTACTTTTTATATGATGAACATCTTTTATTTTTAAGAGCACGTGAAAAACATTTGTGTGTATGCGTGTTTTTAGTGTGTCCAGACAGTTCGAAATAACTCGGTTATGTCTCCCAAATCTATTTATCATCTTAAGACAGTGGCGTTCAACATGATATTTGTTACGAGAGAAGAAGAAGAAATTCATGTAATTATTTTTATTCAATTCTATTCAATTATTACCGATGGTGACTAATTAGATCTTGGCACTTCTTTTCACAAATGTATTCAAAAAGTATTGTAGGAGCAATTATAAATGTAGGAATTGGGCACTTAATATGAGGCCAATGAGAGCTGGATTCAGGTTTTTCGTATATTGTAAAAAACCACATCATAGCTACGTAACATAAAATTCACAAAATCAAGTTTTATTTTATTTCATTAATTCAGGTACTTGTTCTATGCAATTCACTAGTGTTGTGTAAAGTGTACATATATCAGAAAATATAATTAAAAAAACAGAAAATAAAAATTAATTATTTCAAAATTTTATTAATAAAAATAAAATATAATGAAAACGCATTAACAAATGTATAAAAATTGAAGAACATTTTTGGTCAAATGTTTGAAATTTAGAGTATAAAAAATTTTCCGCGGATATTGTGTGAGAATGATTGGTCAACTGTGAATGATATTTCGACTTCAGGAGCCATATTGTTGCCCTCAAAATTTCACAGTAATATGTTGTGTCCAGACCTTGGATTATTTCCTTTATTTTATCGTTTCATCAGTATGAGTTACTAATTGTAATAACTCAACTTGAGTTTATATGAATCTCGAAACAACAGAAAGACAAATGCATATTATCACACCTGTACAATAACCCCTACACATTTCGAATCAAAAGATTAATATCATAGTATAAATGTTTATTTAACCATTGCGGATCAATCGGGTCTGAGTCCGTAATAGAACGGACTCAGACCCGATTAGTGGTATGTCTGACTTAATGGTAAATGACTCATGGACCGCATGCAGATCCTCATTGACTTCAATCTTATATCTCTTTACTCGTCCTGTATATCTTGGCATCGTGGGTACGATTCTAATCTCTTCCATGCTAACCCGCTCCTCCCTCTGTCACTTACCGGTATGAAACATTTCTCTGAGTACAAATGCATCTCCTCAATCGTATTCACTATAATATTTCATTTCTAATTTACGTAAGTTATGCATCATTTATTGGAAAAGATTCTCAATTAAAACAACGTCATATTAAAATCTCCAAGGGTTAGTTGAAAGGAAATACGCGATAGAACCCAGTAATAGTGCCCAAAATTGGAATAAGAGGACCAGCGGCTTTCTTTGAGTTGAACTTATTCAGTGAAAAAAATTCTAAAATAATAATTAAAAAAAACGGATTTCAATTTTCAATGCAAACCATATTTAATTCACAAACAACGCACCGTTCGCCCGCCCTGGCTCCCTCAAAACTACAGTACTACAATTCGACGTTCTTACTAGAGTTAAAATCCATCTTCACATTAATGTATCGCCATATTTATTTATAAATCAAAATATTTATTTTTGTATATATTTGTGTATTGTTATTTTTGCAATATTAATTATACATTGTTATTTATTGTATTAAGAAAAAACAAACAAACGTTCATCTACAACGTTCAGTGTGATATTTTTATTCGACATAATTGCTTTCCTTCGTATTTTGTGCATTTATGCACATTTTATAAATGCATAAAAGATTCTTAGCAAAAATACGTAGTCTTCGTTTTCTAGCATTTGAATCTGAAACATAGATTAAGAACTCCTGACTTACGGAAAAAGACATTTAAGTAAGATGAAAGTAATTTTTACATCAAGAATACTTTTCAAAGTTTAATAGCTTGAAAATACATTTTAAAAATCCCCTGTGTCTCTATGAGTTAAAGAAAATTGATATCACTACATAATTTATTGCAGTTTATTAATAATTTTATAAATACTATATTGCCATTTATTAATTTATTTATCTCTATTACTATTTTAGTTGTAACGTGTTTATAAATCACTTGTGGGTATTTCTAAGAGATATTTTCGCCCTTAAACTGCATGATACATGTTTGTTCAAAACTAATTTATATTTTCATACATTGAATTAAATGAAATGTTCTTTAAGGGGCAAAACTGGCAAAAGCAAGCATTTTTTAGTTACACTTTTCATGCAATTCAAATTCGATTAAATTGATAGATTTGACATAACTTTCTTCATTTCGAACATTTCGGTTGCTAAAATGAGAGATCCGTTACAAAAGAATGCATTTCTTAATCAATTGGGTGAGAGAAATACAAGATTTGAGAGCCGAATCATTTATATGTAACTAAATCACTTCAAGATTTGGCGATGGCTTGGCATTCCCAAAAGAAAAAGTGGGGGCCGGCAACCCCTTTTGATCCCGAAAGTAGCATCAAGAGCACATTACAGGCGGAAGAAAGAAACGTTGTTGGTTGCACATGATAAATAGCAGCTGGGCCTTCTCGGATCCCGAATTCAAAACCGTTCAAGGCAAATTGCTCCAGCTCACCCCAATGACACTCTAAAAGGGATATTCCTCCCCCTCCTTCTTTGCCTTCCAAATCGCATTTAACACCCTCCCTCCCTAGAGTTTTTTCTGGCACGATCTGAAACAAAAACGGGAGGAGTAGAGAGGGAACTATGAATCGGCAAGAGCAATAGTTCGTAGCTTTTTTCCATTTATCTACATAGTGGATTGTTTTTGTAGATATAGGCTGTCCAAGGATTTCGGGTTTTGTTTCTTGTTATTTTTTTTCCCATATCCATGACGAAAAATTCAAAATGTGTGCGTTCATGCCTCCATGGTTATAGATTTGCTTTTTTGCTCACATGCATGTCCAAGATAAATGAGATATTTTTCTGTTCTTCCGCTTTTTTCCCTCAGGGTCCAGAAGCGGCCATTAGTTTGTTACAAAGTGAACTGTCGACTTGCTGTGAAGCGAAATGAAGGGATTTATTAACTCAACGCTCAGCGAATCTTTGATATATTTAAACTGGTGCACTTCGTGACATGTTAAGCACGATTTTTAAAAACATTATTTGCATTCGAAATTTCATTAATATTGTTTTCACAAAATTTTGTTGTCAAATATTTCCATAATCTATTTCTCATATTTTACTGTTTTTTCTTTTACAAATTTGAGCCCCAAAAGAAATAAATAAAAGTATATTGGTATTATAATAAGTTATTATCATATTGATATTAGCGTTAATGAAACACGAATGTAAAGCTATCTGTGCAATCAAACCGCAATGCATCAAACTTAAACTTCTCTGGGAAAAAAAATTCGAAATATAGAAACTTCGATAATCAGAAATACACAGTGAAAATATTTCGTCACTTTCTTACTTAAAATAATAATGTATATTTTAATTTTTAGGAATAAAGAATACTTAAAATGCTAAGCTCCAAAAAATTTTATTTTTAAAAATGCTCAGATGTATATGTAATTTACAAATTTGCTAACAATGTACTAAAAATTGAATCTTTGTATACAAAAAACGATTTGAAATTTTTATTTATTTTTGGACAAAGTGATTTCTAATGTCTCTTTTAACATAATCTTTTACTGAAACCATTTCGAAGTAATATTTATTTTTATTCAGAGAGGTGAACAGTTCTCAAAGAATGTTAAGAATAAATCTCAAGCCGTTTTCCGTACAGTTTGGAATGCTTCCTTTACTTGTCTTCTTTATGATTTTTAAATAATTCATCTTCGTTGTCATCATCATCTCTGAGTTTATCCTGATCAAAGCAGTTAATCGGCCAAAATTAAGTTTTCTTCTATGTGTAACAAAGTTTCTAGAATTCGAAAATTGTTCGATATATAAAAATTGTTTTTATAATGAAAATTCAAAGTTCCTGAAAAAAACTTAATATGTAAAAATTTTCGATGTTTAAAAGGTTTCGACTGTATTTTTCTCATTTGAATCTCTGAGACTTCAATTAGAAAAATCACCTAGAATTATACATTTTGTAACAATAATTAATGAAGAAAAATTTTGCGTTTTAATAAGTCTTTTGGGTTTTTTATACAGTTTATTACAATTTTTGATTAATTTAGTAAAAACTTCAAATACTTTTTCTTGATCTTTCTTAATAAATACATTTATTGATAATTTAAAAAAAAAAAAAAAAAAAAAAGCGCTTATCGCTTAGCTGTATCTGTTGACGAAACAAACCATAAATTGAGTGCTTACTTTTCAAATACAAATTTAATGCACACTGTTGCGCTAAATCTAATTCCAAAAACAGGAAATTAAAAAATTAAGGCAATAAATTAAAAGAATACTGCCTTTTTTGTAGTGTGAGAGATAGAAGTTACAGAATTTTGCAAAAACTTGTCATCTAGGAAAATAATCTTTAATGAAAGGTACATATGAAGTCTTCATTTGAAGGGGGGGGGAGAGAAATGAAAATCTTTTGTAAATATCTTTTTTTTCTTCCCCAAACAAAAAAAATTATAATACTTTTGATTCAAAACTTTGAAGAACAACGAATTTTCTTTCGAAAAAGTTCCAAAAGAGTTTTAAAATTGTAACTGATTCTTCAGATAATATTTTGTAAAAAAACATCTGATTTATGAAAAATTGGGTTAAAATTCATTAAAATATAGTACATAAAAAAAATGTCTACACAAATAAACCAACTACGCCGAACACAGTTGTTTTAAGGCGGTAACTCAATGTCTCCCTTCTTTCATTCTTTTTTTTTAAAAGAAAACTTATACTGGTGCAACAACTTTATGTTTAAAATCAATTAAAATTTATTTCTATTTTTAAATAAAACTATTTCCTTTTTCCCCCCTCATTAAGATTTTAAATAAATAAAATATTGCCTCTTCTTATTAACACAACCAATCAACGATTTACATACATAAAATATAAACACTAAAGAGAATCAAAAACGTATCATTACAGATATCATCCTTTTATGGCAAGCCAATGACGCCACCTTTTCGGAACTTCTATAAAATTTTGTTCCTTCCCAAACAACAGACAAATCTCAAGACTTACAACGAGGAAACGTGACGAACTTTAATCTACATTCGCTCTCACCCACGATTTAGCGAGATCAAAAACATATCCGATAATCTTTTCACGCGCGTAAGGAGAGGCCATTATCTAGAGGGGTGTCTCGTTAAACTATGTCATAGAACACCACACAAACATAAATTACAATTACCTTCATTCAGGGTGCAACCTTCCTGGCTGTTTCCCCCAAATGGGCTAACATTTGTTCTAGGATTACAGTTGAGATTTATTTAAGCTTACCGGTTGAAAGTTTCATCTGTGAGGAAACATTTTTGGAGCCAGATAAAGATCTTGTGAAAGTATTTTCTTTTCCATTCTGTAAGTTTAGATTATATGAAGAAAAGTAAAAGGAACAGAACTCTTCTTTCTGCAATTTCTTTACTCATGTTCTCAAGGAATTTTTCGAATGCTTCTGTATTCTACTAAAGTTCTAAAACAATATAAATGTCTCTTCCGTCTCAATAAAAAAAATATTCTGTTTTCTTTCTGCTTGCGATAAATTTTTTAAATTAATATATGAATGTATCTTTTCTGACAATTATGAACCAAAATTATCACTTAAACTCACTTTAATTTCAAGGTCATTTTGTAAGGCATGTATTATCATGATTTTTTTTTTTGGTTAAAATACCGATATCATGCTCAAGAGACGTGTTGTAAATCTGTATGACATTATTTAATTTTCAGGAATAAAAAAAAAATGATTTTATTATGACAGCTGATAAGAGCCATTCTACTCCGAACAAGCGAGAGATTCACGAGATTTTACGAAATGTTATAGTTATAACTTTATTGAATAATGAAAATTAGAAAAATTCCAAAAAAATCGTAATATACATCTGAATAAAGATATTTTAACTGACATTATTTATATTATTTTTTATTCGGATTTATAACTCAAGTTATTTTAAAATGAGTATGTTTTATTTTATTTATTGATTTTTTTTTTTAATTATTTTTGGTTTCGAATACATTCTGAAAAACAATAGTTAAAAATCGTCGTTCTCTGTAAATTCTTTTTGTTGCTGCAACAACAAATATTGGTTACTTAAGAACACTGATTTTCTATTTATTAAAATAAGATGTTTTTGTGAAGTATTATAAATGGTTCTTTTCTAATCAAGTTTTTTCTTGATTTTTATGACAGTATCACAAAATTAGCATAATAATGTGCATTTCCTCATTCGCATACCAAGTTTATTCCTACAACACCGTTTTTTTTATCAGTACAATTAGTTATAGATGTTATTGAAAATGACTTACTTAAAAAAAAAAAAAAAAGAATATGATGAGCATACATCTATTCCAAGATAAATTATTACGTTATGGGTAAGTCTTAGGACAATCGCATCAATTTAACTTTTCCAAAGAACAATAATATCTTCAAAAGTCTTCCTGTTCAAAAAAGATATATATATTGATGAAAAGGAAAGGGTTAAATATCCTCCTATTTAAAAAGAAATTGTAATTGATTTATTTAATCTAGCACTGAATGCTCAAATGATTTCAAACAATGCAATCAAGTCAGTAATGACTTTTTATATAAGCAAACAGTACTTTTTATTTCCTTTTCAAATGCCGATTCTAATAAGAAAAAATTTTTACATCTATAAAGAAATATTTATGTTTTCTTATAAAAGTTATAATGAAAAGAATTTTTTTACTTACATAAATTGATTTTTTTTTTTTTTTGAAAATTTCCAAACTTTATATACTTTTGTTTCCACAAGTATTATTTTTACTCTTTTCTTAAGCGCCTTACAAATATGTTGCTTTCATCACCAAACGTTTCTAATTGTTTTACTACATAAATCCTTTTCGAGAAGATTTAAGGATTTCATTCCAAGTTCTTCATACATATACATTTCCAAGCAGGCGATCTTTTAAGTTTCACTCGTTCTGAATCAACTAATCTCATCAACTACGAAATAATTGCACTTTCCAAACTAACAAAATCATTTACACATCCTCCACTCCCTCGACCCTTATTTATTGCACGCTCGGAATCCAACGGACTTTAATATTTACTCGATTCTGCCTAACTTCAACCGAAACTGTCGATCTCATGGCTACCTAAGCTTATTAAAACTTCGACTAAGAATCTCCCATACCATAACTCGACTGCAAAATGACAACGGATCAGTTTTTATCGGACTAATCGTTGCTTTAATTTTGTCGTGCCACTTTATGGGCATCCCTTTATGCACAATACATACCCTTCCCGATCGCATATCTCCCATAATGGCTTGAATTCCAAGCCTAACGGGTGAGTTATGGAAGAACATTGAGTGAACCGATTAGCCCTTTAATTGTTACATCCGTCACTTTAAAAGACGTTATTGCGAAGTCGCGAGTTGACGTATTTATGCACATGAACTCCGCGTGGACAATTAGTTTGGACAAGCATCCATTCTTACCCGAAGATGAAGGTTTCGCGGAGGGGGCTATAAACAACTATGTACTGGTGGTGATTATGTGTAGTGATCCCAATATCGATTGATGATTTTTTAAGAGAGTGCTTTTAATTGTCTTGTTTTTGAAGTGAATTCCTTCGCTGTGAGGTATATTTCGGGCCTCTTAAATTAAGTGTAATTTCATTAATTATCAGCGTCCGCTTTGACCTTCGGAAATATATTGAGGGTTTTTTTCCCCTTGTCTTTAAGGGGTATTTTGTGTCAGTAATTCTTTTTCGGTTTTTTTTTTTTTTTTGCATCGCACTAATTAGGGAAACATTTCAGTCCAGTTGTTGATTACCGAGTATTAACAATGCAAAAGAGAAAGTGAAAAAAGGGTTTTCATTAAAAAAATAAAATATCTAAAGGATTTACACACGTTTCAGCTTTTTTGTTGACACAATGACAATCATTTGTGAAACATTTAAAGAAACCAAAATAAATATTTTAAAAAAAAAATTGTATTTAAGAGAGAGAAAAATATAATTATGCTTTTATCTTCAGTATCTGATGTGAATGTCATTTTTTCTTTTTTAAAATTTGAGATTATGGTTTTGAAAAGGTAAGACAAAAAAATGTTCATTTTTTTTTTTTTTTTTTTCTGGATTAAGTTATAAATCTCATTCCAGAAATATGACCATTGTTTGTTCATTAATTATTAAAGAAAACATATTTTTTTTAAAAAATAAAAAACTAAATTTTTACCAATTAAATTAAATTGAAATTAATGTTGTAAGAAATATTTTCCTGTTTCCAAATTTTCAAATTTCAAATCGATTTTTAAGTTCAAGATTTTTTTTTTTTTTTTTTCTCCTTTATTAAGTAACTAATTTGAGTTTGTTTCGCATCACTTTTTATATATAAAACATTAAATTAGCCGATTAGCCGTTAAAATATCATAATGATTCTAATGCTATAATGTTAAAAGAAAATGCAAATCTCGATTAATTGATACAAATATGTAAATCTTACACATATAGATAACTTATTTTGTACTAAAGACCATGTATGTATCACTCAAGTATCGTTTGAGAAAGCATTTTCAAAAATTGCCTTTAACCTACCTATAACATTTTTTTCTAAGAAAAATTAATTTTTAGAAAAGAACCATGCTTAACAGTCAAATTATTAATTATTTGAGAGGAGGGGGAATGCGAAATGTATATTATAAACCAAAAATAAATTAAATTGTTTTAAATCTAATTTTTCGTTCATAATCATCATCACAAGTAAAAGGGTATCCCATTTTGTTGGAATAAAAATTAGTTCGATGTTACTTTCGAAAAATGAATCCAAAATACGTAATAGTGGAATAAAAGTAAACAAAGCAATTATAATTTAAATAATAGTTATTTTTCAATTTTAAATTACCATAACGTAATTCGTTTTATGGCAAAATAATAAATTAGTTTCAACAACACAACAGAGCAACTCGGTACAATGTTACAGATACATTTGGTATATGAAATTCCACGTTGATTTTCTAGCGAAAAATTAAGCAATAATTTATGTAAAATGCACTCATTGAGTGAAATGTAAAATCGTCCACAATGAGAATTCGTTTTAATTTTCCCTTAATTGATTCATCTCAAGCAAAATAACAATTAATTTAGAGCGAAGAAATAAAACATAACCTTGAAAAAATTGAAATTCTAAAATTTTTTTCTTAAGTACATCAATAACAAGCAATTTTTATATGTAAACGAATACACAGGTGAATTTCTATAATGTTCATCGTTCAAGTTTGAAATTTTTAAATTTAACTGCAAACTGGGGGGTGGGGGAGAAAGCATTTATGCCTACAATTATTTGATCACCATGAGGCATACGTTTTTAGCTAATACAAACTTTCACACTATTTCAGCATGCTTAGAACAATGTAAGCATAGTTTTCCTTTATTTCACCGAAACGTGCATGCATCTGCTGCCACACAACTGTTGCTTAATTGCTCGTGCTAATACTATTAACCGCTTCAATGACTGCAAAATAAATAAATAAATAATAAAAAAAAAAGAGAGAAAAAACATATAAATTATAGACTGGAAAGAAAAAAAATACAACTCTAACTCATTTCTTTTGTCATTCTAACGATTTATTTTGATGCATTTGATGGGTTTATTCTGTGGCCACAGTAAAATGCGTTCAAGCTGTTACATCACTCCCACGATATGGTCTCGGAGGTGAAAATTTATTGCTTTTGGGGTGACAATGGTGTATGACTGCGAGACCGTTATCGACACGTGTACAACATGATAGCTGTGAATGGCTGGGCAAATATTTAATTTACTGCTCTAAAAAAATTATCAGAAAGAGTGCATAAATATTAGCTTTCTTTTAAATGAATGACGCTTGGCTCTCTTTTTGAGAATTTTATTCCCGTGAGTTCAAATTTGCGAAACAATTTGGCAATTTTATAACCAAAGTAGATAACGTGAATAAAAAAGGAGTATATTTATTAAACTATGAATCGAAATTCAAGTTCTGACAAATAAATAAATAAAAATGGAGTAATTAACACATACAAAAAAAAAAAAAGATTTACACAATATTAAAATATACTTTTTAATTCCTAGTTTCTCATTTTGTTGGTAATTTAGAAATTTGAATGTTTCTAGAAGCATTGAAAAATTCGAAGAAAATTTTTATAAAGGAATTATTTATTTGGAGAAAAATATTTTGAAGTCATTTTTACCCCAATATTAGGAATTCTTATATTCAATTAGAAAAAAGAGGAAACGAAGCTTTTAACAATATATTTTTATTATCTAAGTTTTGACAAAATTACTAAGAATTAATGCAATAGTTAAATGTGCTTGCTGTTAATAAAAAGAACAGCAAATATAATCTTAACATACAAATCGAATTTCAATATTTCTTATGTATTTATACTCAGCTAAAGAATTCTGTGCAAATTTTGCTTCTCACACAGAATATAATGCAAAAAAAAAAAAAGGTATAGAAGTGAATATTTTTTGAATGAATTGAATTTTTAAATAACGATCTTCATAATATTTTTAATATGACTTGTTTGCAAATTTTTCAAAATCGTTGTGTCAGGAATGACTAAAATGCCTTGGCTATTCAATATTCAAGAAAATATTGAATAACTATTGATAAATGTGAGTTAAAAAAAATCGGTGAAGAAAAGAAATAATCCATGCAAAAAAGAATCGTTTCGGGAAGTTTATTTTTGTGGTCGGAACGAAAAACGAAATGCATAACGGAAGCGAGGAAAGTACAAATCCTATGAAAAAAAAAATTTGTCAGGAGTGGGGTTCGAACCCACGCTCTCTTTCGAGAACCAGAGCTTAAATCTGGCGCCTTAGACCGCTCGGCCATCCTGACTTGTTTCCTGGGTGTGAATGTAATTATAAAAATGCACTTTATCATATGTCTTAAATTATCAGTATTTTTTGTGTAATGAGCAAAATAATTTTATTTTCACTGAAGAATTTACTACAAAAGCTTTTGATTTATGTTCCAACAAGTGAATTTTAAAAGATGTATTACTTGATGAAAAAAAAACACCCTGAATTTTCATTTCTCCAAACGATTATTGTTACTTTTTGGAAGAAGAATAATTCATGGAATTTTCATCAGTATTCTTAAAAAAACTTTCTTTGATACTCTTTCTTCACCGTAAAAGGGATGACATTTTAAGGCATTCGTCTCAAAAAAAAAAAAAAAAAATGTTCCGCGTATGATCACAAAAAGTAGAATACAGAACAGTCATGCTGCCATCTAGTGTGTACCTGAGAAGCTAATACTATCATCGAACAAGAATTTTTTTTTTCTCTACACGAACTCGGATATTTCAGTCATTTTCGCAGTTTTATTTTTATTGTGATCCAAAGAACACATAATTTGAGTCATCTGATGCCTGTTTTGTTGATGGAGGTCAATTAAAAATATTGAAAAAATTATTTTCTTATTACCTGAATTCAAACAACGCTTGTTTCTATGTGTATTTTTAATTTTTCTTAATTATTTGTAACTTAATTCACTCGTTTTCCATCTATTTTCGAATATTATTTAAATATTATTAACATTAAGTATTTCTTTTGCAAATTAGGATAGCAATGAAACATTTAGAAAATTAACAAAGTTTGGTTTTTGTGTTAGGCTTTTCTTTTCAGAGTTGAGAAAACAATACCATTTCAAAAAGAAACAAATAAAAAATTAACACCAAGACATAAAAACATAAAAGCACTGAAATCCTTTAGCAAACAACATTAATTTTTTTTCTCTTACAAGGTGGAAAAGGATTCTCTAAAGGATAAAAGTCTTCAAAACTCTCTAATAATTATTTAAACTAGTTTTTTGCATAGATTCTCAATAAAAAAAAATTTATTCTTAAAAGTGATCTTTTTTATGCATCATAATATATCAAACACATAAAGCAATTTTTATGCATATTGGGAAAATTTTTAAAGAATTTATTATTGCACTTTTAATTTGCTTTTTATAACTGATTTTTTTTAAATGGTCGATATCATTCGATCAGGAGTCAGCAGATTTTTGTGATCGAAGAGCGAAGTTATCAAGGAATAATTCGATATAAAAACCAACGTTTTTAAAAACAACGTTTTTATATGGTGGCAAAGTTTATTAAAGAAAATTATTGAAATATTAGTTAAAACTGTTGGTTATTTTTAACTTTAAAATTTACTTAAAAAAGAGATATTTGTGAGCGTATTAAAAAATTCATAATACTCATAAAATCAAAACATGCATTTGAAAGTTTGTTAGTCATTCTATTAAAAAAAAAATGGGAACCAGAATTCAGAAAAAATTATTGTGATAAGATATGGTGCCAAATATTGGAAACTTTCTTTCTTGCGAATGATTACTGTCTAAAAGTCAGCAACCCTTACTATCTCGGAGATAGTAAAGGGGAGATAGTATCTCCCCTTTGTGAGTACAATAGTTTTACGAGGCCTCATATGGTGTGGGGTGTGCCCGGTGCTCCCAGAGGGGGAAAGAAATTTTTTCCTCAATCCTAAAAGCGCCGAGAGGAAAGAATATTTTGACTTATTAAAATTATTGAAATATTAGTCAAAACTTGTCGCAAACGTCTAAATATTGCATTGTTAGGCGAGTACGAACGATTCCCAAAATTTCAAAGCTCTAGCTTGATGGGAAGTTGGTTAAATTAACGATCGAAAATTGATGACACACGCTCACACACTCACACACACACACCAAGTGAAATTCAGAAAAACGTTGTAAAAAACGTTTTAATTTAAAAAACATTACGAAAATATCAAAGAGCCATTTATATGTACACGCGTGCGCCTCAGGTAAGGGGAGGAACGACTCGTTAGGGGTGGCGATTTAGACTGTCATTAAATTGTTTTTAATATTAAATAAAGTTTTACGCAAAGTAATATTTCATATTCCTTAAAAAATAAAAGTTGTCAAAGGTATTTTTACTTTGATGATTAATATAAGAAATAACCAATATCAAAATATCATAATGTTAGGAATTAAGACTTTTTAAGTTTCGTGAAAGAATTTCAGTAATAATAATATCGAAAGTACTTTATTCTGGAACTGCATGTGTTTTCCCTAAAAATTAAAATCAACATTGTTTGTTTAGCCTTTAACGCTATGAATTTTATAAAGACTGACGTTTTATGACATTGTGAACTTTATGAATGTTGTGAGCCTTTCATATAAATTTGACATTATTTGTTCTTTCATTAAGTCGCCCATTTTTAAGTACCTCTAATTTAGATCTCCTTAGTCAAGATGCCGGGTACGCCGATGTACGCTTATTTAGGTATGTATGTATATTTTTTTAGGTTTTATATTCAAAACTTGTAGTTAGAACAATGATCGTACAACTCATTTGAAAGTTTTGTTACATCTAGCAGATAGCTAGTTATTTTCAATTTTAGGCATGATAGTAAATTATTGTTGTTAAATTGCTTTTTAGTTTACTTTTTATTTGATTTATGCAAGAGAATGTTTGTTCGCGTGAATATGAACAGCAAAAAGGATTGTGAGGAACAGCAAAAATGCAAGTTTCTTTTTTTTTTTTTAGTCGCATCATATGTTTCAGACAAACTATCTGTGTATCAAATATTATTGTTTCCATTTTGTAGGCAACTGTTTCAAGGGTGTCCTCTTGCACCAAGAAATTAAATTGGATTTCTTTATTTCGAGCTCTTCCAAATGGATGGTCATAACTGTGAATTTATTACTCCTCATTTCCTTGCTTTTTTAAAACTATTAATAGCATCTGAATTGAAGTAAAATTTATGTTGAATGGTGCTTAAGTTTAGTTCACTGGATTTTATTCTGAGAGGATATACAATAGAAAACATTATAACTATTTGCTCTCAATTCTTGTACACATTCACCAAAAATGTTCCTCAATTTTCCTAATACCATGAGAAAATAATCTGTGTCAATACAAGCTCTTTTTTTCCCCGTCGCAATTCAGTTTTAAATGAATGATGTGATGTATTTTACCTTTATATCTTCGGCAAGAACTTCTAGTTTATTTTCAAAGCAATGCACATCTTCCAATAATGTATATCAGATATTTCCTTTTCCTTGTGTGAAGAAATATCGTCCAAGAATTAAAACTTTTGTTACCATGTGTCTTCTTCCAATTCCTGATGTGTTATTCATTTTTTGCGTGGGAACAATTTTATTTGTTTTATACAAGAAGTAAAGCGCTTCAGAACGTTTCCTCTGGGAAGCCAGCGAACCTTAAGACACAGAAGTAGATTTGCGCGCTCACTGTCCAATTCCTCCAAGAATAACTTATACTGGCGATGTTAAAGTGGTTTTTGGCCGTTAGCTACTTTGATAACGAAGTTTATAGCTTAGCTATAAGCATTTTTTCAGGAAATATTTAAGCACAAAAATCTTCTTGATGTATTACGCAGTGCAACGACAGAACTTTATGGTCATTTTTTTTTATAAAATTGAAACAGCTTCTTTATTTACTCCTGTATTCTTTTAGCTCCATTAGTAGGCATGGAAATAATTTTATTTCAATGGTTTCGGTATGTCCCAAATACATTTCTGCGGCATTCGCAACATCAAATGTATGTTCCTTGAACGGCAGCAATCCGAGAAGTACTTTGGGTCCTTGAAATGACATATATCGCCGGAAAAGTGATACTTGTGCTGTGTCAGAAATATGACATATGACTCTTCAATTTGCACTGTTTTCGTAGACATAAGCCCCCCTTCCCCATGACCTCTGCTTTATAATTAAAGTCGAAAAAGATCTCTTCGGAAGCTTTCTTAAAGTAGTCTTTGTTGAATAATCACTGTCTGTAAAATATTTTCCTTTTTTTTTTTTTTTTTTTTTTTTTTTTTCGATTTCTAGAGAGACCACTAAGCTCACAAAATTGATTTACTATGTTTGAACTACGTGCCAATTATTTAACATGGAACTCGACTTCTGATTTTGATACTCAAGTTCTCTGACAATTTTCTTCCTACCGTAGCTTGCGGGATATTTCTTGCGAATGTGCTACGTTTTGCAAAGAAATGTCTATCTAAGTTTGATTTCTTATTATTTACGAACTCTTTATGATAAATGAAACAAGTCGAATTTTGAACAAATGCAAATGCCTGGATCCATTTCTCCCCCTTAAAGTTACGATTTTCGCAATTTATTTCTCTCTCTCTCTCTTTTAGATGATTCCATATTTTTCATGGGTTTGGTTTTATAAACTTGTGTGAATCACAATCTGAAAAAAATCAAAACTAATAATTTAAACATGTATTATATTGTTCAATTATCAATTTGTTCATTACTTTTTTATTATAAGGCATGAAAATATATTACTATGAGTACTAATAATTTTTAAGAATATCGCGTTGTTTCTGGCTGAAACATTGTTAATAAGTTTAAACGTAAACACTAGATAAGGATTCTCAAAATATACCAATTATATTATGATTTAAATCTCTATTTATGTTTTGGGATGCTGGTTTGGGGAGGTACAAAAGTAACTATCTTAAGCATGTCAAATCTTTAAATGTATATATGAATACAGGTAATTTCTTCAAAAGATAGCTTTCGTGGAAAAAGACAAACAGATACAATTATTTTCTTTCATTACAATTTCGTAGGAAGGTGTTCTTGGAAATAATCGTTAAAAGAAAACAAAGTTCAGAAAATAAATAAATAAAAAATTTAATTTTTTGCTCATTCCTGTAAGAAGGGTATAGGTACAATACATAAGGGCAGAAGTTTGAAGAGCCGCAAACGCCAAAGCAAACAGCCGCAGTCGGCCGACGCCTGGTCTATGTAAATGCATTTGAATCGCTTTAAAACACGCGCGTTGCAAAAATACACAAGCAGCTTTAAAAAAAAAGTTAAGAAAGTCTTCTGACTGATTGGATTTTTTCTTTTTTCAGTTATTGTTTTAAAATATTTTCAAAAATTTGAAAACCCATAGACGAATTACCAAAATTACAAAAAATTCAAAATAAAATACTCCCAAGAATACATTCCTTATTTTGTAATTTGTCGAATGTGTTTTATTGCACTCTAACGTAGATGTGAATGAGAAGATCCACATTTGAGAAACAATACTCGAGTTCAAAATGGTCCGTAGATGGAAGCTTTAAATTATATTAAATCTATTAACATGTGTCAAAATTTAAAGCATAGAATCGGAATCAAACATATATTTTTTATTAATTATTTACATGCAAAATCACTAATAAGAAAGTGTACATATATGTTTAAAGAAAAAAATCTTAGCATGTTCATTATGCAGAATGAATGAGAGAGAAAGTGAAAATAGGTTTAAGAGGCACAAGACTCAGATTTGTTTATGCTACTCCAAACTATGTATAACTGTGATCTGGTCGTGAGAAGGGAAAAAAAAAAAAAGAAAAAAGCGGACAAGGAGAAGGATTGCTAGGGTGCCCCAGGGGTGCGACACCCATGTTTACCAAAGAGAGAAAGCCCCATGACAAAGAAAAAGATCACCATGCTGCCTCAGGGTCATTATTCCCGAACCTTACAAAGAATGTAAGGTACACATAATAAAAGACCAACATTTGCATCGAAACATATTAATGTTCTTTTAAACTATATATATACATGTAGAAACATAGATCAATAAAAAAAATATTTTTTCTATAAAACTTTGATAGTATTGCTAACGAATGGAAGAAAATTGAGATTTTTTTCGTTGCAATATATTAATACAGTGATTTTATGAGTTCTGCCTGGAAAAAAATCGATTATTTTTTGGGATGAAATTAATATAGCAAAGTAAAAATTACGCTTGATAAGTGAAAGAAAAATTTGACAAACCAAGTTTTGAAATATATATATGTGTGTGTGTGTGTTTGTGTTTGTGTGTGTGTGTGTGTATGTTTGCATGTATATCGCCATTTCTACCGTGGATTTCAGGAGGCATGGCGACGTAGAGTAATCAATTAAAGGCCATGCCTCCTGAAATTCACGATAAAAATGACAATGTTTAAGAAAATCCGCTGATCCATTTGATTAATTGATTTTATGGGATATTGAGCAACAACGGCTGTTATCCTTTTTAATTCCCTCAACACATGTGCCATTTCCTTAAAGATAAAAACCTTTAATGTATACAGTTAAATTTTTTCAATGTTTCAGTTTATTCTGTAATTGGTAATTTTTTTATTCGTACATCTAACTTAAGACTTTCTGAAATTGACAAAATTCCCCCGTTTTGATTGATTGATTTCATGGAATATAAACAACAAAGGCTATTATATGTATCCCCTTTAAAATATTCTTTTAATTCAATAGATATCAAAATATTTCATCATCGACAAAAATGTTCTGAACGCTCGGTGTGTGTGTATGTGTGTGTGTGTATGTTTATTAGCTACTGCATTCTCAAAAAGTTCTTTGAAAGTAATATTGCGCTATGCGTTTATATCTTGAGTATATTCCAGAGGTGGTTTCTATGGAACACGTATTTAAAACAAGACAAAAGAATATGTTCGAAATTGCTGATTCAGG
>BMAW01131312.1:0-16898 GCA_019974015.1 Nephila pilipes
GTCCCCAAGGTTAGTGAAGAGAAACCGCGAATAGCCCAATGTCACAAGGATTTCTTTCACATCGCACTATTTTTAATCTTGCGAAGTAGACACAACTTTTGAGGAGATGACGAAAATTTTTTTATTCTTGTAGAATAGATTCACATTAATCTTTTTTTTCATGAAGAACCACTTTCGAATAACGAAAAAGAAATTAATTTCCTTTTCACCGTAGCACATTTTTAAATGTAAATGAGAGTTGATACAATTTGATGTGAATTTGAAATGTTGCTACTGTTGAAATCTATTGCTTTAGTTTTTTCTTACCCGTCAAACTGGTGGCTTTTGTGACAAAAAAAAGAGAGCGTTAAAACAGGCAGCCAGCTTATGTAGGAGCGGTGGAAACGGGAATATCCCCACGAAAATTGTGTCTAATTGATAGAAAAAAGGGGAGTTAGATGTAATCTTACACACGCTGCTTGAAAGAGGAATTCAGTGTTTTTAATATCTGAAGAAAAGATTTTTCGCGAAGAAATTTAAATAAAAAGGAAGATGATAAATTTATTAATCATTGCACACACACATAGTATAAAAAAAAGGTAAAAAAAAAAACAAAAACAAACTATAACAAAACGAAATTATTAAAAATCATTAGTAAATTAGTAAGTAAACCTATTCAAATTAAACACAATTAGAATTATTAATGTAAAAACAATACAAGCAGAATAAAAGTCTTAAAAATATATAAAGAAGTTTTTAAACAAGGAAGTAAAAATTATTTGCTAGAATTAATTTTAGAAAAAGAAAAAAAAAAAAAAACTACGTACATCGAAACTAAAATTATAAAAGATTGAATGAAAGAAGTAAACCAATGAAGATTTTAAAAAATGGGAAATAATAGGAACGTAAAGAATTAAGAAGAATGGATATAAAGTAAATTGATGTTTGTACAAGCTTCAGACTCCGACATATATATATATATATATATATATTAGAAAATATTAATTTAATTAAATAAAAAAAGTCGAAGCCTAGTTCTAACTCCATTGAGAGAGAGAGAGTATATCACATTAAAGGGGCTGGAGATACAAATTCCGCCTTTTGATTGTACAACACCAGTGCGCAGAAGAGCCAGAAGAGAAGGAGTTTTCCCTTACTTTGAGTTTTATAGAAGGGATTTTTTTAGACGTAATAGATCACGTTGTATAAGTGTAGTGGTTCGAAAGGACTTTAGCTGCAGACAGACAGTTTAGGAGGGATTATCCTTACACGTCTAAATCCGTGGGAACAGATGACATTGCAGGTTTTAAGAGCGGAATAACCACATATATATATGGTTATTATAGAATTAAAAGTCTAACTCTACCACTAAGCATTTTCTCATTTATCTATTCTTTTCCATTTTTTTTTTTCATTTTCTATGGTTTTATTTTTTCGTTCAATTTTTTATTATTATTATTTTAATTTCCATATACGCCCTTGTTTTTTTAAATTATTTGTAGCATAAAATTTTTAATTCCGGACTTAATAATTTCTTTTTAAATTTTTAAAAACATTTCATTATTTTGTATTTTTTACTCTTATAATCCTAACTGCTTGTTTTATAATAAATAAACATGATGTACAAAATGAAATTATTATATGCGAACTTTTATCTATGCTATACCAAAAAAAAAAACATTATATATATATATATATATATATATATATATATATATATATATATATATATACTTTTTTGAATAAATCGTCTTCTTTTCACTCTAAATGGTGACATATTTTTAATTTTTCTTTCAATTTATTTCTCATTTGTTTTAAAGAAGTTATTTGTAAATTAATTTTTGGCTTTTTAAATTTGTTATAAATATTATATTTTCAATATCTTTTCGATGATATTTTTGTCAAGTAATTCTAAGTAAATAATTTTATTAAATTAACCTACGTACTTTTAGTTGTTACTTTGGGGTGCATTCTTTCATGGAGTGAGAAGGTATGTGAATGTGTTGTGGTTCAAAATTGTGTTGTATTTTCTATGTCTTTAAATGTTTTTTAATAGAAATGTTTAATTGTAGTGCAGTTTGTTCAAGGTTTTTCGTATAAGGTATTTAATTTCTTTCTGCAATCGATCTTGTCTCCTTTAAAAAGATTCAACATTTTTTATGATGACGTGTCATTAATATATATTTTAAATTACACTCATTGCTATAACAATTTGTGCACTAAGAAAGAATTGTCAGAATAAAATGAAATTTTACATACGTAAGTACAACGTTTATATTAGTAAATGATTACAAAATCAAAACAAAATGATCGTTTATTAGGGGAAAATTACAAATAAATAGAGGTTTTTGTACCCTGTTGGGCCACCTCTAGCATGATGTGATACGGTAGGGCATTGAGGCATACAAGTCTCGTATGATGGATATCCTGCGACATCTCGTTCCACAGTTGCTGTAAACGCTCCTTTTATTCGATCAAACTCGTAGGCTGTCCAACTTGATGTCCTAAATTATCCCAGATATGCTAGATAGGTGATAAAATCTGAGGATCGATCAGGCTATGGATGGGTGGAAATGTAGTGTAGGCAGTCCTGTGAAACCCTTGTGTGTGGGCGAGCATTCTGCTGTTGAAAAATTTCTACCGTGAGTGGCAACACATGTGGCTGTAGAATGTCAGGAACATATCTCTGAACAGTCATGGTGCTGTGGATCAATATTAGAGGTAACCGTGTGTCGTAATCGATGGCCCTCATACCATCGCACCAGTTATGTGAGCTGTGTGCCGCTGGCAGGATTGAGACGTTCACCACGAGGCCTCCACAAGTATACACGACTGTCATCACTGCCCAAATTGAATCTGGATTCGTAGCTAAAGACGACCTGATTCTCTAAAGACGACCTGCTGTCCAATCCTTTCCAGCGCGACACCTCTCCAAACGGAGGCGACAGTAAGTGTGTGTCAAGGCAGTACACCTAATGGGCGCCGCCAAATCAACAGTTCTTCACCTAGGCGCCTTATGATGGTATGGGCTGACACAGAGGCCTTTAGTGAAGGTTCCGTCTTTGTATGGATGGTGGACAATGAGACAGTTGGCTCTATGCATGCATGTCACATAATGTGATGGTCTTCTCGACTATTGGTGTGTCGAGGGTGTCCTGATCCTGGTAGCCACGCGCGTGTAACAGACTTCTCTCTTGTCCACAAGTACCAACACTTCCTCACAGTAAAATCAGAACGGCCTAGGTGGTGAGCTACTCGCTGAGCTGACCACCCAGTTTACATCAACTCTATGATTCTTCTCCTTTTGAACTCTGAAAGCTACTCATATTGTCTCCGATGGTGGCGTAATGGTATCTTTAGTTAAAAAACGTCCCTCTTCAACATATTAAATAGACACAAACTCTGCTTACCTGTTTTATAATCCAAGGAGAATGAATTACAACGACCTCTGGGGGCATTACGCAATGCACAATCACGCTGCATTTCTAATCAGCGTGTAACAGACCTCTCTCTTGTCTACTGGGTCAATCACCTTCTCGCAGTAAAGTCAGAATGGCCTAGGTTGGGAGCTACTGTCCGAGCAGATCCTCCTGTTTCTATCATACCTATAATTCGTTTTCTCTCGAACTTTGACAGCTGCTCATATTGTCTCCTATGGTAGTGTAATGGTATCTCTAGTTAAAAATTGTCCCTCTGAAACAGATTAAATACACGCAAACTAGCTCCGCGTACCTGTTTTATTGTCCAAGGAAACCGAAGTTCAAAGCCCTCTGGTGCCATTACGCAATGCGCAATCGCCTGCATTTCTAATCATTTACATATCTTTCTGACACGTTCTTCCCTGCCAAGTTTCGTAACAATCCCACTCTTACTTCTTGGTGCACATATTTTTATGGCAATGAGTGTACATTATGTTTCAGAATGATTACCTTTGAGATTATTTTTTCTTCAATAAGTATTACTCTTTTTAATTAAGATGTTTAATTGATGATTCAGTATTTCGGATTATTAGTTCAGCGTACACTGGCATTTTATAGCGAAATTGAAGATATTTATTATATTTACCTTTTTTTCCTTTGCGCTGAATTTCTGAATTTGCTGATTTTTGATTTGTTACCATCTTTTTATAATGTAATTCACTGAAGTTTAATGCTTTGACCATTAATTATGAGTATAAACACACATTATTCCATTCCAAAGTATGGAACAGTAATAATTACATTTTTTCCATTTTCATAAATTTTGCTTATCTATTACTTTGCCTCATTCTAAATTGTACGGTTCTTTTATAGTTGCTTTGAATTTTTAGTTCTTAGGGCTTTAAATTTTAGATTGCTTAATTATTTAAGTAAAATTTTATTTGATTTGCATAAATATTATGTGATTATTAGTGATTTCCTTAAATATTTAGTTCTTTTTATCTTAATTATTTTGCTTAAGTTTTGAATCTTCCTAGAATGTTATAAGTTTATGAAATTTACTGTGTGTGTTTTTGTTTATATATATATATCCTTATTCCAGTTTCCCTTTTTCTGAGTTTAGCATGTGCTTAATGAAATGAAGTATTTCACAGCAGCTTGCATGACAGTTCAAATACAACACCTTTTAAACAACATGAAAAGGAGAAATGGTAGCCATAAAACTGCATATTGATAGTTTTTCCAGTTCATAAAAATCACTCTTTCCATAAATATCTTTCCACAAAAAAATTTATAGTGTTTCCACATATTTCATGTTTATGGATATATTAGATGTTATTTCAGTGTTTGTTCATCCTATGCAAATCGATTGCGTGATTCAATTTTGTTTATTTTCAAAAAATGATTTAATATGCAAGTAAAGCATACGCATGATGCATCATCTACGTGGAAAGTATTTGAATCTGAATTTTAATACGTCTAGTTTGTATAAATATATCTTAACACGCTGGCGAGGATATACTCTACTTAAACTCGCGTACTTAACTTAAAGTTTTATTTAAATTCGATTTATTTTGAAGCAAGTGAAATCAACATGCAGCAGTGCACCACGACGGCTTCCGATAATATAAGTTTGTACCCCCGGTGGTACATGTCGTCGTAAAGGTGTTAACCATACGTTGTTAATTTCGTTATTTGAAAGTAAGCACTCTCTCTTTTCCCCCCCTTACCTCTAAAAATTGCATGCAGCATATGAAAGTGGTATTGAATAATATTTATAGTTAATTTTTTAAAATTTTAATTAAGGTTGTTAAAATACCAGTTTTTTCCTTTTCTTTTTAGTTTATTTTATTGCTTCTGAAGTATGCGCAAAAAATAAATTAAAACGACTAAACTAGGTGAATAAACTTTACTACCGATAAATTTTAAAACATTTTTTGGGGGCTGTGCGTTACTTTAAAGTAAAGAAATTGTTTTAAAATTTATTGGTTGTGAAATTTATGCACAAAATATTGAATAATAAGTAGTAGCGGTGGATTTTAGCGATAACTTTGGTCGCTTAATATCATTTAATATGAAAAAAAATTGATGCCTCGCTACAAGTTGAGAAAGTTCTTGAATGCATTTTGAATATAAATATATATATGAGCCATTGTATGTATCTAGAGTGTATGGGCCGTAAACGATATTGTGGTTATGTATTTAGAAGTGCTGCATTCGATTTTATGAATTGAGAATTTGTACTGGTGTGCATTTTAATATTTGTGTTATTTGTTTCCTATTAAAAGAACATGTATTGTATTTGCTTGAAAATATTAGAGTAAAAACTTGATTTATTCCGAAAGAATCTTCAGAAGATTAATAGCGTGAACTTTTCCCATATTTGAAAGCCGATTAACCACGTAACTATTTATAACAATGAACATAAACTTTCCCATTTCGAAGATTTAATAACAAAATAATGTACAGCTATTAAATTTTAAAAAATACAGTTTCTTTGTGAAAAAAAACATTTTAAGCCTAACAAATTACTTAAGAATATTTTATCTTATACTGAAATATACACGTTTTAAAGAGAAATACGTTGACCTCAACAGAAAATAATAATAATAATAATAATAAAAAAAAAAAATGTCATTATTCGCACGCATGCACTTTCAATGAATGTAACTTTGACAAACTTTTTTAATTAAACATTTAATAATTATAGTTTCACTGGCAGCTCTTTACAAGCCTTTATGATAACCTTCCTCTTTTGGACACATAATTAACTAGTGTTTTTTTTTTTTTTTTTGCACAGTTTCCCAGAAAATTTCTAATGCATTTCAAAACGATTATTTCCTTGTGACAGTTACGTTTCTTAATTTTGGTTTTATTATTCCTCAGACGTGTTGGATCAGATTAAAATTTCCATGACTAGGGGGAGAATGTAGTTGATAGAGAATGTGATACGCGTAAAGAAACCAAAAAATTGGAGCTTTTTGCTTAGAATGTTGAACAACCCAAGATATTTTGAAGCCCATTTTCGTCAAGTACTTTATATTTTCTTTCAAGATAATTACAAAGGCAAAACAAACCATTTTAGATCCTCACAAGCACATTTGCCTACACCTTGGAGGTCTTCATTCAGCCCTAAATCATTTGGGATCCTCAACCATACTTTATTATCAATCGACTGTTTATTAACGTTACATTAAGAAACAACACGAGGTCTATCATGGACCTCGCAATCTTGAACCCTAGTCAAGTAACAAAGACGACATGTGAGCTGGCACATCCTTCTCCTAACTCCCGTACCAAGCGATCTATTAACATCCTGCAACACCTTTTTATTTCTGTCTTTTAAGTGACAGCAAGACACGAACCTACAACTCGACCAAAACAAGGGCCGCCCAGGAGCTCGGGAATATGACCACTCTGCTATCCGAGCCATATTTTACTGTCGGTAAAATGTTTTTGGTTGCAGTTCACGATTCATTGCTCTCCATTTTTTTTTTTTTTTTTTTGCTGTTGTTGTTGAATATCTCAAGTTTTTATTCTTCAGTAAATAATACATTTTCCCAAAATTTTACGGGAGGATCTTAGTAGAACTTGGAAAACAAATACCATTGTTGACTATTAGCTTTACTAATTACTAGATTTTTTTCATGGGATTTAGTCATAATATCCAGCAGAATTCAAAGTAATTATTTCAATATTTACACTACAACTGGTATTCTTTTTATGTTGGAAATGGCTTAGGAAAGTTTGACTGCAATAGTATCTGGACATCAGTAACATTTCCGAAAACTAGACGATTTCCACATTTGACAATTTTCCGGCTGCCCTGAGCGTGAAAACATTTGAACCGCTCCAGTCAAATTGACACTTAGATAACTTAAACAGACGATTCAAATTTGCTTACAATTAGTTCAATTTTTCTTAAAAAGTTACTTTCATTTCTTAATTGCGTGATACGTTTAACTTAAACCATGATTAGTGTTTCTACAATTACTTTTCATAATTATTCATTACATACACAGTTATTGTTGTTCAGTTTTATTTCAGCTAATATTCAAAAACAAGCGTCATTAATTGAACTGAATGTGATTTTGAGCAAAGTTAGCAATCGCTTGCTTCCAGTACTATCCCTTTTGGTTCTTAGATTTTAGTCATTTGCCTCAAATATGTAAGCAACATGTATGCATAATCTAGTTTTTTGGTTTGATTTGACTATTATTTCTATGTATGTAATTGACATACCTGTTTAACATTGAAAATTTAAATTTTCTATTTATTGTACTTTTCTTTAGATGTTTTAATTGTTGATAGATGATGTTATAAAAAACAAGTATACATACTTTATTACAGGATATTATAGAAAGTGAGTATACGCACATCTTTGACTCTTGTATAGTTTTCCCAATTTTAAAAACATAAAAAAAAAAAATTAAAAAAAGGAAATATTGTGAAAAATAGGAATTATTAAATACAGATATGAAAACAGTGAATTTCAACATACTACCTTTTATAGGCGATTGGATTCCCCATGCTATGAAACCTTTAAATCAAAAAATTCGTATAATTTCTACCAAAAGTTGAAAAAAATATTCAGGTTGCTATTTACAATTGGAAATATTTGAGTCTTCAAGGGTAGTACAGTAGTATATAAATTTTAATTATTGGTCCATTTGTCACGTAGTGTTAAAAATGAAGGAAACTATTATAAATCGTTTACATGGAAGTAATCAAGGGCAAGAGCTTTTGGCAGTAGATATTTACCCTATAGTATCGAGGGGAGGAGGCGGATTCTACCATGTAGAGATGAAACTCTGGACCTTGAGTGCTGGCGGCGTTTCGAACCCTGTATAATTGGATACGAAGGAAATTTTCCGTCACTTTTTTTTCAGTGCTCTTATCAACTAGATCAAAAGGGATTCCCACTCGGCCTAGATATTCAGGCATTTTAACTTCTGACGTTGTTGGTGAAGAGTCACCGCAAGCTCCTTATGGTTTTCATCGAATAACTGTAGAACTAAGAATCGGATTCCACTAATTCTTAATTCCTATTACGTAGACCTGTGATACTACCTACCGAAGGACGTTAATAAGAGCTAAAGGGCCGCTTTCTTTCCAAGGCTAATTTAGGGAGCCTTAAGGATCAACTGCACTCCTCTGGGCAATACTCGCAGGAACGACTGTATACTTAATTCGGATTTCGTCAAACGAAATCTCTATCGAAATATTTTATCCAATTTGTTTAATCCTATTATTTACTGTTATTAAGACACGTAAAATACTCTGTTATAATATTTAGTTGCAGAAACGAATAAGTAAACTCTCCAAATTAGTTGTTTATTTTGATTTAGCTCATTCTAAGCTGGAATAAAATGGTTGAATATTTTCTTGACTGATTATTTATTGTGTCACGATGTCTTACTAATAACGAATCCGATTCACTACAAATTATAAATATTTTTCTTAAGTTTTGAAGAAAACTTCTTCATCGACACGAAGAACTCAAAATTTTCATAATATCACAAATACAATTAGGAAAGAAAGACAATAATGTAAGACTATAAAAGTCGGCTGGGGTATGGAGCAACTCCTGACATCTTGCAGCAATTTGCACAGCTACTACTTGTTCCAAAACTTAGCCTATTCTTAACTGACTCATCGATCATATGTTTCAACCAGTAATTCTAAATGATTTTTAAGCCAGATCAGTGTACAATAAAAGTAGGTAATGGTAAGTTACAGCTTTGTTCCCAATCCCCTTTTGATTGCTAGTACATGAACGAGTCGCAGTGCACTGCACTGAGCTCCAAAACGAGTGGTCGTATGTTCCAGTTCGATATGGAAAACTTATAATTTCAAATTTGCTCGGGTCATGACAAGATTAAGGCTCCCACTTTGAATATGAGAACGTATAATTATTCCTGCAGAGTGTCTTAGTTTCCCCCTCAAAGCTAGATTATTCCTATTAATTGCAAGTAATAAAATGCATTCGAAAGAGGATAAATATAAATAAAAAATATTTTTAATCAAGCTCATATTTAAAAATGCATTAAAAGGTATAAAAATTATTTTTATATGTAAGACAATATATATAGTTTAAAAACTGCTGAGATATTAGCTAAAATGCCTAGGTATTAAATTAAGTACCATAACTACTTACTTATAGATGAGATAAAAAAAAGTGCATTAAAGCATTAAGTTTTTACAAAGTATTCATTATTTTACATTTAAAAACGAATTTTAAAATGTTTAAATGAATCTTGAAATAAAAGCTCAATTTTTACTTATATTTAATTCTTTTTTGTCTGGAAATTAAAGACAAAAAAACAAACTACGTGAGCTATACGTATATAAATTTTCAACTGAATTGGACGTTGTTAAAATTCCCCCCAAGTCTATTTGTGCTTGTGCAAACCATAGTACTGCATTATCATAGAAGTTATATATGTATGCACAATTTCAGCTCCATCTGATGGTAGGAAGTGGGTTAAATTTTGAGTACTAATTTTGTATTGGAAAAACATACATACATATGAACATGAGACAAGTTAAATAAAAGCTTGTAGAAAAGAGGAAATGTTTCTGCATTTTTTATTCCTTTTTCTAATTTTCGGAAGTATTTTTAAATATTTATAAAAGGCTTGAAAAGACACAACTACATTTTTTAAAATTGGAGTCGGTGTTTTTTTTTCTCTTTTTTTGTTTTTCAAGAATAAGGGTAAAACTAAAAAAAAAAAAAGGTAGGGAACTTTTTCGTAGGACCTTTTCTATTGGATTCTGCAAAAGGAAGGGATTCCATAGAACACAGAAATTACGTGTTAGGAGATAATTGACTACATTAATTAAGTTAATCAATTTTTATATTCACACTCAAATTAAATTCAAAGGATTTCGAACGTTATTAAGAGCTGTATTTCTTAAAACCTGAGAAATAATGTTATTTTTTATTTTTGCACTTAATACCCTAGTCATCTACCGGCCATTTTGATTTCGTGGACTTAATGTTAATCCAATGGAATTTCTACTTCCTTCTTCAAATCTTTACTATTTTATCTACTTGAACGTAAAAAAGTGCATCCTAAAGAGCGAAAAATAATGAAAGTTTTTGCGGAATTTCATGTCCTCTCCGATTTCTGAAAATGTTTAAGAATATTTTTAAAGCCGAAAAATCCACAAACGAATCATTAAAATAGAGGTAAAAATATTTTTAAAACCAGGAAGAAAAATGTAATTCCGCAAAAACTTTTATATTATTCTTTTAACTACCAGATATTTTTAATGCATTTCTGTATATATTTGAGGATGGGATTAACATTAAGTTCCCGAAATCAAAATGGGTGGTAGATGGGAACCTTAATATATTAGCCAACAATATTTGCCAAGAGTCAGAACAGAACATTACAATTTTTTCTTGTAGATCAGATTGCCATAAAATTAATTATGAGTTCTCGTGTATCATAAATACTGTCATTGATCTCGATCCACTCATTGTCCATGGTCTGAAAGACTAGACGGCGCTACCTTATTCTCTTAATTCTCATACCACATCTCATTTGACTTTAAGAACTCTGTTCTAATTAACACACGTCAATCTTCATTATTCCGAAGACCAATCTTTGATGGAATCGGGAATCGAGCACTGCCGTTCATGCTCCAATGCACTTTCGGCGAGTAGGAGCGAATTATATATTTTGGAGCTCATATATGGACATATGTTTTGAAATTCATATGTAGCAGCTCACGAGTAGCATAGAAAGCATAGAAGAAGCTAGAAAAACCTTATTACAGCATTTTAATACATTTATCACCGAGCTCTTACAATGTCTTTTTCATTCGCATTCGTTTCGATTCACCGCATGTGCATACAAGACTGGAAGCTGCTCAACATTATTGCATTATTCATAGTGAAGATAATTTTTTACCTGCACGAAATGCACATTCATCTTCATTTCACGTGGCAATCGCACTAGGTAGCTTGTGAGTTTGCTCCCTTTCGTGACAGATACCATCCAGAAAGTGCAACGGCGACATTCGTTTTTACTTAAAAAATGACTCATCTCCACCTGAAAACTTCTGTACACATATGGAAAAAATAACAGCTTAACAATCACACGCTATTCAGAAAAACTTTAAAGCTGATTGGTCCCTCAGATTATCAACAAAAAATTGCTCTGGTACCCGCTAACGAATCGTAACAGAAATGCATATATTAAACGTATTATCTTGCTGGAAGCAATGTATTTTTTTTTAATAAAAATTTGAGCTCCTAAGAATTAACGTGTTACGCAAAACATAGACTTTAATTACTGAGGCTTTAAGGAGACTTAGTACCTTACGAAATCAAAAGTAGAACATTTTGACAAACTTTTTTCAATTCTTCATAAAACAACAATTTTTGCTCATTTCAGTATGAAACTTTGCCAGTTTGTGTAATAAAGTGCATAGTTTAAAATATTGGCTCCAGTTTTGCTATTAAATTAATATATTTTCTTATACAACATGAAATATGCGTACAAAATTTGAAAAATAAATTAGCTTACCTTACGTTACCCACAAGATAACTTTTGAAAGATGTACAGTAGAACCATAATTCTTATACAAAATTAAAGCTAAATAATGACCTTATTCTGTAAACCTCAAATTTTAAATTTATCTAGCATTATAAAAAATTGAAAAATTAAAAAAGTTATCAAGTTTGTATTTAATAACTTTTTTTTTCATGTATCATGTTATAAAATAAATTCTAATCATCCTATTAACAAAATTGAGGTTCACAGAATAAAGATCTACAAGTACAACATTCATGTAAAATTTTAAAGCTCTGCATGCAAAAGATTTTTTTAATCCTGTGGGAAAGTGTGAAAATAGCAAACTGAGAAAATGAGGTTTGTTTACATTGCATTACATAGAACAAGCCACTTTAGACATTTACATTTTTTGTTGCACAGGACGTAATAATTGTCGGATATTGACGCGGTTTGTTTTAAAATGCTCCTAACATTTAGTACTATTTTTTAAAATCAAATTTGAAAACTCGAACTTTTGAAGATACAAAGGTACTAAGTCCCCTTAATCTGCAATGTAAATAATTTGTTAAAGTAAAATAATTGCATTGTAATTGTGAGGCATTCTAGCTATAAGACGTGGAATAATTTTTCTAAATTACGGCGAACAATTTATTGCATAAAACATCACAAGAACAACAATGGTATTAAGCACAGTGATTGGAATTTTAAATTATATAACGTGATCATAAAAGCAGTTTCTGATTGCTGATTTATATATTCAAATTTTAATGGTATTTTAAAGCATTCATTCACACATTTGCACTACAACTATATCGTTTCATCACATATCAAAAATTATTGGTTGTTATTATACGCTTTCCATGTTTTCATTATAAATTTTACATTCGGTCATACATTACAAAACGGTTATAAAATAAGACTACAATGAAAAAAATAACACGATAATAATCACGTTTATCACTCAAAGAAACAATGTGAAAGAAAATTGGGCATGATAGGAGTTCACACTTTAGTAAAAAAACCAATGTGAGCAGAAATAAAAAAAATAATTCTGCAGGTTAATTAGGTGTGTGGTCACCTCTGACTGACAGAAAGCTGCACAACGAATTCTTGCCGTAACATTGAGGACGAGTTGTGGGCTCAAAAAGTTCCAAACATTACGAAGAGCTCTCTTCGGTTTTGGAACGGAGCTTTGTGGGTGTGGAAGGGGTGCAAGTTGACTATCGAGTATATGACACACATGTTCGATAGGATTCAGATTAGGTGAGTGAGCAGGCCTCAGTATGCATAGCATATTTTCCTTTTCAAGAAAGTCGTCAATCAGGCTCTCAATGCGCGTTATGATCCATAAATATGAATAGTGGACTGATAGCATCTCGAAACAATAACTTCATTTCTGTATCTTTTAGTAATCATAGACCCTGTCTTAAAGATATGGAGGCTTATTTGGCCGTCCATTATGATGCTTGCACTCACCCCTTGATGGAAAACGATATATTTCCATGATGCTTCACGGTTGAAAACGATTTCCTCATTCTCACTATATCATTAGCCGATGAGAATCAGTTTCAGACAAAAGCGAGATTCTTCACTGAACAAACATCACCATGGTCCACTATCCTAAACTCTAGTACTGATGGTCTAAATTCCAGTTTAAACGAGTGTTTATATATAAATGTGAGACGAAAGCAAGTATCACTCTTTGTACGCCAGGAACACTTTTAAACTTTTTGGTTGGATCATCCTGAAACATTTTTAACAGTACAGGTATTAAGATCCAGTGGATCTTCTAAATTTGCCCATTTCCTTTAGAGATTCTAGTTATTGTTGTGCTACATTACGTGCATTATAAATTCCTTCGTGCAATAAGTCTCAAAATTTGTTGAAGTGAAACAAAACATTGTCTGCTGCAACCTCAATTTTTTTTTTTTTTTGCAGCTTCCTGTGCGGTTGTTGATTTCACAACATAAAAAAAAAGCCAAATTTCGTCAATGCGTCTACAACAATTAAATTATGTTGGTAACTTTTATTTGCTGAAGGAGGAGGTTCTATGAAATCGATAAGGTAAGTATTTAATGAAATACTTTCTTTAGGTACAGGAATTAAGAAACCCTTATCCTTTCTTTGTTTTTTATTATTCAAAATAATACGAATTTGAAGATCTTACGCGGACCAAAATTTTCAACTAGTTCCGTAAGTATTTTTTTATAATTCATAATAAATAAATGTTATTTGGTTTAAGTTCGTCCATATTTATGGAGTTGGTCAAACAAAACAAAAAGTCAATTTCCGATATACCGTTTTTAGAACACGTGTCCGAATTTAGAACACTTAAAAATTTTGGGCGCTTTTCCTTTCTTATACGTTCGAAGGATTTATGTCTTTATGAATTACAATTAAAACAATGTCTCTGATTTATTTTAAATTTTAAAATCATAATTATATACATACTTCGGTTTAAAATCACTTAGTGGAGCAATGAAAACTTAATTTTGATTTTTCGTGTTCCTTTAAAAGTTGAAACGAAGACCTATTTTCTTGAAAGTTTCATTTAATTTCCCTCTTGACTGTCTGTCTCGCAGTTTCAAAATCATCTAATTTATTTACTGATTGGTTGATCCTTTTAATTTTAGGTATCTCGCTTATGAAACGGTCGCGCACATCTGGAGGAAATCTCTGTTTCAATTGACATCATAACGGACATTAGGAGTAATATGTCTTATTTTTAGGCTTATTAAAAGAAACAAAACAAAATCGACTGGATGCCTTTGATTCCATCCCAAGTTTTTTAAGATATAGTTCCCGTTTTCCCTGCCTTGCTCTTGCCTTTCAGCACAAATTACCTCTAATATGGTTTTAGCAAATTCTGCTTTAAAATGTGTATCTTTCATAATTGAATTAATCAGTTCAATTCCTTTAGCATTAGGTTCTGAAGTAAGTCCCCATTCTCCAGTTAGATTTAGAAGATAGATCTTTTATGTTTTTGATAAAAAAAAAAGATTTTTTAAGATGCAGAATAACGCAATGACCCTTGCACACAATATTTCTGCTGCTGTCTGAGAAGATACTTGCATAAGACGATGAAACTCAAACCTTGTGCATCAGGTTAATATAACCAACGCAACACCCTAAAGGCATCCAAAGACTGTTGTATACCAGTTGTGGCTATTAAATAACGAGACTGATGCAGCAAAACATTTTCTTTTGATATACATATTTACTTATCATCACCTTCAATATGCACACTTCCACTATCTATGCTATACTCCATTTGAATCTTCCGTTGTTCGAAACAGTGCTGGAAGTCTTCTGTCAGCTCCTTCACAACGCGTGCCATTTTTTATCACAGCTTTAACGGACCCAAACCTTATTCCTTATAACGCAGATTTCACTTTAGAAAACAGAAAGAGCATGGCTCAAATTCCGGCGAATAAGGTGGATGGTCTAACACTTGTAAGCTGTGCTTGGCGAGAAAGCTCTTGACACAGACAATATGGAATAAGCTGGTGCATTGTCTGGGTGGAAAAATCTGCCTTACGGATTCTTTGTCAACTCCTACTGTCTCGACAATCACATGAATACTTAACTGAGGGTCAGATCGAAACAGATAACTAATTTTTTTGGATATTGTCATCCGTTTCTTGATGTAGAAGAGAGATCTGGGTATGAATCATCTTCAACGTCTTCTCGGTCATCTTGAAAACGCTTAAACCGCTCAAAAACACTTGCACGCGATAAACATTAATTACCATACACTTCTTTCAATAAATTATAAGTTTCGGTAGTGATTTTGCCAAGTTTCTTGTGTGAAATTTCACAAAAATTCATTGCTCACTCATCATTTTCTCAGCAAAACAAAAAAATAACTCTAATACGATTGAAGGGTACGGGTATATACGGATTTGTTTACATACAACAGGGGTCCTGCATTCGAGAAAGAAGGCTTCACACTAAACAGCTGTCGATCGCTGGCATTTGGTGCATGTGTACTTCCTCAGTAGCTGCATCAGTCTCGTTATTTAATAGTCACAACTCGTACACGATTAAGATTGGTGACAAGAGTATCAGTTCCTACCACAAAAAAAGATACCCTTCCGATCGAGCCCTCACTGTGTGTGTGAGAAAAACCACAATACGCAGAACTTGTTGAGAAAAAACTGCTGCAAGTTATTGACAAAAAAACTATTTTAAATTTATCAGGTACAACTCGACCAAAGGGAAGGAAGTGAGCACCAATTTCAGGCATTCCTCTTCAGAGGTTGAAACTACTACCTATGTAAAGGTTTCAGAAGGACTTGAATTCACTTCTTTTTAGTTGTTTATCCACACTTGACTAGTTCTCTCTGCAACTGCCGGCTTACATTCACGACGGTCAGCCTGCAAGTCCATCTATGGTCTATCAAAGCCATCTGTCTTACGTTATATAAATAAAATAATATAGAATAAAAATTATTATTATTTACTGATAATATTTTATTATTAAATAATAATTTATAACTTAAGATTGTTTATTCATTTTAGCTGAGAGAGAGAGAGAAAGAGAGAGGTAACAGGTACCCATAAGTCAGGAGACACAGCTCAGCCTTTCAATTACATCAACAGAACGTGGAACAGAGCAAAAAAGAGCTAATTTTTATTCTGCTGTGAATTTTATGAGCAGGGATATCTAGGGATTTCTCAAGATCATGTGGTATAAGGTGAAGGGATAATGTGAGATATTCAAGACGTCTATCAGTCTAGTAAAGATTATTTCTGAAAGATTTATGATTACGTTAAAATGGATTCCATAGATTTTATAAGCGCGTGATCTAATAAATAAAAGGATAATTTGAAATTGGATCAGAAAATAGAAATGAACTCTTTACTTTTGAGTTATAACATGAGAAAACAAGGAAATTAAATTATTTTTAGTGAAATTATTACAAATTTAAGTTGAATCATATCACACACACACACACACATATATATATATATA